>WEIT01015619.1:112110-199295 GCA_013389985.1 Dryoscopus gambensis | reverse complement strand
AGGCTGAGACACCCCTACAGTGTCTGTTTGGATTCCAACCTGAGTTTGTGGCAGAATTCTTTTCGCTTACAGCGTGCCAGGAGCTGGGCCATTTGTACGTGCATCACTTAGCACAGTGAGGTCCCAGATCTATAGTGCGGAGCAACAACAACATCTAAGAGCAGAGGTTTCCTCTTTATCTGTCCCAAAGCCCACCTGAAGGCACTGTATCATCTGCAACAGTGGGCTTGACTGAACCACTTGCACAGCCCATGGCCAGCCTGCAGCAGGGCCAGGAGGTGAGCCTCCTGTCACTGCCAACCCAGCTCTAAGGGTTGGGGACACAAAGTGAGGGAGAAGGGAAGTGTGAAACATTGCACTGTTTATACAGGTTACTTGCTGCTTAAAACCTTGACTCATGGGCAGTTCTCCATGTAGGCAGAGAAGACTGTAAAACCTCATGATCACATAATATTGTAAAAACCCTGAACAAGTGCACGACAGAAGTTCTTGGGTAAGTTTCAGGAAGTTACTGTGAACACCCCCTCACAAGGGGAGCAGTAACATGCACACCTGCCTTGCTCTGCCTTCCACCTCAATGCCCATTTCCATAACTACTCCTGGAGAGAGGGCAGGGTCCAGACAAACTAGTGCAGCTGTTCAGGTGTGCTCACCCTGGCACTGCTGGAGATAGTTGCCCAGAAGAGTTTCCAGTCCTGACCTTCAGGTGAGCTCCTTATGACCAACTTGCACACAACACATGGATAAGGCAGGTTTAAACAGTACAGTTGCATGAGGCTCTACACTCAAAAGGGTTCCATCTCTCCCAGATGTATCCAGGCCACAAGCTGGCAGCACAGTTTCTCCCCCTACCATGTGTCAGGTAAGACAAGCACGAACACTACGCATCTGCTCTGCCTAGAGCTACCTGGACTGACAAGATCATCTGCCACTGAGAAGGGTGTGTTTTTACTCCAGACCTAAAATCAGATAATATTCTCATCATGGTTGAGCTAGCACGCAGATTTGTGTATTTAGGTCCCTCAGTATGTTCACCCAGCACTGGAGCATTTTGATTGTCATGCATTAACACAGGGAATGTGTCTCTTAGATGTGAATATGTTGACACTATTCGAGAGAATTAAGAGGCAATATTGATTATTCCTGCCAGAATCAATTCTTGTGACTGGCAGTAAATCCAATCAGATTTAAATTTTGGCTTGGATACCCTGAAGCATGACTCAGTTATTTCAAGCTCAAATAGAATTTGTTTCTATAATTTATATCTTCACCATTTTTGTGACTGTAATTGCTGGTATGGCCATGCAGCCAGAGTTGCTGGCCCAAGAACCCCCAAAAAGAACAAGATACCCTGGGGCCATACTACCACAGGATCATACAGGCACACCACTTGCTCTTACACCCTCCTACCCACCAGCCATGCAGCAGGCAAACTGGCCAGTCTTAGACTGAGGCAGCCAGAGGGACTTTGTTCATAGTCAGCAGCAGTGGAGTAGTCCAGGTGATGCAACAAGGATGACACTGTAACCATTTTATGTGGGTGCAAACATTTCTTATTTCTGAAACAGCCCTGTCTCTACTTAGTTAGGAACAGCCAAAGGAGACCCCTGAGCTGAGAGAGCCCCGGGCATCCACGTGGCTCATGCCTGCCTGGGATCTGAAAGCCTTCCAGAGTGTAGAACCAGCACCTCAGCAGTGCCTTGCTGAAACAACAGTGCTTCCAGGGCCAGCACCCACTCCTGCAAAGCCAGCCAAGGCATCTCTGCACACAGAGCCTCATCATGCCTCTAACTAGGCAGGCCTTGTCCTGCATTAGATGTATGACACAGTAATTCATGAACCATGACCTCTTTCTGAAGGGTATGGTCATGGATAGGCCTACAATATTTAATCTGGAGTGTCTCCATACCATCACTGGTGAACTTTTTCTTAAGGAGTTAATTGGTGCCTGTTGCAACAGCAAACCCCCCAGAGCCCCACCATCATACAGCCAGCAGGGAGCTGCACAGCACCAAGTGAGTATAAAACCAGGTGTGATCTGCCAATGTGGCCTTGCAGCCTAGAAAGTCAACCACATCCTGGGCTCCATCAAAAGTGTGGCCAACAGGCTGAAACAGGTGGTTCTGCCCCTCTAGTGCACTCTCACGAGACCCCTCCTGCAGTGCTGCATCTAGCTCTGGTGTCTCCAGCAAGACAGGTCCAGAGGAGGGTCACAGAGATGATGCAAGGGCTGGAACAGGTCCAGTATGAGAGAGTTGGGGTTATTTAGCTTTTAGGGAAGAGAACATTCCAGGGAGACCTTATAGCAACCTTCTGGTACCCAAAGGGGGCCTAAAGAGAAGACAGGGAAGGACTCTTTATCAGGTAGTGTAGTGATAGGATGGAGAGTAACAATTTTGAATTGAAAGAGGGAGTTTCAGATCAGCTGTTAGAAAGAAATTCTTTACTGTGAGGGTGCCAAGGCACTGGAACTAGTTGCCCAGAAAATTATGGATGCTCCAGCCCTGGAAGTGTTCAGGGCCTGGCTGAACTGGGCTTTGACAAAGCTGGTGTAGTGGAACGTGTCCCCGCCTATGGCAGAGGGGGTTGGAATAAGATGATTTTTAAGGCCCCTTCCAACCCGAACTATGACATTTCCTCCCTGTGGAGAGCGAAGGAGGAAGCGGAAGTGCTGACTTGGTCAGGAAAAAAAAAGCCAACAAAACTGATGTTGGTCACTGCTTGGTCAAAGACGGAATTTTCTTTTAAGTCATAGTGAAACCAAAGCCTGCTGTGTACGTCAGCCATATCAGCCACATGGGTAGTGAGCCAAACAGCAAATTCTTTCAAAGACCTTCCAGTCCTACTCCCTTTACATCCATAAATACACTTTCTCTCAACCAATATATACACTAGCCTCTATGCATGAGATTAGTAAACCATTTAATATTTTTTGATTTTAATAAGTTATGAAACAAGTCGTTCTGCACTGAACACAGAATTTCCCAGCAGGGTAGTCACATTTTCTTCTGGAGTAGTTGCTCCAATTGATATTTTTTTAGTTCAAGATTGAGTCATCACAAATAACAGCCTAGAAATTTGGTCTATCAGTGAGTGGAGGTCCTTCTAAATACTACATTGAAAGCAAATTTCAGCTGGTGTTTAGAGTATAACTCCTTCCTATTGTCACAAGTATTTACTCTTCACATTATCTATTCTGAGAAATATCAAAATCTTAATTACAGCAGATATTTAGGTTTTTTTTTTTTAATTGATTAAGTGAAAATTCTAAAGAACAACAATGTATTCTTGCTGGTTTTATGGGTATGAGTTGGTTGACATCAACCTGCAAAAATTAAGATTTGTGATAACTCTCTACAAGTGCTGCACGGAAACTGTGTTTGGTGTCTGTGTAAGGCTGGATTCTGGCAAGCTTGCACACCCTTTCACGCCAAGGAGGAATGGACAACATCCCTACACATACAGCCCACAAAGGCGAAAGAGATATTTAAAATCATAGTGTCATGTCAGAGACATTCCCCACAGGGCGAAGTATTGCCTCAAATAAGGCAGTTAAGCAATGCAAAGCTCCTTTGTGTCAACACAAAAGGCCCAGGTGAAGCCTTCTCTTCCCCAGTGACACAGCAGCTCAGGTCTGCCCCAGCAGACGAAGGAGCTCTGGGTCTCACTGAGCACCTCCACCTCCGACCCCAAGTTCCTTCCAGCCCCACTTCAGATTCTGTGCAAAGGCCCATGCCCCAGGAAAACTTGAGTCAAGAGCACTTCACAAAGAATTCACCTGCTCTTCACATCACCCCTGTGGAAGTGGCCACATTTAATGGCCAAAATGCTGAAAGCACAGGTTTCTTAAAACCAAGGAGTAACATGAAAAATTGCACAGACGTGCTCAGTGCTAAAGCCTGTGAAAGAATCCCAGTCAGGGAAATCATTTGCAACTCTATCACAGATACAGACCACTACAAATCACAACAGATATGATAATTCATAAACAAGTCTATGAACAAACTTCATTTTCTCCAAAATCTTTCCATGATGATACTTTGGCACTCAGAACCTAATGTCCTTTTTTTGGTAGAAGATTTCAAAATATGTCTAAACTTCAGTATGTCCATCAAGCTGTTCCTTTGAACAGTCACCTTCAGAGCACTAGGCTTTGAGCTACTTCTCTGACATTGTGACGAGGAGGCATGGATAAATTCATGAACTCAAAGTGGCAGGAAAAAATGCAGAAATGAGATATCAGGGTTTGCTTCATCAGTCAGTTAAAGAGCTAGACTGTGCTTAATGAAGCAAATTTAGGATAGCATCCCATTTTAAGCACTTACTGAAAATAAGATAGTTTCCAATCCTGTGGACATCATAAAGTGGTGTATCCAGTCTGTTCAGGATGGCTTTAAAGCTCCAACCAAACACAGAGGATTTGCTTGAGCATTTCAAAATTCCTGTAAATCCACCACTGCAGACCATCTCCAACAGATCTGGAATAAACAAAAGAGGAGGTGGACCAAAAAGGTGAGAGGGAATCACACCCTTTACTGAGCAGATATGAGTGGAATGAGGCAGCACTTACCAGGGATCACAAGCATCCTGCTCCCAGGGGTCAGACACTCCTGGGAGCAGCTCTCTTGCATCCCCCCAGAGCTCAACCTGTGCCCTCCATCCTGCACCCTGATCACACCAGCCTCCCTAGCTTCTCACATGTGCTTCATCAGACTCCTGTAGCTCCCAGCCACTTATTACCAAGATAATTAAGTATTATTACATTTAATTAATAAGTTCCCTCAGAAAACACACACGTATGCGCAAGGTTTCTCCTGCAGCCCTGTACAGGTCAACAGATTACTGGTCTGGAATGATTAGACTTTCAAAACTTGCCGCCTGATGGGCTGTTCCTGGCAGGGCAGGAATAGGCAGCAGTTACGAGAATCCATGTCAGCAAAGCCATTACTTAAGCTGGCACTGCTCACACTCTTGGCTGGCTGCCTCTGAGGTCCCTCCCTTGCCTGCCCTCCAACAACACCACCAAAAGGAAAAGAAAACAAAGACAAATCCAAGATGCAGCAGGCAAGAAGGCTTTGTGACCCTAAAGGTTCACTCACTGACCAGTAAACACTCTGGGAAAGCTCTTTAGAGTAACTGTCAGCTGGGGAAATATGAAGGGTCAGAGCATAAGAGAAAAGCTTGAATTAGAGGCACTGTTTCTCACTAAAGAATGTGAACATGGGGGTTGGTGTGTTTTGTGCTTTTTTGAGTTTTTTCCTCTCTTCTGTGCAGAGACCCAGCCTTACCTAAACCAAAGGTGGTACAGAGATGTTAAAGCCACGATTCAGAAATACTGGTTTTGAAGTTCTTGGCTCACACAGAGATTTCCTGCGTGACCTTGGGCAAATCATTTGTCTGTGCTGCACTTCAGCTTCTAATCCATAAGACAAAGACAATGCCTTACAGGCAAGTTATGAGGTTATTAGTCACTGCAAATAGCCATGATAATGGGAGGCAGAGAGGCCATCAAGCAGATAGGGAGATCCACCTCCTGCAGGATCCTGATCCCTTGGGGATTCTGTCTGAGATCAAACCTCCCAAAAGTAAAATGGCCACTGTCTAATTAACACTGATTGCCAGGCGTGTTGCAGCCTCTCACACTGAAATTGCATTTATTATTGAAATATGGCTAAATCGGAATAAGATGGACTATGGGTTCCTCCCTACACAAAAAGTTCTCCAGCTGCCAGGGAGAGAAAAGGCCTCATCCAGCTCTTTGATCTTCACCTTCCCAATTCCACACTCACTTTTCAGACTTGCCTCTCTCCCTCTCCATTCTCCCTCCTGCTAGAAGGGATACAAACATTCATGATGCCCTGGTTATAAAGGGTGGTTAAATATTAAAATTTGCAGACTAGTAGGGAAGCAGATGCTCTCCAAGTCATTTTCAGGTTTAATATTCTGTTCAAACTGCACAGCACTGTTTAAATAAAAGCACAGACGAATGTCCATCATCACAAGCTTCTTGGGGGTCTCCCATGAGGGCCCCCACCTTGCCCAGCAATTCCTTGGCCCTCCAGGGTGTGTCTTAGTTGGTTCAGCATAGCTACAGCACCACAGCCCTCACCCACACCTGGAGTACAGTCACGGAGGGAGCCACACAGAGCGTCCCTAATAAGGATGTAGCTGATTCCTGGCCCAATTGTGGGGCTGCCCTTCAGCCCCCAGCACTGCAGCCGTGCCCTGCTCCAGGCATGGCGAGAACACCCTGGCAAAGCTGACTCCTCTCCAGCACCGAGGGGGGTTTCTCTATTTTATTAAAACAACTGAGAAGTCGTTCTTTCAGCAAAGTGTTTTGCTAAGTAAATTCTGCCCTGCTCCAGTCAAGAAGAGGCTCTACTCATTTGTAGCTGCTCGGTTCTAAGCTTTTTTTTTTTTTGTCAGTTCACACTGTATGATTACTCAATGGGCATGTTTATGATGTTTTACCGAAAGAGTTATAATACGTGAAGTCATAAATTAGGAAGAATCCAGTAAGTAGTCGTTAATTAATAACTTCAATCCATTGGAGGTCTTTGACCTTTGCCCCCTTGAGCTGGAACCCTGAAAATAATCATATTTGCTTTCTCTATTTTTGTTAGTTTTAGAAAGCATCTCAACTTGTGCTATTTATTTTTAAAAACTTAAAACAAAGTGAGTGAGTGGACTCCAACTCTGCAATCTAAAACATACAATGTTCTGTGCTGAAAAAGCATCCCATTTGGGAACAAAACCTGCTGTAAGTTACTGGATCATGACTAATTTAACATCATTACTTCAATGATGCTGTCGACTGAGGCAAGAAAACATTATGCCAGGTTATAGAAGACAAGTATGTAAGTTAGAAGGGATGGCTGAAAACAATCCCAAGTGCAAAAATGTCTTTCAGATTTTGAAATTCCAGCCTTCACTTGACTTTAAATCACTGTTCAGCCAGTTGTAAGGCAGAAAGAAAACCCACAGTAGCAATTCATGTTCCCACTCTGAAAGCTTAGTAACTAAGCAGGCTAATATTGACATAATTATGGAAGATCTCACCAGAAACATGAGCACATGAAGAAACACAAGCATGTGAATTGCACTTGCTTTTTCAAGAGAGCTTCGTAACATATGTTGTATCCATTTCTGTGCTGCCTAGAAGACTGCACTAGGAGCCACAGTACAGTTGTCTTCCAAATCTTCATATCCTCTTGGACTGCATATTTTAAATGCTTAGGCCGAGCTTTTGGGAGCAGCTAATGATTTTGCTGCTCATCCTAATGTATCTTAGCAGAACACAAGTTGTAGGAGCTGAGTACCTGCTCTCTGAGAAGGGAGCTCTCTCTAACTGAAGTAATAGGAGGACCTAAAATTCCATGGCTAATTTTTGAAGATATGCCAGCAGAACAGCACTGTCTTATTTAGGAGCCCAGAAAGTCATGCATCTCTTTAGCTTATTTTATTCAAGGAGTCAAAAAAAAAAGTGAAAATTTAAACAGAAACCCAGAGACTTTGGCTTGGCGCATTCCTGTAGTGTTTGTCAGCGAGGAGGGGAGGAGTGCGAGAACTGGAACCGGCACAGCACACAGGAGGTGTTGCAACAAGAAGCATTTCAGTGCCCCAGGCTTGCCCTCACTCCCGAACAGCTCCCATACACACCACGGTGACTCGAGTATCGGTCAGGAGTGGTGCAACCAGCTCCCAGTCTGCGCTCCATGAAGAGCTGAGGCGGGAGGGAGAATAGGAACAAAAGGGACTCAGGGGGCTCCCAGACACCATGCTCATGCTGGCAGCACTGTCAGGAGCCTGGCACAGGGGGAGCAACCTCCCTTCCAGTGCTGGCATGAGGCACCCTGTCCCCACAGAGACATACATGTGTAGCCAGACTCCTCTACCAGGGCGCAGTTACTCGCAAGAGCGGCCTTAACAGGAAAACTGTAGTTAGTAAACATCCTCTCCCCCTCTTTCACAGCGTTATTCTCACCCTGTCAGGTCGTGTGGGGGCTCTGCGCTGCTACCTGCCATCACAGGCTGAGAAAGCACAATTCTTCCTCCTGCCCCCATCTCCAGATCACAGACAGATAAAATGAGCCAAGTATGTGTCAGCAATAAACGGAGGTGATTAGGAACAGCATGCCACAAGCAAGTGCAGGGTAACCCTTCAAAGACATGGGAACGCCTCAGCAATTTAAACAAGATGCTAAACACAAGGATGACTTCAGGAACAGACAACATAGGCTAAGGGGAGGAAAAAAACCCAAAACAACCCCAAACTAACAGCTCCGCCACTTGCTGATGTGT
Organism: Dryoscopus gambensis; assembly: GCA_013389985.1. Taxonomy (NCBI): domain Eukaryota; kingdom Metazoa; phylum Chordata; class Aves; order Passeriformes; family Malaconotidae; genus Dryoscopus; species Dryoscopus gambensis. The sequence continues at coordinate 190,994 of WEIT01015619.1, read as the reverse complement.
TTACATCTTGGTTTGGATTTCAGGCTGAGATCATATTCCTAGGATAATGAAAGCCTTAGGCAAGCAAACAGCAGCAGGAGAGATTACAGTGAAGAAGGGAGGAAGAGCACTTGGGAAAGGGGAAGGAATAGCCACCTTTGTAAGCACAGGCACTAAAAAAATGTTCTCTTAAGCTATGTATGGCAAGTCCCGCGTGCCAGGGCTACATGCATTTGATAAGAGATGGAGTAATGGAAAGCCAAATCAATTTGCTTCTGCTCACACTTAGAGGGGCAGAATTTCCTTGTAACTGCAGCCAGGCAGCACACAGAAAACTTATTTCACACCTGTATTTGGTGTCTAGACCTGAAAGATTTATTTGCAGATCTGTGGACCTAACAAATCTGCAAAATCAAAGTGGTTTTGAGGGTCAGTTCCATTGATGCTTCTGTCCATAAATTAACAGGCTCAGCTCACTACCCAGAGTCACAGATACAAAAATGCTTTGTCTTCCCAAGGCTCCTATCAAGGGCTAACTAAGGCATATTAAGAGCACCCCTCTTTTGTAACAAAACCAAGGCCCAGGCTTCAAACATTTATTAAACTGGTCTGTTTTTGTCAGAAGGAAATTAAACTATAATTGCTCAGGGAGGGCCATTATGTCTGTCCATGGCTACTACCAGTTCAGTGGGTACAGGCAAACTATAGAGGTAGCTTGAATTAATTAACAAATATTCCTTTAGAAGCCACACTGACATAAATTCATTTACCTCTTCATGGATGGATTAGAAAAAACAAGGACGTTAAAGAAACTGCAGCAGAATCAAATGCTTCACAAAAAATCGGGAAAAAATAAATAAAACCTCACTGGAATTTTGTACAGCATCAGCACAAGAAAAGGCACTTGCTTCCTGGAGAAAACATACAGAAATGAGGAATAATCACACCTTTTGGGTTAGGTTTTTGTCACCACCTGCTCTCTTAGCCAATAAGAGAATTGACATACAAGCACTCTCTTGGCCACAGCCATAGAGGGCAGGTCCCATCAAATCTTTCTGTCTCTGTTCCACCCCTCTAGACAAGAAAATGAAAATGTGATGACACATTTCCAGGCCTTTTATAACCCAAAGGAAGCACCCCTGAGCCCGCTTAACTCTTCTTCACAGGTGGTTCTCCTTTTTGTAGAGCACTGATGTAACTATCCACAATCTCTTCGTTTCCTCAGCCCTGCTGTTGCATCTCCCTCCCAGTGAAGCCCAGAGGGACCACTTGGCATCATTCCCCCCACTTGCTTTAAACAAGTACTGGTGACTTACCAGCAAAGGGGAATTACACTGGAATAGTGGGAAAGGGAGCCTTGAAATACTCAGCCCTGTAGAAAAATTTCATGGCACTAAAGATGGGGGCATTTTGTCTGAGCTAGAGGTGGGTCAGCCTCCACAAGCTGTATCCTATGTTGCTGGATCCAACAAAGCCAAGTCCATTGACTCCAGTGGGCACTGAATCCAGCTCAATAGAGTATGACCAAAAATTAGCCTGTTTCTTGACACATACTATTATAATTCAAAGAGCACAAGCTTTCCACTCTATGATTAATTATCATTTTTGCCTTCCCCCATCTCTCGGACTTTGAACTAATGGACAGAGTAATTAGCGTGGGTTGGGAAGGAGAAATCTGCTAGCAGTGATGTGTACCCACAAACACACGTGCTCACACACATTAAATGAACTGGTGGGGCTTAACACCCTGATGATAAATACTGAGGCAGTCAGCTATGACAAAGCAGTTTTTCACGTTATCCTTAAAAAATAAACAGAACTTCCAGGTACTGTGTGTCATATCAGATGTAGAAAACAAAATTACTCATTACTAAAGTTCATGTCCACTAACTGGAAAGCAGTAATAGCCAGCCACACCTGAAAACTGGGCTGGAGAATAAGACACATAAAAAAGAACCCACAGGTTCTGGTACACCTCTGGCAAATATCAAAGGTCTTATGATTGTTACTGTTTTTCTTAGCAGTGCCAAGTATCATGCAATTAAGACAATCTGGACTCTCATTAAAACAAAATTAAGTTCCCAGAGCTCAGAAGTGCTTCAAAGCAGGTATCTTTTAAGAATCAAAACAAGAGGCAAGTGAAACCTGAGTTTGTAAAAACATGTATGTTCAGATCAGTTTTAGAAGCTCAACTGCTAATTTATGTGTGTGTGTTGGTGTTAGAAATACTGGGTTATGGCAGCATTGAGGGATTCACACAGCACTGATAAAGCTCAGAGCTAAACATAGACATGAATGGGAAAGTGTGTATAGAATCACAGAAGAGTTTGGGCTGGAAGACACCTTGTCATCTCATTCAACCCCCTTGCAATAAGCAGGGACACGTCCCAGTGGACCAGGTTGTTCAGAACCCTTGAATGTTTCCAGGGGTGAGGCATCCACTACTTCTCAAGGCAACCTGTTCCAGTGTCTCACCACCCTCATTATAAAAAAACCCTGCCAAACACCAAAGCCTAAATGATTACAGAGTTTGTTATCCTAGCCCACACGAATTGGCCAAATGCAAGAAAACTGCCCCAAGAAGCATCATACTGAGAGTTCAGATGCACTTCCATACTACTGGTTGGACATCCTAGGCACGGGTAAAGGAACACTGGAAAAAATAACAAGCCTACAACATCCTGATTGCTTCGGAGCTGTGAGTCAGCCAGCATGAAAATTGGTGTTAATCAGTACATGCGTAGAAGCATAAGCCCTAACCCAGGACATCTAAATCCGCTCTAATCTTAGGTTTGGTGCTACAAAGTGCTCCTGCTTGCCCGATACTAAAAAGCTCCAATATTAATTGGAACAAGCCACTATGCGCAAGCATTTTCCAGTACTCCTTGTCACATACGGTCCATTCACTTTTCTAAAACCTCAGCCACGCAGTTTGCCGAAGCAGGACATCTGCCCACACTGTCTCTTTGCTCTCAGCAGTGTGACTCACTGGTGCTGTGGAAGCCAAGGGCTCCCTGGCCACTGCCAGACAGCTGTGTCTTGCCCCATGTGCTGGGTGGGCAGGTCTTTGTCCCTTCATCAGCTCCTCGCCACCAGGCTCCTGGCACACCTCCCCTCACACAGCCTGGCCCTGAAAACCTTAAATTCAGGGAATTTCTGGGAACAGAGAAGCAGACAGCCAGAGCAGTGACTGGCAAAAAGCCAAGGACTCTTTAGTTTTGTTTCCAGGATGGATTTCTTCAGTTTAGCTCAAACATTGACACAGCCATTAAAACACAGAAATAGAAACTCCCTCTTGGGTCATCTTGTCCACTCTCCTGGAAGCCAGCTCAGAGAAGGATGACATGGCCCATCTAACAGCTGTTGTATTTATTATTTATTTACATTATTTATTTATGTATTTATTTTTAAGAAAGGATTCATGGAGAATCAATCAATCAACACAGAGTGCCAGATTGACACTGTTAATACCTTCTCTAGTCATTTGTCCAGTTGCCTGTGAAAATCCAGACAAAACAGGCCTCTTCCCCCAGGACTTTGGCCTCCTGGCTGCCTTCAATAAATGCCTTCCTAAATTAAAACTTTATTACTTGGGGTACTGAGGGTTACCTGTCTTTGTATGTAATCTTCTAGGCTCCTAAACACCTTTCTCTTTCTTCTCAATGCACAGAGCTGCTGCCATCAGCAGCTTTTCATTACTGGGACCTGTAGAAATACAATAACCCAGATAGGTCAGAAAAATAGATGATGGAGCACTTAAACCCATTATGTTTAGAATAGTAATCTACCATGGGAAGAAAAACAACAACAAACAAACACTAAAATATTTGGGGATACAGAACACAAACAGTCATGTTTCTCCCTGGGAGATCTCAGCTATGAGAGAGCATCAGCAATAGTTCTGGTCAGCCTGGACATTTCAGTCCAAGGGACTCTGGGCAGGCAGGGTGCACATCTCTGGGATTTCGGGACACCCAGAGGCTCTGGCAGAGCAGCTGCAACTCCTCCTCTTGCTGCACTGCCAGAGGTCAGGAAACTCAACAGCAGATGCACAAACTTATTACATTTTGGGCAGTCAACAGCAATATGCCCCGTTCTTGCTTCAGAAGACTGCAGATGAGAAGTGTTTTAGGGCAGCAGTTTGGATCTGCCACCCAACTTAGAGCAAAGACAGATGTCATTCCTTGGGGTGACTGCAGCAAAGACACACCATGAGAGTTACACACTTCTACCTGATAAGACTGTTGGGCCCTGTTACCACCATCTTATCAGAAAACAACTCTATGCCAGTGACACAGGGGAGGGCTGAAGGGAGAGATGGGACATACAGGAGCCAGAGCACCTGCAGAGGGAGAAAAGGACCCTGCACAGTTCTGTCAGGATCAGAGCAGGGTTTAGTGTGGCGCTTGCCCACTCTTCAGAGACAGCACGGAGAGCTCAGCCCCACAGGGTGCAGTCAGAGCCAGCAGGACCTCACACAGTGAGGTGGCAGCACAGGAACCCAGCCCCAGGGGGCATCTCCCTTCCTTGTGCCCATGGCTGGCAGGGACACCAGCAGCAGTGCCAGCAGCAACGCACCCATCTCCTGCCTGGAAGGGTTGGCAGGGCAGCTTAGCAGGAGTGGGGTTAATTCATCCCTCCCAGCCATGACTGGAGGATGCAGAAAAAAGCCAAGTGGGATCACTCTCCCCATGCCCTGTTTTTTTTGGATGGCAGTGGCCAAAGATCAGAGTTTGTGTTGTTTGTTCTCATTTCATTTCCCCATAATGCTGAGAAGTCCTGGCATAGAGAAAAGTCATGCCAAAATGGGAGGGTGTTTTCCAAGCCTCTAGCCAAGTCTCCTCTGGAATAATGACTTTTTTGATGAGGCAACAGCACTGAGCATTTTCCTTGGCCAGGCACAGATGGGAAGTGACATCCAGCACCCACACCTCCTCCTGATGAGCCCAACTACCCCCAGCCCCTGGCCTGACACAGGGAAGCAGCTCTTTGTGCAACCGAGGACCAGCAGCACCTGCAGTCCACAGCCCTGCCCTCGGTGCTGCTAGTGCCTTCTCCATCCACAGGGACGAACAGCTCAGCACTGCCAGTTGGTCTGAGCTGTATTTAGGATGAGACTCCCCAGGGGTGTCCAAGACCATGCCCAGCCAGAGCTTGTCCACTCCATGCCCAGGGAGAGCACCAGCTGTGTTTTATGCAGCACGAGCTGGAAGTGAACTTCAGCAGCGAACAGCAGCCTTAATTACCCAGCCTGACAAATCCCACACTGGCAAATCCCAGGCTAAGAGAGGTGTGAGCAATTATTGCCTCCATGGGCCTCAGTAATAAAAGGCACAATGCCCAAAGAGAGGGATTGTGCTAGTAAGATAAGGTTTATGAAAAGATTTTATCATCTTTCCCTGTGAGAAACTGGGTTCAAAATACTGATGTTTTTCAAGCGTCTCTCCAGAATTAAATGAGACCATGTTAGTTGTCTCATGTACAGTCACAGGGATGAAAACTGTGCTTCTGAACACACCCAAATTTTGGGAAAGCTTGGGATTCTATGACTCAGTCCCATTTTCCAGCCCCCACCCCCTCACTCCATAATGAATAAACACCACTTGCAGTTGCTCTGTGGTACAGTGTTTCCTTTACACATCATGGACTAAAATCCACAGGCTGGGAAATACACAGTTAACAACATCATTCATCCTTGCTGTACGGGCCATGACTTCACACTGGTTTGGTACATTTAAAGAAACAATATTTTAAGCCAAACACTCAATAGATTTGCAGCAGTTAGTAAATAGTTTCAGACATTTTAATAAGTGCTAAATGAGTGAAAGAAGAGAGTTACAGAGACCAGTACAGCAGTTTTTTATAAATATCTCTGTCATGTTACCAAAATGACTTCATTGAGGTCTGGATCACTTTTCTAAAGGAAAAGAAATGGATGGGAATACATTAATTTCCACTGATGGCAGCAATAAACAACACTAGAAACTCACACATAAAATGCTATATTGTGATGAAGGTGGCAAATGAACAGAAAACAAAGAAAATAAAAGTTTTCCCCATCTCCTTTATTGTCTGAAGATATCTAGAATAAATGGAGCCTGATTTTTTTTTTTTTTTTTTGATCAATCAGTCATCCAGACAGATCTTGAGCCTCTGTTTATTCCATGGTAGAGACTTTTGTACTGTGGTTTTTACTGCTGGTAGAGCAGTATGCTGACAATCTACCACCCCCTTCAAAATTAAAGCCTAACCTAGACTTTGTGAAAGCAAAAGTAAAAGTCTGAGTAAATCATCTTGCACATGTGATACCAGCACTGTTATCTAAAGCCAAATGAAATTTGGGTTAAGGTTTAATGGTCGCTATTGCCCTCATTTCCCCCTTTCTGTTTCCTGGTCTCCACCCTCAAATGCAGGCACTGTGGACTATCCTGAGTTTATCCTGGATTTGCCAAATTGTATGGTCATGCCACAGACCACCTTCTTACGTTTATTGTATGTGCCAATGCTAATCACTACATATTAGATTGAGACTTGTTTCTGTGATCCATTATGAGAAAATTTTGCACATTCTTCCATTTTCCTTACCCTGATCTTACTGACTTATGATCTAATTCTCATCTTATTCTTACTGCATAATGAGTCAGAAACACAAATTAATATTAATCAATGTGAAAAACATTTACAGCCTTTGGGCTGTTTATGCATTTTTGTTAATGGCACAGTGACATTTCCCATTGTCACCTGATTATCTTAATTGCCCAGTATTGCTCCTGTTTCCTGATGGAATGCCACTCACGTGGATGAGAGCTGTTCATAAACATGCTGCAAGGCACCACCAGGGTACAGAACACCCACCCATGCTCATATGAGGAGATATCTTTACAAGAGGGCAAGGCAGATAATCCTGCAGTATATGAGGACCTCTCTGATATTTTTATGCACCAGCATAAGTTTTTGCCTGCAGGTAGCCAGTTTATTTTTTAAAGACTGCAGCTGTGCTGTACTGTACACGATTGCTACCCATGGAGGTTCTAGTTGGGAGACAAAAAGAGATATTTGTACACCCACAACCCTTCAAAATTCTTTGTGAAGGGGAAAAATTGCACAAATTGCTGAAGTGACCAGGAGAAACAGATGTGCAAGATGTGTGTGCATTTACCACAGGACAGATGAGAAGAGTTTAAGGAAAAAAGCAGCCATTGAGGGTCACTGGGATGAGGACACCACAGTGCTTGCATACAAGGCACCCAAGCAGGTCCAAGGCTGATGGGGCTTGTAAGATTCTGGCGCAAACAGAGCTGTGCTGGAGAGGTGCATTGTCTTACAGCTGCGCTTGAGAGAGGAGGGGCACCCTAACCTCCACCCCACACCCTCCGCAAAACCCAGCAGGGAGCCAGCAGAGGGAAGGCAGCAGGTGTTAGCTCCCCTCTTCACCTCCAGCCCCGCAAGAGATTGTCTTAACACCAGACAAAAGGGCTGTGCAGCTGCCCTGCTTCCTCACCCTGTCCTGCCACAAATCACCTCCTTGCTCCTGCCACTGTTCCTTGTGGGTGGTGAGAGATGGAAGCAGTCATCTTCCTGTGGCTCAGACTGGTTAACACTCTATGAAGGGAGGGGGCACAGGACTTCCTTCCTTCCCTCTGCCCCCAGAACTACGTCATACCACATTGGCAGCTAAAGGAGAAAAGCAAAAAAAGGCGTGGGACCAAAGGCACACTCTGGGACTCAGCAGTGCTATCTAGATTCTAGCTGAGACCTTCTGTTTATTTATTTTATCAGATACTTAAGTTGTCTTTGGTTTCCCTTGTGTATCACTCTAACTTATAACACACTAGCTTGCATTATTCAGTCACAGGCCTGATCATATCCTGGTTAAGCTCTCCATTATTTATACCTGAGTGCAATAACATTTTTTGTTGTTGGTTGAACCGTAAACGCTCTCCACTGAACCATGACAAAGGGGAAACTACAGCTTTGCAAAAGGAAGTGTCACAGAAACCAACAAACCAACCAAAGTGATCCCGCCCATTGTAACAGCCCCTCTCACCCTTGAACTGGAGCAGGAGGTCCCATTTAAGAAACCATAGGGGAATTGGACTCTGTTGCAATCCCCAGCATCTATCCCAAACTGGGAGTCTGTAGGCAGCCTGCCTGTTCTACATCCAAACACATGTTGATGTTTCCAGAGCTGGAGCTCAGGCACAGACTTGAGAGATGACCCAGTTTTGCAGAGGCACCAAAACCTGTAGGATAATGACACAGATCTCTGAGGGCACGTGCAAGTACTTGCCCACAGCTCTTTCACGCTGTCGGGGTGCCAGGCTGAGGAAGAAGAAAAGCGATGCCATCATCTGGAAAATACCCACTGCCCTCACTGTGAAAGCCCCAGTTCATGCATTTCAGTCACCACCAGGTGTTGAAGTACACGTCTGCTGCTCCATTAGGAAATTATACCCCTTCAAGCTGGAAGGCTGGGGGGAAGTGCCTGAAGTTATATATGGCTCTTAGGCAACAGGGTTTCCAAGCTGCTTGCCAGCATGCGGGCATTGTTCATCCTCTCATGGGAGCTGGTGGTGATGCCAACCCCAAATGTGACACGCTTGGAGGGCAAGGCTCACACAAAGCAGCGTGGGAGCACCGGAAGTGGTGCCATGCCAGGAGACAGGGCACGCTGAGTTTGGGAAGGCTGGGTCCAATCCTTCCCAATGGCACAGCAACTGGGAGGATGGTGCTTTGAGCACATTGCCAGGTGGGTTCTCCTTAACAAAGCACATTGTCTCATCTCACCACCTTTCACACCGCTGGCAGGTTTACCACTGAACACGCTTGTCACAAAGCATAGCTCTCCCTTTTCCCTCTGAAACATACCCAAGGAGTGTAAAAGTGACTTGTCAGACAACACCAGATACAATCAGAGCCTACCAGAACATTCAAATACAGCTTTGATCCAAGCTGTTCCTATCTCTTACCTCAGCATGTGTCACGCAGGGAGGTTTGCCACAGGCCAGCTGTCAGGGCTGACAGAAAAGCAGGAGACACACTACTCCAGCTGCAGCTGAGCTGGGAGCAGAGTGTGTCTCCTCCACCCTGCCGATACACAAACCCATGGAGCCAGCTCCTAACCCCCTGCTACCAGTGTGCTCCAGATGAATTTCTGGTAAACTTGGATTTGGGTTTAAAAGCAGATCTTTCTGACTGAACTAGATTGCCATTTACCTGGCACATAAAGGCTGGGAATTGGGATTGAAAGGCTGAGAGAACTGGGGTTGTTTAGCCTGAAGAAGACTCCAGAGTGACCTTAATGCAGCCTTTCAGTACTTGAGGGGTCCCAGAAGAGAGATGGAGAGGGACTTTTACTGACCTTAATTCAGCCTTTCAGTACTTGAGGGGTCCCAGAAGAGAGATGGAGAGGGACTTTTACAGGGGCATGTAATGGTAGGACAAGGGGAAATGACTTCAAACTGAAAGAGGGTAAATTTAGATTGGATAGAAGAAATTCTTTTCTGTGTAGGTGGTGAGACGCTAGAACTACTTGCCCAGAGGGGTTATGGATGCCCATTCCTGGAAGTGTTCAAGGCCAGGCTGGATGGGGCTTTGAGCAACCTGGTCTAGTGGAAGATGTCCCTGCCCATAACAGGGGGGTTGGAATTAGATAATCTTTAAGGTCTGTTCCAATCCAAACCATTCTGCCAGATAGCAGAGACAACTGGTTGGGCTGATTAATACCTCACCCTATATGTACTTTTGTCCAAAAAGTGCATTGCACAATGTCTCAGTAGTAAAAAAGGTGAGAAGCCATGGCTAGAGCCACAGCAAAATAAAGGTAACTTTTATACTCTCCGTCTGTCTGTCTGTGTTTGCCACAAAGGTAGAAAACTCTTGGCAAGTCCATGAAAACTGTTATAAATAGAAACTTGCTTCACCTGTTAACAGTGGGAAGCAAAAAAGAAGGCTGAATGTTTTACAGGAGTTGGAATTAGCTGAAATTGAGAGCCAGCAGGTCACAACCTGACCAGATCAGCCCTGCCGGAACAGTGCTGAGGTCCCCTCTGAGGGCAGCAGAGGATGGCTGCTCTCTCATTTGCCTTTCTCTGGTCACTGGCCCCAAGTCACTGTGGGCACACAGGTGGGCAGGCTGACTCGGGATAAATCAGCCTGTGCAGGGCTTACAGGGGAGGGCACGCTGCAGCCCCGTCTCCTGGAGCAGCCCTTGGCCCAGGCCTCAGGAGCAGCCCACACACAGACCAGACCTACACCCACCCTCACCATGTGACTGTGACTGGCAGCCCAAAAATATCCCACATGGGACCAGAACTTTGGCTTTTATGCTCTCTTGAACCAGTGGGACAGGAGCTAATGGGTCATGAAGTGACAGTGACAATACTTTGCTAAACATTATTTCACTGAGCTTTCCAGTGGTCACAATGGAGCTCATTGTTCCCTACATGCAGCTCTGCTGGTTAAACTACCGAAGGCTTCACCGAGCTAGTTTTTGATGCCTTCTCTTTTTCTGCTCCCTGCTCCAAGTGCTCAAGAAGTATTAGTTCACACACACCCAGATTGTTACACAACAGCTGTGTTGTTTCAAAAGCAATCAAAACAGTGAAATCCATTTGATGCGATTATAGGTGGACGTTGGGAGATTAGATGATCTTATGATGAGCAGCAGAAATAGGTCTGTGTCAAACTGAAATCCTCAGAGTGTTATTATAACCTTCTCTGCAATGTTTGCTTTGCGATTTAACTTCCAGATTGGAGTGTAAAACTCCAGTAAAGGCATAACGCAACTTAAACCTGATAATTGCATTTTATTCTCAGAATGACAATGATGCCTTAGCCAAGCCAGTTATGAGAAAGGCCAGACAGACCAAGATAACAAAAATAATAATTTCTTAGAAAAGATTTCTCTGGAGGAAAGGGACATGTTTTCTCATCCTGAATCCTAATTCATGGAAGAAGGAGGGGGTTTTTGAAGGCGAGCTGACATGAAAAGCTCACCCCAGACAGAAGAACCTCAGCATGGGTCTAGAGGGGCACCAGGCAGTCATGCTTCAGAATAGCAGCAGCATCCCACCTCAGCAGGTGTTCAGGATTTGTTTCTTCAAGCTGCATAACTCTCCAGACACTCTGTTTTAAGCTTAGGTTCCCTCCTTTCTGACAAAGAGCTGAACAGGAGCTCAGACCTCCCTCAGTTACATGGATTTTTGTGTGGAAAATACCCTAGGCAGCATGCCTGGGAGAGGGGTGACACTGCCACTGCTGTCTGGAGTGGCTGAAAATAATGCTGCCACAGGAGACCACATCTTCCTGACAGGTGAAAAGCCACACAGTTTAAGAATTGCTGATGTGTGCTCCAGGTGGGATGGCTCAGCCATGCTTACCCGAAGAGCTGCTTCTATGACACGTGTGGTTTTCCACCTTGTTTCCACACAAGAATCAGGTGAAGAAAAGGATCTGGTTCTAACGTCAAATTGTAGGGGCTGAATGTAATTCTTCTGCTGACCACAACAGTTATAACCACTGGTGACTGTGGCTATAAATCAAGGCTGATCTTTTGTTTTAATGTACCAGCTGAGCTGAGGTGAAAACTGCTTTTCTCCCCCTCCACCCACCCTTCACCAGGCTGAGCCCCCATGATCCAGTTCGAATGCATGCAGACACTGTTGATGGAGCTGTCAGCTAGCAAAGCCTAGAGAGTAATTTCTCTGGGGAAACGACTACCACCTCGACAGCTTCAGGATAGAGTTCATTCACAGATGTAAACAGATTATAAAGACAAGTTACTCCTTCCTACCTCAGCAGGCTGTATTGCACAGAACAGAAGAAACATACTAAAATAAGGAAAAGTTTTCTGATAGAAGATGATACGTCTACAGCTGGGCAGAGGCACAATCAGCCACACTTGACCATGTGGGCCCATACAGTGTCATTCAGGAGATTATTTTACATTCACTGCCTTGTCTTCAAACAGAAGTGAGTAAAATGCCAGTCTGTGCCTCTGATTCACAAACTCACATCTAACCTAATGGTTGACTGAGGCCAGTTCCTGCCAGCTTCCTCACAATACAGCTTACTGCTATTCCAGAAGAGAAAGGAGACTAACACAAAGAGGCAATGAAATATCCTCTGGAGGTTTCCAGATTGCTTTAATTCATAATTCTGTCTCAGTACTGTAATTGAGGTATAAATAATATCCTTGTTTCCACTTCAGTTACTTTCAACCTCACCAATGTGAGAACAGTCTTGTATCTCTCAGGTACCTCAGAAAGAAAGTTATTGCACCAGAAAGCAAAGATGATGTTAAAAATAGTTTCCACATCAGTTCAAATGATAATGCAGTCATGCAGGTGTTGTATAACTGATATTATATTCAGAGTAGTTTACTTCTTGAAAGTGAAATATAAACATTTCAAGCATACCTACTTACAAGAAATGTGCTTACAAAGCATGATTACTTCCTATGAGAAAAAAAACCCCAACACTCTCCTGTTTAAATGGGCAAACAATACATTTCCTCTTCCCATACCACACTAAAGGTTTACACATGCACATCACGTACACACACATAAACGTTCACATGTGTAAGATCCACCACAATCTAAAAAGGAAAGTGCCATGAAAGGACCCTGTAGTAATTGGGTAGCCCATCTTGATGTAAATGAGCCTATCTCAGAAAAGCTGCAGGCCTTGTAGTCTTGTTTTGTACTGCTAACCACATGCAGACAGACACACACAACAAACTACTTTTATGTTAGCTCAGTTCTCCTTCCACAAAGCTTGGTGGTAAAGCTCTCCCTAACATCCATCAAAGAGAGGGACTGATGAGGTGAGAGCTGATGAAAGTTTTGAATAGCCAAGGAAACTGATGATTCGAAGAACTTAATTCCTCCCATCTTAAACAAATGCTTGTTTCCCTGGGAACTCATCAGAGCAGCTGTTCTGAGAAAAAAACTCCCTTTTTCTCCTTGCCATACCCTGTCCTCAGGACAAAAGGATTCCTCTGGCATGTAACTACCCATCTCAATTCCCAGTGTGGGCAACAAGAAGGCATATGCATCTTTGGAGCAGACTTTGTCTCAGCCCAAAGTAAATATGTAATATATTTAGATGAGTTACCTCCCCAAAATGCATGTTTCTCTCTGCTGGTGGTAGAATAAGGCTACCACAGGGAGCTTCCACATTGACCTTGGAACTGGACCATGCCTTACCCAAGGCTGAGGGCAGGAAGGAAGCACTGCTCACCTGGCTTGTAGGAAAATTCCCGTTCAGCTCTAAATCCAGAGATTAAACCTGAGGACACAAACGGGGTGCACCATCCCTCCACCAGAGCACTGAACAGTTTCTTACTTCACCATTCATCCTGCGCTATCTATCCATCTGTTGTGGGGAGAAGAAAGGGCTTCCTCCGTGGCTCCTACATCCCTGTTGCCCCAGAGCATGGGTTTAATAATAAGGGAAATGTGAATGGTGACCTAATGGCCTTTCTAACCCTGGAAAAAAAAGACACAGTGGTTGTTATGGCACTGTCTTACTGATCAGCAAACCTGAGCCTCTTTCTACAGCTTGTCCCTTCACAACAGCAGATGTTGTGAGAGGAGAGCAGCACCCAAAGCAGTGTCAATGCTGAGCGCTAATTGCAGAGCAGGGATGAAAAACATCTTCAAGGCTGGCAAGGTTGGGCACTGGAGGTGATGCCCCCATTAGCTGCTGGGAGCAGTGCTGCAAGCTCCTCAGCTCCAAAGGCACAGCTCCCTCTGCCAGCCCCACTCTCCTTTCACTCCCCATTTCCCAGCCTGGTTTTCCCTCTCAAAAGAGACGTGGCCACAGCTGAATCAATCCTCTTCTCTTAGCTCCCCAGGTGGATGCCAAGGAAGTGCCAGGGGCAGCAGCAAGTGCTTCAGCTATGAGATCAGGCAGACAGGACCTCATGCTGATTCTCTCACCCTTCCCATGTGTTTCCCTAGGAAAAAGGATGAAGTTAGCACATGTAGGGATAAATTAAATAAACACACATTTATAATAGTCCTTCATTTCCCCCTTGTTTCCTCTTTCTTTGCAAGCCAGTGGGATTCAGCCCACAGCACCTTGTTTATTTTACACATTGAGAAGCCTTTCTCTCTGCTGAGATGAACAAGGAAAGCACAGGGCACAGCTCAGCCTTTCCAGCATGCCTGCTCCTCCTGCCATGATGGAGGCACTCCAGTGCCCAGAGCAGCACATCTCCTGCCCTCAGCCCCACGCAGAAATGCTCCAGGCTACCCAGAAGTAGTGTATGGTTATAAGGTCCAAAAGCAGTTTCCCTCTTGGGACTTATATTTAGCCTGAGAACGAACAGTACTTTTGGCTTATGGCCTGGATTCTCATCAGAAGAAAGGAAAAAGTTGGTCTGGGAGGCTTTTTCAGCCACTTTCCCTAAAACCATCTGATTTTATTCCTCCTCATGGAAAACATTTGTGGTTTTACGCTGAGGAGTTCGTTCACCAGTTCTCCACAATACAAAAAAACACAGAGGTTTTTTTAAAAGGGGACAGAAGTGCGAAAAATGAAAATATTTAATTCCAGCTATCATTGCTGGAGTTTTGCAATGTCATTTGTTTTCCTAACTAATACTCAAATTTTTTTTCTTGCTGTGGTCCAGCCAATATCCACTTGAGCTTTCATATGAGGAAAATAAAATAGATGGGAATTATTCAAATCTAAAAAAACCAAATCAACCACTATACAAACTTAATGGTGCATACTGGCAATCTCACACAAAAGTGTCTAACCTGTGTTATTATTCTCTGTTAAAAGGTAGTGGGGAGGGGGAAAAGAACCACAGTGAGATTATTCATAGAGCTGGGTGTCTCACAGGAGGTTAGATGAGCCCACAGCCTCAGGATCAGCAGTGTTAATTAATGGGGTTATTGTTCCACTGGGGAAAGACCCTTTGTCTGATCCTTGGCTAGGTTAGTGCTACTCTGTGTACATCAAAGGAATCATACCCGATAGGCAATGCTAGTGATCCCAGTTCCCTCAACCTTTTCTGGTTTATCAGAAAAACAAATGTGTTTAAAGCAAACTACTGTCCTTGTTCAATCCTGTTTTGTTTCACCCCACACCAGTCCTAATTCCGCTAATTAAGGCAGGGACTGCTGGACAAGGTAGCCTTTGATATACATCCCAGCATCTAGGACAACCACCTTTCAGAGGGAAAAGGCAAGAAAGATTTGCAATCAGATGGTGCTGTGAAAAAACTTGCAACTCTCGATATGTAAAGTTTACACATTTCATACCCACCATTGGTGGACCACAACTGGTGACAGCGCTCTGAGCCCTGGTGATGCTTTGGTAGCTGAAACATGGTGGTAGGCAGGACTTCCAGTGGCATCCACATCAGGGAAAAGCCTGTTAACATAACATTGTGTGCAGCCTGGGTCATTCAGCACAAGCTTTGAATAAAGCATGTGAATTGCCTCTCTCAGCAGTATGCTCAAAAGGGGTACAAGAAAAGGTATTTTTTTATCAAAAACTTAAACTTTCTGTCTCCTAGCAAGAGAAATGAGACAAGCCCTGTGGATATTTTCTGGAAACAAGGAAATTAAGAGGCAAAGCTCCATTTCCTTGCTGAAAGCATTTTGCTGAACTATTTCCTTGCATCCACCAGCAAAATTCATGTGGTGCTGCACAGCCTGTGGTGTAGGTAACTGCTGGCTGAGTACTGTAGCTTTACTGATATGATTGAACTACAGCTGGTACGGTCGTAAAGGCCCCATTGCATGAGCCCTGGACATCCATGCTGAGTGACGAAGCCACATGAAATCCACCTTCTGGTTCTTTTGTTAAATTAATGTGACAGGCTCCCAAACCACTGGCATCCTTAAGAAAATCCTTTAAAAGTTCTAATGGAGTTCAGTACACAGTTCAGTTCAGTTGTATAAAGCAATGCACTAGACACTTTTGAAATTAATTATTGAAAAGACTGAAAGGAACTATTTTGCAAATATTTTGCTGTCTGTAGTTCATTTATGGGACAGTCCTGATTTCCAAGAATGTGTCAGTCACTCAGTTTATTCTGCAACACGGATGTTGAAACAGCTTGGAACTCTACAGTTGTTTGAAAACACTTTTGTTCAACTGTTTACAAATCATTAAAATTGTTTTGTAATGCCAGCATTATTCCTGCCTCTGTGACAGAGGCATTCTGAAAGGAAAAGTATGAATAATGATCAATAAATAACAGCACAGTGACTATGGAAATAAACACTTGAAACCACACATAGATTCAGGCATTTGTCTGAATGAAGGACAGGTTGTTGAATACACAGGCAAGCAAAACCCAGGCTGTCTAGAGCAACAATCTCTCCCTCTAAGCCTGGCCCCTTCTGCATCCCTGCCTCTTCTCAGCAGTGCATGGGGACACCGTGGCTGACTCCCTGATGACTTTTTAGTGCCATCTTTTTAGTCCAACAGCAGGTACTTTGCTATGGAAACACTCTCAGGTCTAAACACCACCTCATATATATGCAAAGTGACATGGTCAAACAAGCACACCGAGGGCTGGGCAGCAAGGAAACTTCAAAAGCTTGCCTCCTTAACAGCTTCTGGGCACTTTGTGAAGTGGTGGAGCAAGGTTTGAGTTTGCCCAAGGCCAGTATCTGTATCTAGCTGGTCATCAGAAGCTCTGTCCCTCTCCATCCACCTGACACACAGGCAGCAATGAAGAAGGATCCTGGCACTTTCTGCGGCACAGAAGGGAGCCAGCCCATGAGGGTGCCACATCTCCCCTCTCTGAAACCCAGGTGGTGGCCACATCCAGTCATTTCTTTAACACCTCCAAGGATGGTAGCTCCACCACCTCCCTAGGCAGCACATCCCAATGCTTGACAACTCTTTCCATGAAGAAATTCTTCCTGGTGTCCAACCCAAACCTCTCCTGGTGCAGCTTGCGGCTGTGTCCTCTCATCCTGCCACTAGTTGCCTGGAAGAGACTGACCCCCACCTGGCTACAACCTCCTTTCTGGTGATTGTAGAGACTGATAAGGTGTCCCCCAAGCCTCCTTTTCTCTAGGCTAAACAACCCCAGCTCCCTCAGCCACTCCTCATAAGACTTACTCTCTAAACCCTTGACCAGCTTCTCTCTGGCGCAGGAGCCACCTCGGCTGGCGCCTGCTCTGTCCCAGCCCCAGCACAGCAAACCACTAAACACAGAGCTGTAGGAAACCAGGTTTCACCCACTCTGCAAATGGATCAGGGAGAAGCACAGCACGACCCAGCTGCAGGCCCATGGTAAGTGCGTGCCTCTGCAGCAGCACGGGCCAGCAGCAGGAACTACTGAGAGGAGGCACCACCTGGGTTCCCACTGCAACAGAGGCCAAGTTGGCTGTGTGGGCAGGGCACCTGGGTTCCCACTGCTGCTGACCAAACACTAGGGTGAGAGGGATGCCAGGGGGCTTTTGAGAACAAAGCTGCCCAGGTGTATGAACACTGTGGGGTGCCCCATTGTTTCAGGGAGAAGAAAAGGCATGGGAATGGGGATGGACATGTAGTGCTTATTGAGATGCAGTACAGCAAAAGCTGGCAAGTGCCTAGCACTTACTGAACATCCACTTCAGTCTGCTGCTCTTCAGGCCCATCAGACACAGAGAATATGAGGCCAAGGTGAGCGCTCCTGTCAAAAGACAGTCCTGCACAGAGGAAAATTTGGTAAATGTTTTGGAGGCAGTTCAGTGACTGCCACACACAGTGCAACACTGCATTGAGCCGTCTGCAAAAAACCCCTAATTACTGGTTAATACCTCCTCGGAGGTGCTTAGAGTTATTTCCCAGAAGAAAAACCAATTTGTAGACTTGAGTGACTTTGGCAGTGGAACACAGATACCATGGAGTTATAAAGCAACGGGTTATAAAGAAGAGCAGGACAATATTTGTTATGCAGGAGCTATTTTGGCACTAGAGATTAGAGGGCTATAGCTGAGCTTCTGCCTCTACCTCTGGGAGCAGAGGCATCTAACAGGGAGGGCCAAAATGATAACCAAGACTGTGGAAGGACCTGAACATGCTCCTGAGCATGCCAAATCTGTGGGCTATCCTTCCACCTGGCAGGGAACCAACAAGTTTTCAGATCACTTTTCTCTGAAAAATATTAATTCTGAACATATCATTGCTACCACCAGGACACTAAGGGGTACATAAGGGCCATAATCACGGAGTAGATATGGCTGCGTGTCAGAGCCTACCTCAGACTAAAATCATCCCACACTGTGCCCAGAAGCTGCAGCACAAAGGTCTGTCCAATGCAAGAGCCACATGATTCCTCTCCTCCACATCAACTCCATAGAAAAATAATGGCTGGAAACTTTGTTGAGCCAAAGGTGTTTGGACAAGTCAGGCAAAAGAAATTGCGTCCAGTGTTGAGCCCTAAAAAAAAAGCATCACAGAAGCAAACCTTCCTGATAAATTAATATCTATGGTAAATCCACATCATTTCCATGCTTTCTCACACCTCTGCTAAGATTTGCATTGCAATAAAAGACTGTATTCTGTGTTAACACAGGACAGCCCAAAGCTTCTTCCATATAAAGCTAAGGGAGCTCCATTCCATTGCAGTCAATGAAAACCAGTTAATGAAAACAGAAGTAATTAGGAGCAGAGGGGAGAAACAAGATCCAGTAGGTGTCTCAGGTAAGCAGTTTTTGTCAACTCAGTGTGAAGCTGAATGATGTCCCCCATTTTGACTGACAAATGCTTTCCACTCTCCGAAATTTTTCATTTTCCATTTTCAGAGGCTATAGATTTCCATCTCCTACCCTAGCAACTGTTTCAGTGGTTTATGATTTTTCCAGCTCCTTCTGATTTGCTAAGAAAATACAGATAGGCCAGCTATAATAAACCGTCACAGGATGTGCAAAATCTTCACAAGAAATAAACATCTACAGCCTCTTCTTGCACCCACAAATGACAAAACCACAATGAAACATTAAACAGAAAGCAATCTGCCATGCGTGGGTGAGATCTGATTTCAAATCTAAACATCTCTTAAATTTCTGAGTGCTGTTTAATAGAACATCACTTGGCCTCTTCTAAGGATAAAATGTCACTCAGATACAGCATTGTTTTGAGATGACTGAAGTCTTCAAAGGATGAGGTCTTGCCTCTCAAAACAAAGTTATGATGAACCAAGAGTACAAATTGTGTACTCTATTTTTAAAAAAGGGTGCATGGGCTTTGCTTTTAAGCACTTACTCATCATCATTTCTATATTTCCAAAAAGACACACTGGAGTCATATTCATCAGCTCATTACATGTACTCCCTGAAACACCTGAAAGCAGCTGTGTCCTCTGGCTACTCTCCTGGGAGTTGCCCATTTCATTTTTCAGCAGAACCCACCCTGACCTGTCAGTCTGATGTCCAGCAGACTCCTCGTTATACAAATTATCTGTCATTTCCAAGCAGATACAAAGCTCCAGACAAATGTTCATACAAGGCTACATTAAAAAAGCAAAACACTCCAAATGGATCAACAGCGCACTGTTCTGCACCTTTTTGCATCATTCATGCCAATGCAAAAGGATCAGATGGTGTTTTACATGCACAACACTTTAAATGACTTTTTGAGGCTTTTTTTTAAAATCAGCAACACAGAAAAGCACCCCTGTGATTCGGATGTAAGGGAAGTAGGGAAATATTACTAGTGGCTTTGATTTAAGAAGTTTTAAACCCATAAGGCTCCACCACCTAAAGGAAAGTGTGAGACTCACCCAAAACTGCCATGCACCACATTTTCCAATAGTACAACCCATAACATGTCCAAGCTGAAACGACAGTAGGAGACTTAGTCACTTCTGGTTAAAGGAAAAGAAAAAAAATCAAATTTTCTGTTCTGCTGACCTGTTGAAACTGAACCCAACAGATGGACTGATCCTCAATAGACACTCCTCTGCCAGAAGTTGCCTCGGCATCTTCCAAGGTGTTGCCAGCCTGGCCGTGGCAAAAGCAATCACTGCGACATTAAAAATTACAATCAGGCATGCCTAAAATCATCCAAGTTTCTGCTTCTTGCCATGTTTTTGTCGTGCTAAGCTGTTTTAGGATTCAATGCTTCACCAACCTTCCAGGAAGCAATGCAATTTTGGTGAACAGGCTTATATTTACAAAAGGAGGAGCAGTCAAGGTTAATGGCCCTCTTCTCTAGAGGAAGCTTTGAACAATAAAAAAAAGCCCATTTCATATAATAAATTCTCCACATGCTTTCTCGCAGACATATAATTCTTGATGCAAAACATTTTCAGGATAGGAGTTGAACGTAGAAATAGAAGTGAAAGACTGGTAAATACTCTTATGGAAGCTCTCTCTCTTGTATATCTGCCAGAGAGCAAAACAAGCGCAGCCCTTATTTTTCTCTCCATCCATGAGGAGTCTGTAAACCTCTTAGAAAGAAAGTCAAGCCACAATCATTGCTCAGGTTTGTTCAAAATAAATTTGAGAAATTGCTGGAGAGACACTGATCAGTAGTTGTGTCCACACACCATGAAATACTGAGTGCTCTTTTCAACACCTGTCTATTACAAAAAAAAAAAAAAAAAGGTAAGCCAGTTTGGTAGGGAACAATGTAGACTTTGGTATTAAAGCTCCAAAGAAAGGGCTAGTATATTAACTAACTGCTTGGCCTGGGGTAAAAGGCTCAGAGAGTGATGTGGAGAGATTGAAGAAAACCCCAAACCAAACCACTTCTAAGTAAGTAACTTAACTGGGAATGCCTGGGTTCAATTTCCAGCTCAGTGTCCTCTGTCACCCTGGGAAAGTCACTTATTCCTTGTGTCTATTACCAGCTGTAGGAGCTCTGAAGCAGCAAGTCCCAGCAATGACCTAATGTGGAGAAAGTGGAAGCCAAGTAACTCTCAGAAACAAAGCCTCTAGTGCGGGAGAAGTTGGTGGGAGAGGATTGAAAGAGAACACAAAAACAAGCTGGTTACCAAGCATCAGCAAGCCCATAGTAAATTCCTAGAAGAGATAAGGTGACTGTGTTTTTTACCACAAGATAACTAATGAGGACAGCTTGCTCCACTCCACCCATGAGTAACCTCATCACCTTCTTCGCTTCACAGTACATATGGTATTTGCAGTGAGTAACCATATGTAAACTGCAGATAGCACATCCCTAATTGGCTGCTGTGATCTGCATGCTCTTTAAATCAATTACATTAATCTTTTAATTAACATAAAAAGTCTTAACTGATGGTTTTGAAAGCTTCGTTTCAAAAGGCTTCATTTTCCCAGGTGTGGATTGGCTCACTTCTCCCATAGACACAGACATACAAAATCCAGCCTTTGAAATGGCAGACCTTCACTCCCACACACGCATTTTCTTTAAAAAAGTGAAAACCAGGGGCCAAGCACAGTCTCATTCACAGCCCCAGTCCCACAGTGGTTTTTCCATGTTCTTTAGTCAGTAAGGTCTCAACTAGGAACATGGTGTCCAAAGGTCATACATCACCATTTGCCTGTATATGGAAGTGGTAGAAGCTGTGGGGTTTCCCTGTCAGAGCTTGAGAGTAGCTTTACCAATAAGAGTTGCAGGCTTTTTTAAATTTGAAAAAAAAAAAAAAAAAAAAAAAAAAAAAAAGTGTAGGTTTTTTTTAAATATAAAAAAAAAAAAAAAAAAAAAAAAAAAAAAGCCCACTACTACCAGTTTTTTCACTTAATGGGGCCTACCATATCAGCTTCTTGTGCTTGAAGCCTGAGGGACAAAACCAGAACAGGGTTCCTGTGCAGGATCAAGCCCAGAAGTGAGAACAGCTCCCCAGGCTTGGCTTGCCCTTCCCACAGCTCTGCCTCTGCTCCCACTTGTCCTGCAGGGAGCACTGGTCTTTGTCCTTTCTGGCAGGGAAAGCAGTCTGGACTACTGAGGAAATGAGAAGGAGAGGTTCATCATAGTATCACAAATTTTTTTTCAAATGCTAAAGATCCTTTTGAAAGCCCACTGTGTTTTGTCATGGGTAGGGAAGGAGTGTTGTGCACTGCAGCACCCAGGGCAGAATTTCCTGTCCCATAGCAGGTTTGACAAAAGGACAGAGAACTTCAGGGTACCAAGAGCTTCCAGCTCCTCTCATCTATGGGAGCTTTCTTGGAGAGCCAGTCCCAAAACCTTGATGGGTGTACCAGGCTGACAAGCTGAATTAAGGGAGTGGAGAAAAGTTGCTGTGGTTCAGAGCTGCAGAGAAAAACTCAGGGAAAGAATGCCATAACATCATTTGTAATTTCTAAAATCTTTTGTGATACTAGGACCTCGCAATTTTTGAGTCGCAGGACTTTTAACACAGGACATGTGATTTGGATCACGGATCCTGATCCTGATTTTTGATGTCCAACAAGACCTTGACACCATAGGTCACCACAGCCCTGTGCAAGCTCTATTTTCCTCCATGACCTGCATCTCACGCAACTCCCCAGCACCATGCTCAGCCACTCAGGCTGGGAAGCAACATACGATCTTGTCCTCTCAGAAAGAACTGAACAGCTCTGGAAACACTCTGTGCCGGAGAAGGAAGGCACTGGGGGTGATGCTGGAGGTTCTGTTCTTTGCGTAGAGCAGCCAAGTTTGGGTCAGTTCCAGCCAAACTGGCTACTACCATGAGAGCCAGATCCCAATTACTTGCTAAAGCTTGACTGGAGCACAGAGTGTTCCCTCTCGCATCAGCAGCCCTTCCTTTCTGAGTCCGTGAGTACCTCCTTCTCCTCCTCTCTCCTCTTGTTCCCATCCCACCCCATGGGGCAGTCCCCACGGGCTTTGTCCCTTGGGAAGGTGGGCAGCATGAGTACAGGAAAGGGATGGCACCAGTCCCTGAGTGCCTTGGTGCATCTGTTTGCTGTTAGCAACACGTGTCCCACAGCTGGTGTGACCTGCTCATGAGGGGGGTTCAGCAGACAGTCAGTGGGACCTGGCTGTGCCCTCTGTGGCTGGTTGGCACAGCCACCGTGTGCTGGGGAAAAAAAAATAGAAGAGGTGCTAGAGGTGCTCAGCCAGAGCAGAACCAGGACTTCCCCACCATGATCAGAGTCGGGCTAACTGAGGCAGAGGACACCCTGCAATATTCCTGGAAGTGACAGAGCGAGCGACCCGCTGTGACGAGAAATCCTGCATCACACCCTGGCAGGGGAAAACATTGCTCAGGTCACACTAGAGAAAGAGAAGGAGCCATGTTTACTGACTGACAGTTGGAAGAGAACAAACCACTTGTGATTTACCAGGTTCCCCATTTAATATACCTAATACACATAAACTGGAAACTCAGCCTTGCTGCAGCTCCTCGCTGTGGAACAGTAGTTGCCACTTCTGCAATTAAGAGAAAAACAGAGCAGTTTATTAAGCACGGCTGTGGGAACGTAGTTTCAGTTTTCAGTGGGTTCATCTGAATATTTTTTCCATTTTAGTTCATGTAAGTTCACGCCCTTTGGGTTTCACATAAACCCGTAGGGTCTGAGAAGCTCAAAAAATCTCAAAATCAAAATGTCAAGTTGAAACGAAACCATAAAAGGTATTTGGATTTGCATGAAAACGGGCCCAGATTTGCTTTAGGAGTTCCTGAAGCCTGGTAAAGCTTTTGAAGAGCCTAATCTGAGTTTTGTGGTTTCAGTGCAGACAGAAAGCAGTGCGAGAGCAGATCAGGAAGCCAAGGCAGAGGAGAATGATTAAGAAGCTATGAGAACAAGAACCATGGAAGGGGCGGGGGGGCGGGGGTTGGGGAGTGCGTGGTGTGTTGGGGAGAATCTAAAAAAATCTCCAAAACCAGATTTTTAAGCGTTGAATGCTGCATATTAGGAACTAAGAGAACATGAGTCATGTCAAGGCACTACAAGACAGCGGACAGATCCTGTTTCTGAGGATCAGGCTCTGAATGGGAATACAGAGGTCTGGAGATAAGTCCAGCCATAACAGTGCCATATACCCTTCTGCCCATACACTGAACATTCCTCTCTCCTTATAAATAGTCCTCTTCCCACAGTACTCCAGCCACACATGAGGTAGGGAAACAAAATGAAAAGAATAATCTACCAGGCTTATGCTCTCTGATTAACACCTATGAACCTGTCCCAACATCAAATATTTTAAATTCTGGCTTTGATCTATTTTTTAAAAGAGTTATTTCAATTTCATATGCTCTAAATTTATTCCTATTGCATTATTTTACTGACATCGAAATAAACATTTCAGAGTGACAAGTCAATTTAGTTGCTCACCTGAAAAGATGCAGAATAAATTTTATTGAAAAATTAACTTTTCTTTCCACTAGAAGTCTATATATCTCATTCAATTACACTCTTTACATTAACATCTTTTACATTGACAGGATGCAGAGGAGGCACTCATTGATTGCTTGAGATTTAGTCTCCTGGCTGAGCAACTGGGTGTCTTAAAAACAGAAATAGCTCATCATGACTGACATAAAATGGGTATACATTGTTATGAACAATGTAAGCAAACACTGTGACACTTACAAGTATCTTTCTTGAAGAGCATTTTTACTTCTAACTACACAAAAATTGAACATCTAACCTGCAAATTAAACGTTCAGTCCCTTCTTCCTGCCTTTTCTGCAAAAAAGATTAACAGAAGAAAATATAAATTTGGCTGAAACACTGAGTTTTGTTCTGTTCCATCAAAAGGATCTCTACTATCACATCTTCTCAACAGTTCACCTTGCCAAAGAAAATAAAATGGCTTCACATAGCTTCAGCATTTTCTTGCATTCTCATGAATTTGGGGTGCTACTTGCATTTTATGTTATCCTCCCAGGAGCATGCACGCCGGAGATACGACACTCCCCACTGACACTGTCATGCAGCATCACTACAGACCAGCCAGCAGCGTTGCCAGCATCTGCACATTTAATAACTATGGTTTGCAGAACAAGATAAATCATTACTGTGGTGTCATCTTGCTTTGGCATTTCACCTTCTCACAGATTTACTTTTGTGCAGGACACTAAACTTATTTAACTTACAAAGCCATTTACTCTCCTTACCCTTCCAGCCCCTTCTTTTGTGATATAAAAGAATTCCCATTGGTTTGGCCTGTCCTCACAGCACAGATTCTCCCCAGCCATGTCTTTTGTTTGAGAGTCCATCACAAGTGCTGTCTCATACTGCAGTTTTACCTTGGTTGCTATCCTTCAGAGAGGATGTTCTTTGCACCATCAAGAGCTGTCTACATCCTCTTATCTAAGACCATACCCTGGCTTTCAAAGGATGCTTAGTCAGACCATTTCCATTGAAATCAGTTGGGTTTAAGTGCTTAAGCAGGCTTGCAGGCTGGGCCAAACAGTCTCTGTGCCTCATCTTGATGTCTTAGGTTTTAACTTTCATATTTTTCAAATCCTGCATAGCCTAGTGTGTAACTCTGAAGTTTCTTGTAGCCTGGTAGCTGCTGTTCTCTCATGCTGGTTAGACATAACAAAGCCTCTCCAAGCTTGCAGTCCAAGGACACCCAGACTGTCCTAGGCTCAAAATGTGTAAACCAAAATCTTAGAATGGGGGGTAAACTTGGGGAAAATTAAATCATTAACTGAAGTTTTAATTGGAGAATTAACCCTGATATGAAAATGAACCAAACTTATAAAAGTGTGAAGAACTCATGACTCGGGGTCCATCTTGGGAGTAGCCTCTGGACTCCCCAGGGTGTACCTTTGAAGGCTCTTCAAATAAATACCTACCTTTATTCCCTTATTCCTGTCTAGTCTCTGTTTTTTAGGTGGCCATTTCAGGCATCAGTCTAGTAGATTTGAAGACAACTACATTCCCACACTGCGAAGATAACGACTAGCTTTTTTTGGAAAATTGTGGTGGGGCTGCTTTGCCATCTGACAGCTCAGCCTCAATTTCAACAATACCCTGGATCAGGGTAAAAATGGTCAAAAGGCAAAAGTTTCCATGCCCCAGTCACAGCCAACCAAACTACTGAGGAATCCTCTTTCCAAATGATGATTTCAATGTTTCAATACATTTTCTGTTAATTTCATGTAAATAGACTGTAGTAAAATATGCAATCTTAAAATGCAAAGCAAAACCCAAACCAAATGATAATTTACTTAGTCTAAACAAAACTAAAGAGTTTCGTTTTCTCTCTTGGCAGGAAAGGTTACAGGGGGTAGTCTAAAGTCCTGTTGTTCAAACAGTTCGGACCTTTGTGCAGCAGTTTCAGAAAGACCCTCCAAGTTATAACAATCCAAATTCTTACAGTTTCCACAAGCAGGATTTGTAGTGCCCAGCCTGGCCCTGGGCAGGGCCTGCAGAGCGTGCAGGAGGCGGGCCCAGGCAGCTCTCCATCCTTCATGTCTGTCATCCCACGCAGCTCATTGCCCCGTAGGATACTGACCCTTTTATGGACACTCTTCCCCCTCCAAAGAAGCAGCTGATTCAGAGGAACAGGTGCTGTGGCAGCCAGGCAAACAGGGTTTGTTAGTTCATTTAAGTAGCTTTCACGTGGACTTTAGCCTTCTCCTCAGAGTAAAGAAATAACAAGTTGCTCAAAAAGTCAATTTCATCTCCCTATGTCCATGGGCAGCTTGCAGCATGGTAGAGGAACCATGGCAGATGTTTCTCTCCATGAGGGTGTGCATGGTCTATGTTAGGGTTACTGCTGCATCAGGGGGTGGAAGGGGGGCCATGAGGATGGTCTCAATCATAACTCAATTACAGCTTCAGAAATTGGATGAGCATTAAACTTGTCACCACAGGGCAGTGAGCAGATGGTTCTGGCAACCAGGTTCTTCCTGTTGGTTTCACAGATTTTATAGGAGCCATTGCCTTAAATCCACCATCCAGATCCCAGCTTCACTGTAAATCATCTTAGCAGCATTAAGTGAAAGAAGAGATGGTGGTGGAGAAATCTTTAAATCATATTTTAAAAAGAAAAAAAGAGGACAGAGCAGAGAAGGAGTCCTTGCATTTTTCATCCATCAACAATGTTTAAAAGTCACAGCAAATAAAGGAGGAAAAAGGAAATAAAAAAACGATACAGTGTAAGGGAAAACACAACAGTACAAAGGTGTGACCCAAAGGATAGCTGATCCCCACACATAGCTACATGCATGAAGCAGCCTTGCTCACTAGCTGGTTGTGGGCATGGGGAAGGCTGCGAGCAGCCCACTGGACTTGCAGTACTTGCTCTGAAATTCACGACTGAACCTTGTCCATGGCCTAAAGCAAAACCAAAAAACAAATAAACAAAAAGTAAACCAGAAAAACAGTGAAAATGTTACACCACAATGTTATGTAAAAAGAGAAACACAGCTGGAATCATTTTGAGAAGATTTGGGGTTTGTCCTGTGACAGCTTCATCTCTGTGGTTTTTCTCGGTACTGATGCAGTGTGAAAAGTGTACAGCTGTACTTCCCTTCTTAAAAATAAACATACCGTCCTAAGCAGAAATCACTTGGTACACAAGGGAGCCAATTCTGCCTGATGTCACCTAGTTGTACAGGCAGGAACTTCCCCAGACGTGCCACCACACTTGTCCCTGTGAGAGCCACACGTCGAAGATGACGTGCTGGGAGTACCTGATCTCAGCCAGAACTGGGCCATCACAGCCAGGGACACACCACAGAGCCAGGCAGGCTAGGCTCAAGCCTGAGCAGAAGGTATGAGCCATGGCACCCAAGGAAAGGCAGCTCCTCCAGCAGGGTACCAAAATTTCTCAGGAGCTCAGCAGTCCAGCAGACACTTAAACACAGGGCTGGTTTTTCCCATAGCTCAGCACCATGCTCTTTGGAAAACCTGACTCACAATGTTACAAGCAACATCAGCAGCTCAAACCCTGTTATTTATCTGTAGGACAACAATGTCTAGGGGCCCCAGGTGTGGCATAGCATTGCTCCGTCCAGGCACTGCGCAATCCTGCTGGCTGCAAGCAGTAGCTCCAGGAGAGCTGACCTGGCACTGGCAACCACCACCAGCTTCCCAGGAAACTCTTGAGCAGACATGGCTTCCCGCCAGCCATTAGCCATCCCCTTTCTCTTTTCTGATCAGTCTCATCACTGCAGAGAATATTTAGATTTGAAACCACAGTGCCAGGCTCCAGCAGCTCTGTTGCTGTTGGTGAGGCATCCCAAGAACATATCGCTTGGCTTAACTCCAGCCCATGCAGACTTACCCCCACTAGGTTTGCATCACAAGCGAGACAGATATGGGCAACCAGCACCTTTTTCTAAGGGTCATGTATGTGCTCCCAATCCTTCATGAGCCCTTGGGGAAGAAGCTGCCACACCCTCCCTCAGCTCATGTTTTGCTTCAGCCCATCAGGAGTTTTTCCCCAACTTGCACTGAGGGAGGCAGCATGGGCTTTCATCCCTCTTGTTCTCCAAGACCTCCTGAAAAGATCCGGCTGTGACTTCTCTTATACACAGACATTTAATGGGGACTTTGTAAAACAAAGCTCATGCCAATGGGAACACAGCCAGAATTCATCTGGCATCAGTTTCACGATGAAAGGATCACAGAGCAAGACAGGGAGGCAGCTCAATCTTTTGGCCAACATAGGGAGAGGGAGCTGACTGGCAGCCGCCCCCAGGAGGGGACAGACATGGCTTAGTGACCTGCAGCAGTGATCCCACAATTCCAGAAGCCCCAAGCAGAAGGAAATGTTCTCTGCAAAGGAAGAAGGAGACTTCCTTGAGCACAGAAGAGAGGGAAAGAAGGTGGGTCTGGACCAGTGTAGCGTATCAAGATCTAGATCTACTTCTTTTTTTTCCCCTGACCTTCCCTGTGACCTTAGACAACCTGCCCTAATCCTTGCAGAAGTTTTGAGTGTTTTCTGCATGCAGTGAGAGGGCCAGTGCTCAGCACCCTGGCAGACAGGCTGCATGCACACCTGGTTCCCCTTGGTCATGCCAGGGACAGCATGGTACCACAAGGACATGGAAAGGAGCCCTGACTAGAGCAAAGCCACTGGCAGAGGCACCTTTTATCTGCAATATTTCCGATACAAAAACATCTCATGCTCCCATCAAGAGGACTGAAGTCTGTTCTGAAAATGCACAAGAGCCCTCTTTCAGAAATTGAACAGCCCTTCCCCATTCCCCAAACCTAAATACACAAGAGAGGAGGCTGGTACCAGTGCTATCAGACTTTACAAGTCCTTTCAACCCATCTGGCCCAGAGAAAAATAGACCAGAAGAGGAAAAGCCCTTGCTGAACCATAACTATATGGCATAGCAAATCCCTCTTATCCAGACCCAGTCTTGCAGCCCTTTCGCCAAAATTATGGGACAGCTCCTTACCCTACATGAGTCAGCAGGAACACATGGGTTTCTGTGGAAACGAGGAATAGTTCCCAAAGGATAAACATACCTTCATGCTTTTTGGTAGGCATACTCATCATAACCTGTTAGCCAGAAACACGTGCTGGCTAAGAAGATATCTGAAAATTGGCCTGCAATTTAACTTTTGGCAGAAAACGAGCAATAGGATAGGCCCTTGTTTCAAACCTACACCTCTAAGACAGGTCTTGGATATTTATTACCAAAGGTGAAACTCCTAGCTCAAGCTAAACAATAGAATTAGAGAAGTAATTTGAAGAATTATTTATTATATAAATACTGAAGTCTCAGAATTCACAGTTGAGAGCAGACACGTCTCCAAGGGCTGCAGCTCATGGGTAGAGATCCCGAATCAATATTAGTTGTGCACTGCCAGCCACCATCAGCTTGCTCGCATTTGCCACGTGCCCTTCCCAATCTTGTATGAGCAGGACTGTAAGAGTAAGACTGAGCTATCAGATGAAGATTTTTGGCTTCTCTGTTTGGGGGCAGGGAGATTGCCCACCCAACTTCATCTCACTGCAGCACATGGACATTTGAATTTTGGTTTTGCCCCACAAACAGGAACAGTTCTCTTCTGACTCACATGGAAAGCGACAGGGGATTTTCAGAATTATAGCAACACAATACGTCATCTTCCTCTGCTGGCAAGAGGGATTGAAAATGACTGACCTGATTTCATAAAAATATCAGCATGTGTGTGGTGTGTGGTCTGTTGCTCTTCCACACTCTTGTGGTTTCTGGGCACACAGCAGCAGCCTGCCTGCTACAGATTGTAAAGCAAAATACAGGTTGGGAAACTGAAGAAGTGGAAGAAGAACAAAAGAGAAATGCCTGGGCAGATCTGTATCCAGTATAGGTCAGCTAACATTTGAATCAGAACAAAAGTAGCAACTGAATAGGAAAACATTCATTTCCTCTCCTTTAGAAACAGCAATAGTGTGAGGCACGGGAAGTATACATCCTCTCGTGTTTTGATTTTCAAATAAATGTCAGATGAAATGACATCAAGAAGAGATGGAATAAGCCTGGGAAAGTCCTTTGTTTCTAATTTTTTCTTTGCTTTCCTTTGCATAAAGACAAAGTTTTGTCTTATTTCTACATTTGCAGATTCACTGAAATAATGTCAGTGTTACCTGAAATTCAGAATACATCACTACAAACTATTCAGCAACTGGGCTGGAAAACATTTTTATGACTTAAAACCACAGGTTACTTCAAAATTGAAGTCTATTATCTCCTTAGAAACATTTCAGCAAGAGGGAAAAAGTGACAGGACCCAGTGCATAGGAATTAACTTCTCTGGTAAAAGCATAAAACCAAGTTTTTTAAAAGTTCTTTTTCCTTACATAATCCACACCCTACCTTCAGCTCACTTTCACACTACTGGACCTTGTGGCACCTTTGGAAAGCCCTTCACTGCTTTAAAGTGTATTGAATTTACCAGGCTTAGTACAAAGACATCATTTCTACATTGTTCCTTCATTTTTCCTTCAGTTTCTGATTCAGTCTTGGGTGGCTTCTATTTCTTTTCACTCCAATTTAATGTATTCCTGAGTGTCATTTCAACTCTACACATTCAAAAGCAGCTTGTGTGGATCCACTGACCTCTCTCTACTCGACTGATGGGAAGCGGGAAGGAGCAGAGCCCTCTGGCTGGGAAGGAACCAGCCTCGTGGATGTGGCAGGCAGTGAATCAGAGGTGAACTCATCCCCAGCAGTTCACACCGAGCAGCAGCTGCTGCAAAGTTTCTGTTTCACAGACTTGCTTCTCATGAAGGCTTCAATCCCATGGGGTCTTAAGGCTAACACTGACAAATCCCATTTCGGCACCACGAGGCACAATACAAACACCCCATGGGCAGCTGAGGTTGTGACATACACTGCCAGAAACCAGAGATAATCTGATTTACTCCATTCTGCTCAACCTCTGACAGATATCCAGTGTGCACCAAGCACTCACATCGACAACCATCAGAAAGGATAGGTACAAAAATGCAACACCGATGATAATGTTCCACAAGTCAGCCTTGCATGTAGAGATCTAGCACTGATCAGGAGGCACGAGCAGCTTGAAGTAAATATTCAGCAGCGTCTTGCTCCCTACTTCGTCTTCTCCCCAGTGCAGCAGGTTAGGGACCAACTTGTGAAAAACAGATTAAAGGACTCATACCCCAAACGAGGTTCTATCCTAAAAACTAAAACCAAATTCTGGCCAGGTTCACTTTTTGAAGATCGGAATAGGAAATGGGACAAGGCCCATGGCCCATGGTCCCACAGGCTTGTTCCTGGAGAGTTTTTCTCTCTTCCAGGCTGGAGTGGCACTGTACTGACTGCAGCCAGGCCACACACTGACAAATTTTTCTATGAAAGGATACCTCTTCAATGTGTTTGCTCCCTAGTTAGCACAGAAGCTCTATCAGCTTCTTTACCTCCATCACATGGCAGAGGTATTATTGCCTTTAAAACTGTGAGCACACGCTCCGTGTAAGGTTCCAGCCACGGCAGTTCAACCTGGCCCAGCCAGAGCAAGGACTGAGCAAATCAAAGAGCCCTGCAGCAGCAGCCCTGACAATCAGAGTAACTCATCTCTGGGGAAACCCCGATTCATAAACCAGCTCTTCTTAAATCACGGTGCAGACACCTCTTGCTTTTAGGAAGCAGATGAAATGTTCATATGTCTCACCTATTTCAAGGGAGCTTTTGCTGAGTAATTCTTCCCCAAATTAGTTTGCAGCAAGATGGCTCACCAGGGCCTCCTACGTCATGTAGTAACGCGCAGTCAAACAGCACTTTCTGTTTTTAGAGAGAGAAAAACCAAGATCACTCTCGTTTTTCTAAGATACATTTATTGTAAATGATTTCAGCAGTGTAGGAAGCTAACTTCAGAAAGGCAGGTTGGGTGATTCAACCAAGCCAAGCATCTTGGTAGTTACTGATTTCCTCTTTGCTCTTGTCACTTCTTCTTTTGGAGGAATTTATTAATTTTAAAAGTGATGTGTAATGCCTATTTGAGAAGGTTAAAACCACACAGATTTGTGGTTTTCTTTTCCTTTTATGTAACTTGAACAGCATCCAGTGGGTACTGGATTTGAAGAAGCCAGCTGGAGCTGGGGAAGGAGAAGCATCTTCCAGTAACCTGAACACCCCAATATGAGGGGTGGAACCTGTGTGCAGACAAAGCACTTCTCCAGCTCATCAGAAACACAAGAGAAAGAGTGAGTTGAAAAGGCATGGTAGGTGCAATATTGAAAAAATAACCTTGAACCAATCTGCTTTGGGGTTTAATGCGCAGCATCCATAGCAAGGCAGCTAGTGTGTGGGTAAGAGGCTGCAGGGTCTGAGCTCTGTCCTTCTCATGCAGGGGCTCAACTAAGCCCTTCAATGCCTGGCAGTGCCCATACTGGCACCTCACACTCAGCCTAATTCTCCTCCTTCTCCCTGCACTTGCCTGTGTGTCATGCCAGTCTCCTGCCCTCAAGCAGAGGCTTGCCAGCAGCCAAGCACTGCAAATGGGACTGACTCAACAGATCTGTGGGAATTGCTCTGCACACCCACAAAAGAAGATGGCAAGGCTCATTCCATAGCCAAATCTTGTCTCTCGCTGTCCTCAGCTCAGTGCCTCACTCCTCTAAAAGGCAGGACCAAGGAAGTGGCTCTTGTGAGTCAGCAGGCATCACCTCCAGCACTGGTACAGCAACACGAGCTGAGAGGGAGGATTTGTCACCTCAAGGGTGGAAGCTCCTGCTTGCTGCCCACAATGCACCTTGCCAATCCTTTTTCTTAGAGGCAGTTAAAGAAAAACCCTTCCCATGCAAAGAAGGAGGAAAAAAAAGCCTCAGGGTGAGCTGGTGGGTACACAGTGCAGGACGCCAAGTGACCCCTGGTCCACCAGCAGCTCCCAAGCCAGGCAAAAAGCCAGAGGGTGAAGGGGGACAGTACTCCATCCTCCCATACCATGCAGGTTTCTAGCACTCCTGGAGCAACTCCAGGCTGTGTGGGTCTCACTTGACTGCTACTAAAGCTAATCAGAGAAAACAGGTGAATAGGAGCTGCCCACAGTGCAGCTCCTGGAGCTGGGTTGATCTTTCACTTCATGTTGGAGAGGTCTGGCTCCTCTCCCCTATACACCTCCCTGGGTGGGGTGCCATCGTTCTCATCCCACCAGGAGCTGCTACAGCTGCTGCTCCAAGTTTCCCCTCCCTCTCCAGTCATACAACTACCAAAGCTCTTGTTAAGAGTGTGAAAACAGCTATTGTCTGCCAAACTACTCAGATGTATCAGCTGCAATGATTAAATATTTTGCAAGACCTGATCCCTTTTCTGCGTAAATCTGGTTTAGATGAGAGCATTTTTCAGCACCTCTGGCAAGTCAACAGAACATTTATGGAAATAATCCCTCAAGTCAGGGTGAAATCCTCTGGCCTTACTTTGACCAAAACCTCCTGCAAACCACATTATGCGTGTCCGGAGGGAGATGTGGTATCCTTCAACAGCCCCACAAACACCATCCCTGTTAGAAACATTGGAGGGATGAGATTTGTATCCCACTGGGCTTTTTCTTCTTTCCATCCTCTGCTCCTGCCAGAACCCACTCCTCCCTCTCTGTCATGCTGCTGGTATTTCAGCACAGCCTCATGATTCATAGGCACATTAGAGCCACTGAAAGAGCTGTCAAGCAGAATCAAGCCCTGAGCACTGCTTCAAGGCAGATCTGCAGCCAGAGCAGCATGCTGAATTTCAGCCTTTCCACCTGCCACATTCACAGGTGAGTTTGCAGATGTGTGTGTTTTAGGAGGAAAGTTCATCCTCAAGTCAGAAATTCACTATGCCAGTGTCGAGCTAGTTCAGATGATACCAGTTTGCTCTGGCCAGCTTATTTTCTCCCTCAGAAACAGCCAGGCATGAAAAGTTTTGATTTTTAATTCCATTAGCAAGGGATATATTTTCCTGTAATGATGAATTAAGACCTTTCATCAAAATGTGCTTCAAAGGTTTGCATTCCAGGCACCTGCTGAAAGGGAAACCCCTTGATACGTGACTTCTGAGTAGAAGACAACAGACTCTAACCATGACATCTTCTACTAGCTGGAAAGGACTCTGGGAATCTCCCACCTGAAGGTTAGTTTCAGGCATGCAAGGAGACCACTGGTTACTGATTAGCTACTTGCAGAGGGAAATTCCAGTGTTCTCCCCTTCTTTCCTCCTGCCAAAATTTAACTGTGAAAGCCTCAGAAAGAACACCAGTTAGGAGGAAAAGTGCTAGCTGCAGTTGTGATAGCCCCCAAGTACTTTAGGGTCAGAGAGGCTCAAAGATCAACCCCAGAAATTATATATTTGATAATAAGAAACTACAGACTCTGCTCTCCAGCAACAGAATTGCTGCTTTCATCACAAACAAGATAAGCAGCTCTGAGTTGTGAAATATCTTTTTTGACACTGAAACAAGGATGATACGTAAAGATCACAGGCAAAACCCATGAAATGTCTCTGGCTGGCATTCCCCATAGACTTTTCCCACAACCCATGGGAATCCAAACATAGACACCAGTGTTGCTTCCCATCAGATGCAAAGTCATTCTGCAAGTTAAAATATCTGAAAGCTCAGGGTCCACTTAAACAACAATTGGCACTTGAAGATTTCCAGACCTTTTCCTCATCCAACATTTAGAAATGCCATCAGGCACTTTCCCATGGCTGCAGATACAAGCAGCCTCTCCTGTTTCCAGCCCAAAACTACTTGGGGTACATTTCACTGCTACACATCACAGTCCACTCCAAGTCTGGAGTTATGGAAGGACAAGACTTCCACATCTTGCTATGTCAGCTCAACAGCTTAGCACCACCACATGCCCATAACCTGCTTCCCTCCTTAACATGCTGCAGCCACAATGGGTTCACTCCAAGAGTTTAAATAGGTAAACAGGGCTGCTTTCATCTCCAGTGGGTTACAGATAACAAGTGGTTTTGCTGGCAGATCGAGTCAGGGCTTTGCGTTGTCTTCCTGCCCAGTAGCTTGCCCTGTACCTCGTGCTGAGGGCAAACCCTCAAACCACCAGAGCCAGCTGCTTGCTCTAGGCAGGAGGATTGTGCCTGGGAAATGCTCCCAGGGATCCCACCATGACACACCAGAGAGGCCTGTTGCTCTTGCAGCTTCCTCCCTCTGGCACAGAAGCAGTAACCAGTGGGCAGGCAATGGTAATATCTTCCTTCAGCACAGCTGGTTCAAAGTGAACTTTCCTTAAATTACAACTGAGCAAGCAATATTTCTTATCAAGATATTTAAAGGAAAAAAAGAAGCTTTCTCTGAAGAAGCAATCAATATATAGTCCAGCTGTTTCTTATACAATTACAGCTTCAAGTTGACATTATTAATTTTGAATTTGAATTTTTGAATTGATTTTAAAGACTCTTTTGTCCAAGATTGAGATCGAAAGGTCACTTTTAACACAATATTAGCTTTGAGCTATGATGTGAATATGTTATCTAAGCTAGACAAGACATTGATAAGTATCTAAGAGGACGGGGCTTATGGCAAGTACAATTTCT
The DNA here is from genome assembly GCA_013389985.1 of Dryoscopus gambensis. Classification (NCBI taxonomy): domain Eukaryota; kingdom Metazoa; phylum Chordata; class Aves; order Passeriformes; family Malaconotidae; genus Dryoscopus; species Dryoscopus gambensis. Next base: position 155,170 of record WEIT01015619.1, on the reverse strand, counting down.
CTTTTTCCACTGATGCAACAGAAACTGCTTTTTTAAGTACTGTCTACTATTGTCCAAACTGAACATGCATCTTAGACCACAATCTTGAGGCACAGAGAATAGATGATCCATTGTTCCAGGCTCCACCAGTGATTTGCAGAACAATGCTCCACATGCTCATGACACCCGCAAGCGGATCAGTGACTGTCACCATCAAGTGTGGCATGCAAAATTCCACAGTCTCTGCCCTTTGACAAATCATGGGTCAGACACCACCAGACTATGTCAGGGATGCCATTTCAGAGATGTCAGCGCAGGTGGTCAACTGGCCACCTCCTGAGCCAGACAGAGCACCCAATGTCAGTTACCCAAGAATGGGCCACTTCACAACCCTGACAGTAGGTAAAAAGGCCTTCATCTGGAAAAACCAGATATCAGCCCAATAGAAATGTGAGTGTAGTTAAAAAACAGGTGTGTTTCTGAAGGGATGGGGAGGATCATCACACATTAATCCTGGGTTAGTTTTAGGCATCTAACTTAGGTACTGATACCAGCCCCAGGTAGCCAGCAGAGTATCCAGAAGGTGACTCAGATTCCCAGAGCCCACCAGTGGGTTGTGGCCCCCTGGGTGGTCTGCCTGCCTGCACCCCTGGCACAGGGGGCACCTCAGGTGGCCCTGATTCTGCAGAGAAGCTCCCACCCTCCAGAAGAGCATCAAGTTAAATCAAGGCTGCAGGGAACAGTAGGAAAATGCATAGCACCCAGACCCAAAGAAGCTACTGTGTAAGCAGACAGAACTAAAAGGCACATTGCTGACAGCACCTTGTAGTGGAGGATCTGAGAGCAGAACCTGGAGCTGCTGAAACCCTGGTCTCTGCTCAGACCCCTTCCTAGCTGTTGCTGGGAGATGTCCCGCTCTGCACCTCCACCCACCCTTACTTTGCTGACTGGGGACCTCTCCAGGGACATGCCACCAGCCCATAGGTTCGGGTTATTGTCCGAATGCTGAGACCTTGTCTTCTCAACAGGAAGCAGCGATACTTGACTCGAAAGCAGCTCCTGGCCAGTCTTGCCTTCTCTGCCAAAGCACAAATGCTCTCTGCATGTCACAATCTGGAACACTGAAATGTGTGCAGCTTCAGAGGACTATCTGGCTCAACACCTCTTCCAGAGACATGAGGTTCTACAGACGGAACAGTAGCCAAACCAGCATATGCTTCCTCCCAGCTTTACAGCAGCCACATTTTTGGAGGTGAAACTGACATATACCTTTATCTAACCACCAGTCACAGTTCCTCTCCTGGATTCACATGTACCTATCCCAATTTAAGAAACAGATATCAGATGTTGGACTGCAGCCAGAAAATCATGCTGAAGAGCCTTCTTTTCAGGAATAAACATTATTCTCTCTAGGCTCGATTTAAGCCACTCCGTTACAAGGGAGAGGTTCATTATCAATGCCCAAAGTACCTACTGGCATGTGCAAGTTTCTTTTTCATCTCTGCTGTGTACACATACACATGATCACAGCTCCTTTCTACCACTCCCAGCAGCACCTGCAAGCGTGGTTCACAGGCAGCTGTCACCCGAGGCAGCTGATCAGTGACTGTCACCCTCAAGAGTGCATGCAAAAGTTCCACCCCACAGTCTCTGCCCTTCCATGAGCCATGAACCAGACGCTGCCAGACTCTGCCAGGGAGACTGTTTTAGAGATGCCAGTGGAGGTGATAAACTGGCCACCTTCTGAGGCAGACACAGCACCCAGTGTCAGTCACCTCCCTGTGGGAGACTCTACATGGATCTGCAGTGTGAAAGAGAGGAGAAGAAGAAGGATGTTTCATCTACCTGACTCAGAGACATCACTGTAAGGCAAGAAAGGCTGTTCTGCCACAGCAAAGCTGGTCAATGCATGGAAAGCCAGCCTACCACAGGAGAAACCTCAGCAGAGGTGTAATGCAGGGCTCGGCATTCAGTATGACTACAGTGAGCCCCAGAGTCCCTGGGCCCAGAGGCACACTGTTATCCTGACTGTCCTGGACCATCTAAACACTATGTGAATATGAAAAGTGCAGAAATGCCACAGACCTGCTAGCCCCCTCCCACACTGACAGAAAGAAAATTGTGGAGGAACAGTGCGCTGATTTACAAGAAGTCACCTTAATTACCCAACAATCTGCTTAAGTAGTGAGAGCTTCCCTGGAACACATGCTGGGCCTCCGAGGGCTTATGAAACAAAAGCCATTGGTGTTTCCTATGTCTTTTGGAGCTATGATCCTGCTGCTATTGTGAAACAACACGGACTGGCAGGAATCAATGAAGATCTGCCATTTCACATCAGCTGGAAGAGAATACCTGAGTTACTACAGCACTGTTTTTCTCACATGACTACTCTATATGATAAAATTTCTAATTAACTGCGTGGTAAATGCGATGGGAAGACTCTTTTGCTAATTATTTGTGTACCTTCAGGCAACAGAATAAAATCAATATGTAGCAAGAAAATGATAGTTAAATACCTAGGCAACTTGTGCTGCAGGTAAATTAACAGTGTGGCAGCGGATGGGAATGCCTTCACAAATCAGGGTGCTGGTTGAAACTAGACTTCAGATGTGTGTCACCCACCAAAGCTGCCTCTGCCTCCTTCAGTACAGCCTCACAACTCCTTTAAATGGGGGTCCTACAGCTCCCTCCTTTGCAGCTGCCCTGAGGAACCTGCTCAAAGCAGAGTAGGCTTCCTACACTTTCTTGTATTGAAAAGTTTGTATTACATTTATTTGCTCTAATGCTACTGGAACAGCCAAAAGGAGGGGAAATGACCTTAGGAGCCATGCAACTGGCATAACATTTCTTGTTATTCCTCACAGGCAAAAAAGTTTTTGGATTAAGTCGTGCTTGTGTAAAACCAGGGCTCAATACTGTGTAATTCTATGACCCCTCATTAATAGTTACTTCTCCCACATGCAAGGAAAGACCCAAGGGATTTGTCACTTTGGACCCTCTGTTTTACCGCACCCACTTTCATCCTCCTTGAGGGGATCTGTGTTTCCAAGAGCCACTGAAAGTTTACTTAGAGCTGGGCACCCAACCTAAGAGCAGCGCACATCTGAAAGCCGTAGTACGTTAACTTTGTTTGTCGGCCACAGAGTAGTTTCATTGATCTGAGAGCGAGATAACGACTTACAAAACAAAACCACAACCACTTGTTAGCTGTAAGTGCCTTCATATACGCTGCATTAATTCAGATGTGAATTAGACATGGAAATGCAGCCGGAGCACGGGGTGCTGGCGGAGCAGCGTTCCCTTCCAGACTCCTCGCATCAAGTCCCATCCTGCCGCATTCCCATGCCAAGCTGGCAGGGCCCCGCACCCCGCCAGGAGATAAAGCCGGTGGTGCGCGAGAAGGCGCATGCACAAGGCATGCCTGGCAAGCCCGCTCTCATGACTAATGCTGCGTTCCTGCGATAACAGGCTCGGCCACCTACACAACTAGCCCTCTGAATAAATACCGTGCTGCATGGGTTCCCATGAACAGCAGACTGATGGGAGAGCGAGATAAGCTTTTGCTGTCGCTCTCACCAGGGGTTTCTAGGTCTGGGCTACCTTCTGGATCTCCCACATAGCTCTTGTAGCTCTGTTTTCTATCAGTCATTTTGGTCAGGTCCACTGCTTCACTACCAAGGCACCAGACCACTGCTTTTGTCCATAGGAATATGTTGCTCCCAGAAATCCCCTGTGAGCACAAACTGCAGCAGGGCAGACAGGACAGCGCAGTGAAACCCCCTCCCATTAAATCACACAAACACATTCAACAAGACACATGGATTTTTCAGACCCAGTGCTTAGCAGCCTTTACCTGGTAAATGCATCCTCCCCTTCCATCTTTTCCCTCCCTCCACAATGTCCCAGACTAATGTACTTTGAAAGGCATATCTCATGGGTCCATGCTGTCATTACACACCAGCAAAAGCTTTTGCAGCTTTCAAATCTTCAACAACAGAATTTTCTTGGCTTTCAAATACAAGATCTCAGGCCTGTTCATAAGAATGAGTTTACATCAAAGCAAGTTTTCAGCATAATTGCACTAACTGGCACAAAATAGGCACATCTAGCAGTTGGGTTTTCTGTTGGCACTACTCGTTGCTTCCATTTCCTCCACATTGTGGTCTTGACAAAGTAAACTACTCATTTCTCCCAGGTCCTGAGCACCTTAGGAGCATTTCCACAGCCCATGGTTGGCTAGCTAGGAATAGTCATGTAAAAATTACTGCTTCCCACACTAGGGGGTCACACCTCTGCCAAAGAGGAGTTGGACAGCCCACCCTCACCTGATGCTGGGAAAGGAAAAAGCAGGGGAGACCTACAGAGAACAAGAATGGGATAAGGAGAGGCATTCCGTCGTCACTGGCACGACAGGAGCCCATCCTCCAAAATACATCATGCATTCAGAAAAGCCCAGGGGGTTTGGGGGTGGTGAGATTCCAGCATGGACTGGATAGGCAGGAAGATAACCTAAGCAGGGAGATAGATACAAGGCTGCAGGCAGGGTACACCCAGAGGGACCAGCCCCAGAAAACAGACTGACAGAAGAAGTTTTAAGTTGGGTTTTCTGATGCCTGCCATCACTGGGAAATGAGTTGCCAGCATTCACTGAGACTAGGCTCTGTGCAGGAACCAGGGGGACCACCACAGCAATCACGGGCAGCTTTATTTCTCAGGGCCCTGTAAGCTAGAACCACATCACCTTCTTCTTTTTTTCTTTTTTTTTTCTTTTTTTTTCTTTTTTTCTTTTTTTTTTTTTTTTTTTCTTTTTTTTTTTTTTTTTTTTTGAGGAGCTTCCTTGCCCTGATATCTTTAATTAAGAGGGTTGTGTGTTGTTTTTCTTTTACTGTGTGGTAGCTTTTATCTAGCAGGTATATGTAAAAAGTGTGCCTGGGGAAAATCATATTCATGGGAACAAACTTCGCAAAGCCACTTTAACCCGGCTGCTTTTTTAAGAAGCACCTCAGGGCAAACCCTTGAAGATATTTATGCACTGCTGGTGAGTTACAGGCTTCTGAAAACTCCCACTAATCCCACTTCCATTTATTCCCCTGGGTACAAGCAGTGGGAAGCGCCACTGTCCCTCAGCTCTCAGTCTAGAACATTCATAAGGAGCTACTTTAAAGCCAGATGACGGGCCCCACCCTGTAAATTGCTGTGGGCCCCAGCCCCTCACAGCATGCAGTGAGTGCCCCAGCATCTCAAGGAGTTCAAATGCGATTGTGAAGCTCATGCAAATCTAAATATCTGCATAAAACAGTAATGACGAGCACCTTATGGCTACATCACACAGGCCGGGTACACATGACCAAGTTAGGGGTTTTTTGGCTGGAAAAGTTGTCAGTCTGCAGTTGGGACATCTATATGATGCAGCTGGTGCTGGCAAAATGTAGCATATCTGTACCATAGGATGGGTAATGTTGGAAGGGACCACTGGAGGTCATCTGGTCCAATCTCCCTGCTCAAGCAGGGTCCCCCAAATACATTACTCAGGATTGTGTCCAGACAGCTTTTGAATATCTCTTGAGAGGAAGACTCCAAAACCTCTCTGGGCAACCTATTCCAGTGCTCAGTCACCCACACAGTGAAGTTCTTCCTCATAATCAGGTGGAACTTCCTGTGTTCCAGTCTCTCTCCATTGCCTCTTGTCCTAGCAAAACTCCAAGAGAAGTGAAGATTTTAAGCTAGGGCTGGAGATTAGAGAAGTACAGGGCATTTTTGCTATGCTTTGTCATTCCTTTTGTACAATATCAATCTGCAACATCATTTCTAGAGCAGACTTTAGTTTCTGTTAAAAAAAACTATACAATCTACTCTAAAAGTTTGATCCAGCTCCTCATTAAGTCCATGTGAAAAGGGTTTTCTGAAAGGATCAGTCTCTTCCTAAGCAGCTCAGGTCCATGCTTTTGTGGAGGAGACCTCTGTACATCAGAAGGAGGGGTAGAAGTAATCATGGTGAATAACACAGTCCTGTTGCCACTTTCACCAGCTTTAAGTATTCAGAAATTAGGGACAAGCCCCTTTCCTCTCCACCACACAAATCTTTCCCATACCAGCTGAAAAAAATCCCCACAAGGCTAGCTTGTAAATTCAGGTCTTCAAGAAAAAAAATTTAAAATAACAAAATCAAAAAACCGAACATCTGGGCGGTTTCCCTCCAGGTGCCTGAGTGTGGGGAGTTTTCCAGCCACAACCCCAAATGCTTTCACCACAACCCCGGGGGCCAACACAGCTCCCACTCAAGAGGCAGAGCAGGGCAGGCAGCTGGTCAGCAGCAGTTCCTTGGCAGCCCAAACCCTGGGCTGCAGGATGCCAGGGAGCAAAGATGAGCGAAACCAGCCTGGTGCAGCTGCTGTGAACCGTGACCCCATTTACAGAAGCTGGCATGGCAGTGTGGGATGCACCAGCATGTTTTTTCCATCTGTGGACATGAAGCCCTACAGGGAAGGGGAGGGAGAGGGGGAGTCCTCTGGGTGTTTTTTCTCAGTGGAAATTGGTGGAGTTAAAAATTGCCAAGAACAGGCCAAAAATAAGGAGAATTAGGCAACATAAATTCGGGGTGCATCACCCACCAGTTGTAACACAACCCTCTGTATGGCACTGCCAGTGAGTGGAGAGGGATCCATAGTGTGAGGGCCCCACCAGCACTGATACCATTGGGTTTTGTTGCCTGCACTGCACCCAGACACCACAGACCTTGGGAGAAATAGTCCCAAAACACATCGAAAAATGCATGCAGGCCCTTGCTGCCGAGAAGGATCCTGTGTCTGCCCCCATGCCTGTGCCTGGGGCAGCACTGGGCTCAGTGTTCACTGCTGGGCTACGATCCCAATCTACACACACCCCGCCAGGATGCTCTGCACTGGCACCTGGCCACAGTACTGGGAGCAGGGGGGAGCAGGAGTGGGATGCAGGCTGCTCCCTTGAGCTGAGAGTATTGCAGGAGGGGAAGGCTTGACCTCACCGTCCTGGTCCCACTGCCCCTGCTGTGGGGCAGGGGCAAGGCCCTGAGCCAAGGAAACCTGTGGTCTGGTCCCTTACACGTGTGCCTTGCATTCACATCTCTGATAATGAAAAAGCTCTGATTTTTACATCCCTGCTGAAAATTCTGGACAGGAACAGGAGTGGTTCCTTTCAGACAACTCCCTTCAGTTGTTTTCTGGCATTTCCTTTTTCCTTCACCGTGGTACTTTTCCTGCTCCTTTTCTGGTTGTGGCAGAGTAAGACTGAAGTGAGAGGGAAAGTTGCAGGAGTGTGTTTTGCTGCTGACAGGGACATTTCAGACCCTCCCTAGCTGCCAAGTCATTTGTACACGGGCATGTGCCATGCACTGGCATTCACTCGGTGCACAGCTGCTCTGCCACATCTGCAGTACCAGCAAAAGCAGACAAATCCCCATGCACAGTCTGCTGGTGGGAAGTGAGTAGAGGAGCATGAATGTGATAAAATAAAACCCACTGAGCAATCACACTGTTTTCTGTGTCCTCATTTACACTGCAAACATGAACAGCCAAGGCCGGTCTCTTTGATTTTGGTTAAGCTAGGAAACAAAAGGAGTCAGGGCCAGAGGCCAAGGGCCACAGCATGGCTTGCTCTCCTGCAGCCAGCCTTTCTCCCCCCAGCCAGGAGATTGGGACCCATCTGCACTGCCCTGGGGGACAGGCCCCAAGGATGCTCTGCCCCTGCTGCTCCAGGGCCAGGGCTTTTCTCACCAAGGCACCACACCGGCAGTGAGGCAGGGTGGCTGCCCAGGGGACATGCCCCTGAGCATGCTCTGTCCCTGCTCCTGTGGCTGGTGTAGATATAACTCTTTTCCTCCTGTGTTTGTGCTGGGCATTTTACATGGGAACCTCCAGGGACCACTTTGGGAGCCCTGTGCAGCCCACATCCCTGTCTGGCAGCTCTGAGGGTGCAGTGTCACCTTTGAGATGATATGCACATAATTCTTACTCTAAAAGGCAGAGTAAGACTATCCTATAGACCGCCATGCATTGCTGACACCAAAGGTAATGTCATGGCAAGATGAACAGACTTCACAAGAGGCCTGAAGCAACTGCTGATGCCACTCCATCACCACTTCTCTAAGGACTGGACAGGGGGTCTGCTGAGGTTTCCAAACTAGGATACAAAAATGTGTATATTGGCCAGGTTGGGGGTTTTGACGCAGAAGATGGAACAGGGCTATTATCATTATTATTATTATTACTATTATTGTTATTGTTATTATTATTACTATTGTTGGTTTTGTTGTTTAAAAAGTACCTGTTTCCAGGAGGATTCAGGAGTTCCAGTCTTACTCTGGACTCCATACATAGTAGAAGGATGTTCCTGTCCCAAAGAGCTGCTCAGCTCACCCCAGAGCACAAACTAGCAGCGTGCAGTAGCACAGATAAAATCACAGCTGCATGCTTTTATTTTCTACTGCCAGCCTGGGCAATCAGGAATGAGCATTGCTGGGCTAAATCTCCTAAAACAGGCACTGGAGCCCTACTTGAGATGTATTTCTACTTGGGAACTAAGAGGCAATGGTCTAAATCACATATCCAGGCATATTGCACTGTAAAACACCTCCAGCACAATGTTATATGTCAAATGTCAATCTATTGTGAGCTTTCACATCAAAGGGCAAGTGCTGATTGAAGAGAAGCAGAGAAGTGCAGCAGAGAAGTAAATAAAAGGTAAGGCCTTAAGAGGCTTACAGCCACCCTGGTATAAAAGAATCATCTTTCAAGCTGATAAAAATATTGTTACACGCTCTGATAAGAATAATCTCTCAGGCTCTGATAAGACTACAATGAGAACAAGGCTTTTACAACACAGCATTAGTGAACCACAACCCCATCCTGCCCAGAAATACCCTTTCTAGGTGCCGCTTCCTTTTGTTCTCCAGCGGGCCAAGCACTGAAAAGAGCCACTGTAGCTTTGCTCCCAGTCTAGCAGGGACACAGCCAGGAAAGGACTCGGCGGACTCCACCCTATTGAATATGGAGCAATTCACTCCAAAGCAACTAAAGCATGCAAATAATTGCATTGACTTCAAATGAAATTATTCCTATATGTAAGTGCTCTACTGAATCAGGGCCAGGGTGCTTAGCACTCTGGAGTATCAAGTCTTAAAAGTTTTGGAAGGCTTTAAGTGAGAGGGAATGGTTTGGGAAATAGGGGGGAGGAAAATGGGTGGAAAGGAATTCTCCCACTGAATAATAGGTCCATTATCTCTGAAGTCTGTGATGGGTACGAATAGAGAGAAGAATGTTGGAAGGTCTGAATCCTTTTGGACATTTGTGTTAACCATGACAGCACCTCAAATCCACACTAACCCAAAAACTGGATTGGCTATACAGTTAGGAATTTGAGTTAGGAAATATGTTCTGTAGTAGCCTATGCACACGATTTATCTTCTTTCTTTCCTTATTTCCATCACAATACAAGAACATTTTCAGACAACCTGCTGTTCTTGAAAGGATGGGATGACTTCCACGGCACAAAAAAATGGCTGAAATATTTCATGTCACAAGCTGAAGAAGGTAGATACATTTTATTGAGTGAAACTTGAAGTCCATGAGGCTCCATGAAGCCAGCTAAGCATAAACACCTACTCCGGCACCTGAATGCAGGGGGACAAGTCCATACCTGAGGACAGGCACAGAGCTCTTTTGCTGGGATTGTCTCTTTGACAGCAGCAGATACAGGGATGGCTCCCCCAGAGCCACTGGTGTGGCAGGAGGGAGCAGCACAAAAACCCTATGGAAATGACCTGCTGAGCTGAGTGCCAGGTATTTGGCTGCAGATATCCAAAGCAGCCTGTGGGTGAAATTAAGTAAAATATGAAGTGAAAATGGAAAGCCATAACTTCAGTTTCCTGCTGAAAGAGCAGGAGTATCCTTTGCCATGTTGCACTCCTGGAAGTTCTCATCCCAAGAATGTGGACATACCAATCAGTTCATTTCCAAACCTCTCTCAGCATCACTGGCTTCCTTCTGCCCTAACAGACACAAGTTGTGTGCACTTCTCACGTCTGATCCCAGTTTATTCCAAAAACAACAGATGAAAGGCAGCAAGCATTAAAGTAAATAGGAATTTTGCTCTCAACCACATTTGGAGCAGAATTTGACCCAGAATTAAGAGGACAGTTTTTACTGGGGATCCAGCAGGTTTCTGATGCTGTTCCAGTAGCTCCAGGAGGCACACCTGCTCTTGGATCTGCATGGCAATTTCTGTGGTTTGGCCACTGAGGAAGGTTTCATATTATTTTTAAACATTACCATTAAAAACAAGGAGCTATTTTTCTCTTTTCTCTTTACTTTTTTTTAAAAAAAAGCCTGGACAGGACTGACTAACCATACAGGTGACAAAGCCACACAGCAAATATTCTCAGGGGGGTACACAGAAAATGTCTCCCATACCTGTTCCAGACACTTCACCCAGCCTGAGCCTCTCATGCAAGAGCCCTTCCCTCAGCTGCCTGCCTGCTGCCTCTCAGGACTGACCCCACACGAGCTGATTGCAGCAGAAGACCACTGCACCTGGTGTGATCCCAGGAGACCTCCATAGCCTCTTCTCTGTGTTTCTGCCTCACTTCCCTCTCACTACTCATGGGAGTTGAATGGCAGGTGATGCCAAGCTGATAGACTCTGGTAGCTTTTCAATCCACTCATTACTATCCCATCTTACACAGGGAGACTAGGCACAGCCATGTCACAGAATCAGGCTGGGTAGGAAGCCAAGGTCTAGTGCTTCCCACCACTAATCCCCAGGATATATCTTATGCTTTGACAGTTGCAAAAATGACACGAGATGGCATCTGCTATAAATGACCAAATCAGAAGTGAAAATATTTATGAAAACATATGAAGTGATATTGAGCCGCTGTTGCAGAAGTTTTCCACAAATGTCACCAGAAGTGCAGAGGACAACTCCAGTTCAACAGGGGCAGCTCACAAGTCATAGTGAAACAATCTTTTATGACGTGCCTGCTACAGAAGATTTAGGCCAGGAACCTGGACAGAAGGGAGAGTCTTTAAGCCATTAAATATGATTTTAAATGGTTTTGGATAATAGCAAAAGTATGTGAAATGACGCTTAGACAGGCATCTGAAACAGTTTCTACATAAAATAGGGGTGGGACAAAAAAAACATCCACATGTTTAAACCAGAAAAAAAGGCCAGAGGAAAGAGTATTTCACACCAAAAGAAATGAAACTCCCTTCCAATATAACCTACCTATGGCAGGAGCTCAGCACCTGGGGAATTTACAGGCCTGCCTTCCACCAGGATATGGAGAGCTGTAATAGTCGAGCAGGTCATTCCTGCCCGGGAGCCAGAAGCAGGGCTGAAATTGGACCCAGTCATTTGCGTCATCTTCAAACAATTAGTAACTGCTTCAGGTAACTCAGGCCACCAGCCAGCGCTTTTGAAAACACCTGTGGCCGGATAAGGGCTGTCATATTCCTGATGTCAACACGGAGGCTTTGCAGTGAACTCTGCACCATCACGTAAGAGCGGCTGGGCTGCTGGACAAAAACACCCTCCCATGGTAAAGAGCTGCTCAGGGTAATGCAGAACAGATTTGGGACTGCGCAGAAAGAGATGCTGGGCCAACTCACTTCCCGCCAGTGTGCAAAAGTTGGGCTGTGGTGGGGATTTCCACAGTCAGAGGCTTATAAGGACAGGGAATCACATTCACAGATGAAATGTCCACAGCTTGCTGAGGCTCACTTTGGCCAGTAGAAATCATAACACTCGAGGTGCTTCTTTAGCCAGCTTAGTCTTTAACATTTCACAAATCAAACTTGTTGATAAGCCATTTCTTGAAATGAGGACAGCAATAACTTAGCAAAATTGGAGTCATTATGGAAAATGCTTTGACATTCTCTGTAATGAGATATTTTCCTCATTCACCCTCGATCCAAAGGGAAACATTTCTATTACATGTCGCAAGTCAGCCAATTCAAATAGCATCTGTCTGTGACATGTGACGTGTCTCTCTTGCTCAGCAGCTCTCAGTTACTCATTTCACCATCATCAGGTGGATGTGTTGACAAGCAGAAAAGGCCTGCCAAACCACTGACTCTGAGGGAGCCATCCCTGTATCTGCTACTGTCAACATGACAGAGAAACATGCAGACCCCAGTTTTACCCCTACCAAAGAGACAAGTATTGTAAAATCTTATACTCAGGCAATCTTTCTTCCAGCTTTAAAAAAAAAAACCCAAAAGGCAGGAAAAGATGCTATTACCCCCATTTCCATCAGACGTCCCCTTTAGAGAGGCTTGGAGAGACCAAACCAGAACTCACCATCTAGATATGGGGAGGTTTAGGGGAGACATTCAGAGGATTTTAGACTTTCAGTGTGGCAGTGAGCTACTACACCAGATGCAAAGGCATCACTGTGCGCCAAGGACACAGGAGCCTATGAGGCAGGCTAAGGACAGCCGCTCTCAGCAGGCTGAATGCAGCAGAACTGACAAACCAGAGCTCTTCACATACTGCTTTTTTTTGCCCTCAAAAACAGAACATCAAAAGTTGACTGGCAACTAACTGCAATTCATGTAAAGTTTATTTCACTCCAAAATCACAATTTCCCATTAAAAATTACATACCGTTGGCATTCAGAGATGCTTTGGTGGGAGAGAAGGAGCAAAGGATCAACTACCTAGCCCATATGGATAAAAAGAATAGTTGGAATTACAGCTGTAAATGTATGGAAGAGTTATTCAGTCTCTGGTTTAGATCTTAAAATAATCCCCATTAAATTATTAGTCAGTTGATCTTGTAGGCAAGACAATCCCAACTTTCACAGTTTTTGGATTGCATCTCTAATAGTTTTTAGGTCCTGACATCTGCTATCTTGTTTACAAACGAAACCAGGAAAAATCCTCATAAAATAATAAACAAGGCAAAGGAATAAAAATACTACAGACCTGGAAGGAAAACCAACTACTTAGTAACACCACCATTTTCCAGTAATCCCTTCCAAATAAAAAAAAATTGCTATTAATGTGGACATATTAATTACAGATGCCTTATACTTATAACCCTTAGATGTTTTCTGTGGATTAAGTCCATTGCTGATGTAATAGTGTGGAGCCAAGGGGAGCTCACACCCACCGTGGTTTGGGTTCCATGTGTTTTTAGGTAAACCATGACTTCCCACTGTTAGGCATATCCATCTTCCAAGAGCCAGAACATGAAGATAAACTGTTTGTTTTTACTGCTTTGCCATGGCTGAATTACATTGTCCTAACACCCAGACCCAGTTCCAAAAGGCAGCAAAACTGTAGCAAATAAGCAGGGTGGAGGACTGTGCCCCCCAGGCTTGTTGGCCCACAGGGTGCACGTGCAAGTGCATATTTAACAGATAGAAAATGTGTATTGGAAGGGTGCAAAAAGTATTTCTGTGCCACATAGGGAAGCTTTAGAGAGAGCAAGGGAAAGAAAGAGAATAGAGAGCTGTTGGACTAAGCTATTAGTGCCTTTCTTGAGAGGACCTTATATCGCTGCTGTTCCCTTCCCATCACAAAACCCTATGTTTGGGGAACTCAGAATATAAACCTACATTACTTACCACAGCAAGAAAATCTCTCTGCAGGTTAATGGTAGCACTCACCTGCAAGCCCAGTCTCGCAAGACCCCATGTGTCTAAACATCACCTCGAACCCCTGCACTCCTTGGAGTAAAGTAACACAATAATAGGTCATACAAAACAAGCAGTAAGAATGAAGTCCACTGCAGCCCTGCCTTTATACTTGAGACCACTGCACATGCCCGGAGTCACAAATCAAGGCATCTACAGTAATCAGGGAATATCTATCCTGGTGTAGAGAGATCTCTACTAAGGAGGAAAAATTAACCTGAGCTAATAAGGGGGAAATGTATGCCCCTTAGGAAGATCTCTTCAGTAGCAAGTAATGGAATTCCTTTGATGCAAATGTAAAGCCCTATTAAGAAATACAAACCAGACATTGCTTGTGCATTTCCAAACCTGCACAGCTCTTTTTATTTTCATTCTGTGTATACTCCACAGATTTTTAAAAGGTGTTTTCAGCTGCTTGGATTTTACTAGTCCCTACATCCTTGGCATCTTGTCTTTTAATGCACCAATTGGTTTGGTGTCATAAGAAGCAGTATGTGCATTCTGCCTCTTCAAGTATCCAACGTCTGTATTTTCCGTAAGGAACAAATCTTTATTTACCAGTTCAAGCAAACTATCAAGGGAGAAGGATGACCTTCATTCACTCACAGTGCTTTTGCATATTTCCTCTGCTTGCTCTAAGCCTAGAGCTAAGATCTTTCTGGGTAAATATTTTTCCATCTAAGAAACCTTTTTCCATTACAGGGTTATAAGCTCTTAGCAAACCATGTTTTAATCGGGAATTAAGCCCTACTGGAAATGAAGAAGTGCATGAAATGCTGGGAAAAGGAAGTTTCTAATCCAAAGAAAAATATCTCAAAATTATATAAAGAAAAAAAAAAAGAAGGGTGAGAGTGGGAGTGGGCAATTGCTCAGCTTAAACTGACTGGAGTACTAGTGAGCATGTGCTTCCTCCTCTTCCACTAGATACAGTTGCCTACAGACACCAGAGACATAGACCATTGGATTGTTTCTTACCAATTTCATTTTCATAGCTTGTGGCCTAGAGGAGGAGGTGGGAGTTAAGGAGGGTAGCAAAGTTTTATCAGTTCCCACACTGGTGGGCAGAGTGGGCAAAGACCTCCAGACGTCCCCACCACCTGCACCCAGCATCCATCATCAGGTAGCCAGTAAGGAACAGAAAACAGTGCAACTCCCAGGAGTGGGATGGGAGCCCACCCAATGCTCTTTTGACATGACCTGAAACACACACCGGACACACAAACCCTACCCGTGTGTGGCCATGCGCCCCCAGCCTGGGCTCTGCCAAAAGTGAGGCTCCCCAGTGGCCAGGCTGCCCTGCCAAGCAGTGCTGACCATCACCTTTTCTCTGCTGATGTCAGCTGACTCGTTGCTGGAGTTGAAGTTGTATATTTGCTAGCACTCTTTGTTTCCCAAGAAAAGCAGAAGCACAGCGATCCAGAAGTTTATATGCTGAAACGGGAAAAAACCATATCAATACAGGAAACAACAAAACAAAAGATCAGTACAAAAGATAACCAAAAAATGCATGCTATGTCTTCAGGAAAGCAAATGCGAAGAATTATGTTTAAATCATTATACTTTTATTCTGCAAATAAAAGAACAGTTTCTTCCACTTCAGTCCAAAGAGTTTATCAAGCCAGCATATCGCACACAGTAGCAGCTCCACCTCAAGAATTACAGTACAGTTACACAGATACATTAAGTGTATATAAACACTTGCATTACCCAAGATACAGGTGTAGCTTGGATTACATTGGATTGTATAGTGTTACCTGCTCTTGGTTTCTTTGCCGTTCCAGCTGTTATGCAGAATCCAAATATTTATGTGATTGCATGTTATTTCAGCTAAAGAGCTGTTAGAAACATCCAGCACAGAGCACAGATGGGGCTTATTCATATGACAATTTTTTTACCCCGGCTGGATCCCACATGCTGCCCACTTGCAAATACAGACACTGGATATCAGTTTTGTAAATGGATGTGTAGCAAGTTAATAGTATGTAAACTCCTAAGTCTCCTACTTATTTGTTCTGAATGGGCAGAAATGAGCTAGACTTACGCCAGGATAAGAGTTCATAAAAGGCATTGATTTGCTTTAAACCAGGACAATTAGGTCAAACCATCTACTCTCTGATATCTACATCATCACCCAGCAGCACTGATTTTGACAGTGTGGAAAGAACCCGGGGCAAGATTCCATCTGAGTTGTTCAATACGCAAGCTCACCCTGCAAGACACAGCTGGTGCTTGCACAGCTCCTGCAGCCTGTGATTCACTCCAGATATGCAGAATTTCATCTCCAACCAAGTTATCCCAGCCACCAAATACAGCAGTTGTTTGCAGCCAGGGGCAGAGCCAACACTGTGACATGACAAAATGGCCTGCCATTGAACTGGTCAGGCAGCTGTGATTTCTGACACAGCTTAAGCTGTGCTGTACATAGCAGCTTTGCTGAGTTTTTCCTGAAAAGCAAAGAGTAAGGCATGCTGATTAAGCAGGAATCCTGCATCTGGAGTCCATGTGAGCACTAGAGCGGGAGATCTCTAAACATTTAGAAAGCCAAATAGATAGGTTATGCAGCACATCACCACGCTGCTCCCTTTCATCCTTCCCAACATGCAGTGATGTGCCTGGAGACATCCAAACTCAGCCTCCACGTGCTGATGAGCCCTCAGAAAGATGAGTTTGGCACAAGGAAGGGAAATACCCAGCCTAGCAATAAGTACATCACCCACCTACCAAGAGAAGGATGAATCACCTAGTTCACAAACTACATGAAACTTTGATTTATTGGTGAATTGTGACAAGTGGGCTGGGCTCTTCCTCTCTGAACAGGCTGTGCTGTTCAGGCAAACACCCCCAAACATCATTTGTGATGTGAAGTGTTGGTGCAGAGCTCATTGATGGGAAGGAACTGGCTTCCTCAAGTGTGGTTTTACTCTGAAGTAACTGCCTTGAAAAATTACCTTCCCTCGGCGGGCTGTGTCTCTGCAGAGTGAGTCAGAGTGTAATAGATACCTTGGGTGACCGAGATAAGCTTGCATGGCCAGACACAGGCAACATGCTGAGCACACTCTGTATCCTGAGCTCAGAGCTTAGCCACAGCTGCAGAGCAAGAACACCCACCCCTGGAACAGGCTCCTTCCTGGTCATCCAGGTGGCACAGCTATGCTTCATGGAAGCAGCCTTTCATTTTTGACTGCTTTCTATTTAAAACACCACCTTCTGATGCCTTCAGATGCTTTTTACCTTGCAATATTAATCAAAAAAGCAGTCACAAACAGCACACCATTAACATGCAGGAGACCCAATTTCTGCTTCGCACAAGACTAGGAAATTAAAATAATTTGTCACCATGATTTCTTAGTAAACTGGATGTTCAGTCCTCAAGTGGGAGATTGTAGCAAGTATGGAAACAAGCTCTCCCATTTTCTCCACCCAGAGTGTGCCACGTCACGTAACTAAGTTAACGTAGACTATATAATTTCCTCTGAAGCGTCTGGTTTTGGTTCCCTCCAGACCCACATACTTGGTCAGTGGCCCGAACCAACAGATTACTATCGCCAAAAGGAATTTTGTTAAAAGTCACCTGGAAGAGGAAGGACAATCCAAGTTCTCTAGTTAGCTCGTTTTTTGACTTGGATGTCTGTATCGTTTTCCCCAGACAGGGAGGCGGTGGGATTCCCCAGCTAGCTTTTGCTGTTAAACACCAGTCTTGTCTGCCACATTTTTCCCTGAAGGCAGCCAAGCTAAAGAAGAAAAAATTTGCAAAGCAGGAAAAAACTGCTTGTTGGAGACCTTGTTTTGCTGCATAGTGCAAATGCCTGAAATACTTGGGAAAAAAAGGTATTCTTGCTTTAAAAGAAAAACCTGCAGATTATCCATTAAGGTTCAAGGAAAACTAGTCAATTACTTAATTATTCATTAAGTTCCTGAACATATTCCAAGGAAATCTACAGGCATATGCAGTGTTTTTAATGTAGTCAAGTTATGAGAAAGGAGAATACTTCAGGTCTCAAGTCAGTAATCGCTTTCTTAAGACATAAACTACCACAATCAGGCTGCATCTTGAGAATGTCCTCTTTCATATTTTATTTTAAAATTTTAATTAAAGTTACTTTCCCTTAGAATTTCTGAAAGGAAAAAAATGCTTAAAAGTGGGACATGGGGATACTCTAAAAACAGAGGGGAAAAAAGCACTGCTCCAAATTGCCTTCAGATCAAGTCATTCTCCTAAGCCCAGGTTCAAGCTAACCCTGGGTTAATACTGGGCTAGCGAGAGCAGCACTCTCTGGGAAACCATTCACTTTCCATTTATATGTCAGGGTGAGGAAAAAAGAAATGGGAAAAAACACAAACTTATGTATGAGGTCAGATCTTCTTAAGAAACCAAGAAAGAGCTGGGCTTTTTTCCCTTTTTGCCTTCCATCTTGCCTTTCTTTTGTTGGGTGCTGCTTTGGAGCACACACCTGTTTATGTTATCCACGCTTATGGCCCCCACTGTGGGCTCACAAAAAGAATGCAAGCTTTAGTCCATTCACAGATGCAGAGGGAAGCCAAGCCCGTGCTTGAGGGCTTTGATCCACCAAGATGCATCAGCAGGCTCCGAGGCAGTGTCAGACACAGCTGCTGAGCACACAGATCTCACGGCTGGAGAAATATCCCTGCTGGAGGGGCAGCGAGGGCTTTGGCCAGGGTTTGCACATAGTGCAGTGCAGACAGGGGGAAGTCTGTGAATCACAGCGGGCACTTTCTCAAGAGCTTCTCGGGACATTTACAAGTCTAATTCTAAGTGTAGTTTACTCAAGCATGGCTGCTAGCAGAGCTGCAGGCACACCACCCCTTTGTGCTCCACCTTCACATCCCTCAGGCAACCATCCCAGTTCCTGGCCATCTCTTGTCCCAGTACATCCGCATCCCCAGGCTCCAACCCAGTGCTTCTAAACGCCTCCACTGTCTGGGACCCAGCCCCATCCCTCACGTTCAGGAGCCAGGAGCTGCAGACACAACACCTTTGCCACCAGCCGTGACCCATCTCTGCACTCTGCAAGCAGGGATTTACTGGAAAGGTAAAATAAAATTTGCCCTCATTTTGTACATGGTGGAGGTGTTGTTGGACCTACCAGTAAGCACACTGATGGACTTCTCTGAGGCACCCACAATGCTTCAACAGGACTCAGCCTCGCTGCCACTCTGTCCTCAGCAGACCAACTTTCCCAGAGCTGCCAAACTCTCAGGAGAGAGTCCAGTGCTGTACAGAGCTGTGGACAGAGAAAAACATGACCTCTGATCTACTATTTCACACAAAGAAAGGCTGACAGTGGTGGGGTACCCTATCCAAGGGGCCCAGCCTGGGCTGTTGGAGGCAAGAGGAGGCCAGCACATCTGCAGGGGAGGGAGCCATGGTGCTGGAACCAAGTATCTACATCTTCCACCACAAACTGATCTTCATCAAGCACATTTCTGAGTGAGGAGGAAATATTGGTACAGAACATGCTGGATAGAAAAAAAGTCACCCTGAAAATCTGGGCAGACTAAGCAGAGTATATGAATCTTTTTCTCTGAAAACCCCATAGATGTCATTTGACAGTTTGCTCAGCCCTCCAGATTGTTGCTGACAATTTTGGGTTTTTCAGGAGAATTAGTCATGCTGTAAATTGTTACACTTGAAATGAGAACCACAATCACCAGTTTATCATACATCTAATTAAAACAAACCTAAGTATTTCACGCTATATATACACTATGGTGTTCATGTGCCAAACATCAAGATACAAAATACTTTGGAGTTCATATTGACGTCAGTTTTCTGCTTCAATCAACATTTACCTTTTAGGTCAATACATCTTTGTGTTTGCCATAACAGAAGCTAGAATCAACATGCTTACACACCTGTAATTATTTCATTTAACTCTTTCAGTGTTTGAAATAAAGTTTGTAATGAAAAGGCAAAGCTAAATACAAGTGTGCAGTGGCTTTGCCTAGCCTTTCGCTCAGTTAAAACAAGAAAAATACTATTGCAGGGTTGTTATCTGGAAGAATCACCTTGTTCTTTGCCAGCGCTGGCACAAAATATATAACAACATTGCCAGTAATATTAAATACCAGTAATTGCCCACCTGAATAGCCGGGAGACAAACATTCAGTTATTAAAAGTGATGGTACAGAATTGCTTCATTAAGCCCAGTAGCTCACTGTTTACAATGGGCTAGTGCCAAAAGAAGAACACAGTTTTACAGCTTTTATTGCTATTGTCTCAGTTCATTGAAGTATCTGTTTTCAGATAACCTACAAAAAACCCCCAATTTTGATCAATGTGAGGTATTTGAACTCTGTGGCCATCATTTGGTTCAGCCCTGCTGAGATAAGCAGCAGAACGTCTGTTCATCTGTTTGGTTCATACAACAAGTAAAGTTCTGCCTTTTCATATACCCCACTGCTCTTGCCAGCATTACCAGTGCTGGCTTGAGAGCTGGTGAAGAACACAACATCTGCCCAGGGATGGATGATCTGTGTAACAAGTGCCACAAAGGCTGGCAAACCATGACTGTAGGTGCCATTGGCTTCCTCAGCACTGCCGTCCCAGGGAATGGTTTATTGTCTCCAGACATTCAAGCTTAAAATGGGCTCAGGATAAGAAGAGTATGTAGGAATGGTATAAAATGTGCAGGCACACAGTCACATGTGCCCTGCCAAAAAGTACACACGCATATTCGCATGGGAGGTTTGTTGGCAGGCTTGCTCCCTTGCCTTCTCTCTCACATGTATATGTATATATGCATATATGTATGTATACATACATATATATGTCTGTGTATATTTTCTTTTTTTATGGGCCACAAGTCTTCCTGAAAACCTAGAACTGCCAAAACCCCTTTCACTGGCCTTACTCTAAATTGTTGACAAGAGCAACAGCTGTTCAGGGAAGCGAGGAATAGACATGTATGTACAGCAGGGAAGAAAAGGCCTTCATGGAGGGAAGGGCAGGAGAACAGAGGAGGTTTCACCATTCACAGGTAAAGCACACCATCGTGGAGGTGCAGTACCCTCTGGATGGGGTAACCAGGAGTTTCTAGGCAGCTCTCTAAGAACTGTTAGCCTGCCTTCATTCCAGGAGTGGGAACACTATCCCCAGTTTCTCTCTGGGATGTGGGCACAGGATGTTGCAGTGGCTGCCCATGTCCAGAGCCATGATGCCGACAGTGGAACTACTCTTGTGCAGCACCAGTTCCACACCTCCCTGCGCTCATCCCCACCCCAATTACAGCTCCTCAAAGGAGAAGGGAGGAGGAAGGTCAATGTGCTCCACTGCAGACTGAAAATAAAGATAAAAAACCATGCAAAATCGTCTATTAGTGCATGAAAGACACACACAGTTTGCCTCACTTTCCAGCAACTCGCTACCTTAAAGGCAGAAGATAGACAATTAATAGTGTGGCTTCCGTGTTAAATCACGTTGGGGGCTATGGCTTAAACCCACTTTAAAGAAACTAGGCCAATAATTTTATGAGGCGTGGGAATTCTTAAATTGGGCTACCCTTTCTGCTTTATACAATTGCATGAAGACTGGTATTGTGGAGAGGCTTTAATGAAGGCCTTATATAGCTCTAGGTCAGGACATTTGCATTTGTGAAGATTACATTGAAAACACAAGAAATGAAACAGCATGAACAAACAGCGGTGTTTTCATCTTAAAAAAACCCAACACATTGCATCCGTGGGAATATGGTACAAGGGACTGGGAAACAATGGTTTCTATTTCCAGCTCTGCTGTCAACTTACAGGAGTCTGACCTTAAGCAAATCATTTTACTCTGGAACCTCATTTATCTGCCTCGGGTGTGTAGAGGCTGATTAGTACTCTTACTAATGAGCTTCATATAATCATATGCAAAGCACAGCATTTTAGTAGATTTTGGAAGAGTAGGATTTGTAAAGCCCTTTGAAATTCATGATGATGTAGATATGTAAAAATCTGCCTCTTGCTTGCTCTCTCTCACACACACTCTCTCTAGGTGATAAATTCCATTTAAAAATTTTAATTCCCAAGCACAAACTGTAAATCCAAAGTCCAGTTCTTGAAGGTTTATTACTTCTTTGAAATAACAGCACTAACACTCACACTCAAAAGAAGCACGAACAGCAGCAGGGTACTGGAGCAGTTGATCCTGAGCAAGCAATAAAAGCCTATACAAAGTTGAACTTTGGATTACATGCCATGTTGAGTTATTGAATTTGACAGGTTAATTTGTTCATTTCTTTGACCTGATTTATACACTTAGTGTAACTTGCAGGACTCCTCCTCTTCAGGTGTTGCTTTTATACTTCTTACCTTGTAGCCTCAGTAGTACAGAGGCAGTCACCTGCTCTGAGTGCACAATTGCAAACCTGTCTTTTACTAAGCTAATTGATATAGGTGGAAAAAAACCTAGTTGTCATGCCTACAGTCCAAAAGCAAAGAATGACCCTGTTGCCAAAGGAGTGTCTTAATTTTTTTGCAGTCATAACAGTTGTTTTAATAAAATATTATATCTTTAACTACAAATCTCATCTGTCTTTCATCCTTTTGTAACAAAATACCAGGATAAAAGCTCTGACTTAGCCTCCTCACTGGAAATAAGAGGTGTACTGGGATATTTGCTTCATAGCAGCTCATATGGTGCTGTGTTTCAGATTTGTGACCAAAACAGTGTTGAGAGCACACTAATGTTTTAGTTACTGCTGAGCAGTGTTTATGCAGCATCAGGGGCTTTTGCGCGCCTCGGGCTGCCCTGCCCATGGGTGAGCTGGGGTGTATCAGATGCTGGGAGGGGGCACAGCCAGGACATCTGACTCCACCTCACTAAAGGGATATCACACACCTTATGATGTTGTGCCTCCAACATGTGGGCACCAAGGGGAGCCATTTGCCAGCTCCAGCTCCAGTCTCCAGGCTGGTGAGCCCTCACTTCTCAGGGAGACATGTGCTCACACTTAAAATGGAATACTTTCCTGGGGAAGAAAGAAAAGATTTGCTGTAGGAAAAGTGGCCAGAGCAGTCCTGTATGAGGCCTCAAGGCTCTGGTGAGCCACAGTCTCCTTGCAAGACTATCCCAGCTATTAGAAAGTGAGGAATAGTGTTGGAAGTTAATTGTAATGGTGGAGAAATTGTCCTGGTTGGTTTGGTGCAAGCTTTATGCACACTAAGTATTTGCTTGGTTGGAGGCTCTGGGTGTTAAAAGTGAAGGGAAATTATATTTTTGAGTGATAGGTGAGGCGAAGGTCCCCTTGGCAACTGAGGTTTTACCAAGGCAAGGAAGCAGCAGAAAGACCACCGCTTTATAGGAGATCAAATGAGATTTTTTATTACCAATCGGTTTTGTACCATTTGGTTTTTTTATTGAACCTAATTGCATTACTTTGCATTTATCCTTGGGTAAGGAAAAACTAAAAAAGGTGTAAGACTTGACTTAAGAGAAATTAGGTCAGGCAAGGAGGTTGGAAGATTTTAATTATAGCCTTGCCTTACCAACTGACTAGTTTTGTACACCCTCTGCACTTGCTGTAACCTCTCAGAAACACAAGGAAGGCCCTTCTACAGCCAGTCACAAAACCTCACATCCCCACAAGGCTCTCAGGATTTCACCATATCAGGAGCAGATCTCAAACCACCACCCAGATCCAGCAGGCTTCAGTGCTCCTTGAGCCAGCATCACTTTGCCTTGATGGGCGAAACAATCTCCAGCACAACCCCCTCACCATGCAGTCTGGGAGAAGGTGACTGCAGCACAGCAGCCAGCTTCTTTTACCCATCACCTTCTTCCCTATGCAGCTGCTCTTCCATCCCCAAGCTGCAGGGCTTGTCTGTCTTAATGGGATCCCAAAGTTGGCCATGGGATCAAACCTGTGAGCAGACATTAAAGGGGTCCAGGTTAAAAATAACCCTTTTAAAAAACCTGAAACTGTGTGGGAAGAGTCACTGAGGCCATTCAATACCTGACAGAGCCAAGGAGGTGGTGATAGGTGGGAGTGAGTATGGGGAAGAATGGTGCAAAACCTAGTGTCTCAACCTGTATCCCTGGAGGAGTCAGAGCTGGGGTCCATTCCCACCACCTTCTGATGTCCTCTGTCCGGCAAAAGCTGGAACCAGTGCTTGGAAACCTTGGATGGATCGGTGTCCAGCCCTCCTTGGTGGAGACAGGTCTTTCACTAAGGGCAGGGCACTCTGTTCAGAGAAACAGTCTTCAGGGAAACAAGATTTTCCCCCAACCACATGCTGGCAGCTTGCCACCATGTCCCTCCCCAAAACAACACATTTGAGGAACAAAACAACAACAACAACACATATCCCCAAAACAACCCTGACACTAGAACCCACAAGAAGCTGTGTGACCCACACGGGGACAGCACTGGAGCAGTCACCTGGACCGCTGCCAAGGGAAGCAGAGAAGCCCAAGCATCCAGCACCCAAGAGAGAGGGTGCTGCTGGCACCCAGCACCTCAGCAGCCTTTCCCCCTCAGCCTTTCAGAGGGAGAGCCCCCGCATCTCCCCCTCTGCCGAATACTGAGCTACCCCTGCTGTCTCTAACTTCTCCTGGGAGAGGACTCCCTTAATACATCCATGCCACAAAGGTGACAGCTGATGTATAAAGAAATGTCAAGAAGGCATTTAAGGCTTCTCATGCCCCCAGGATGGCTGTGCCAGTGCCACTCCTAATGCTGTAAACTGAATGTGACCCGAATGGAGAGGAGATCACAGCTCCCCTTTGCCCACTGCAGAAAAACATCTCTTTCCTTCCAGACAGGAATGAATCAGTTTGGGGTAGAGCCATCAAAAATCCCCGCACTGCTTGCAATTACCAGCACAGTTGTGTTGCCTGCTTCTGGAGCCAGGACTGACATTGGGGTGTTTCCTACCTCTCAGGCCCAGACAACTAGCAGGCCCACCCACTCCTTCCTTAAGGGAGGGCTTGTTCCCTGCTGGGTGCATGAGCTGGCTCTACATGCATTTACATGTCTTCTGATAGCACCCAGAGAGTCACTCTTCCAAAATCCCTGCACTAGAGACACTGGGAGTCTATTGTGATGTGATGATTAACACCAAACTCCGCCCCCATCATGCAGACCTCTGTCCCTGTGCCTGCCTCAGGAATTTGCACACAGCTCCAAGCTGGGCTGTGTGTGATGATGAGCTTTCCCTTGCAGAACTGACAGGATGTTTTTGCACTTTGGCCCTCCCCTTGCACTCATACACACATTTGGATGGACAGCTTTGCAAGTGGGGTCACAAGAGAGCATCTTGAGGTCTGAGAGCATCCTCCTGGTACCAGCATCCCAGGCAAGCTTCTGCATGGACACATGAAGTGCTTTGCTGCTCCTCTGAGAGTAGGAAAGGGGAAGACGAGGTTTTAAGAACAAGTATCTGCTTTCCCCACTGCGAAAGAGCTCTTTCACTTGCACCACTCTCTCTCCCCCTCCAAAACAAGGTTTAGCTCACCAGAAAGCAAAGAAAAGCAAAAAAGGAAAATGTGGAAGGGGAGCATAGCAGCAGGGAGAGCCAGGACCCCGGTCTGGCAGGGCAGAAGAGAGCAAGCTGAGCCATGCCACCAAGAGCTCCCAGGTTCCCATCACCTCCCACCCACTTCCATTGGAGCAGGCATGCCGCTCGCTCTGCCGTGGTGCCAAGGCCTATCCCCCCACGCCTGCCCCTCCTGCTCCTCTCCCATCCTGGCACACAGCATGCCAAGGCACACAGCCATTGGGTGCAGCCAAACAGATTTTTTTGAGCAAATTCTTCCATCTTCTGCTCAGCAGCCCAGTCTCCACTTCTGCAGCTAAATGATCCATCTTACAGCCCATCCTCACCCCAATCAGCACAAGGCATCTGCGGAAAAGGACACCCCACACTGATGCTCCAGGGTTGTTTTCAAGGCCATTGTGTATCATACAATCAAAACAACCAGGTATTTCCAAATCTGTTTAGTAGGGCATTCTTTTCTGGTTAGCATGTCTTGTGGAGAAAAAGCAAAAGGCCATCTTTAACACAACTGGAGAACACTGCATTGTGAGAGCGCTGCAGTTGTGACCTCTGCAAGAGCCAAGCAGGAATTCCTCCCCCACCACCATGGATACTGCCAAGGTGCTATTGAGCTATGCACCAAAAGAGGCTGGTGGTATTAGAAATGGGATACAAGGAAGGCTACAAGAGCTGCAGGGTCTCTCTACACCGCTTTTCCCCTAAGGCACCTCCACTTGGAATGAAGTTTCCAGCTGGGCTGACAGATTTGGAAGCTGAACTTCTTTTTAGCAAGAGAATAGGCCTAACACAAACTTCCCCACAGCTTTCTGATAAGGACATGACAGTCGGGAACCACACCTAAGGAAGCTCTTCCCGGGCTTGTTGCAGTCTACACGGTCTCTGCCAGCCTTGGCAGAGGAAGGTGTTTTAGGGCAGAGAAGGGCTGTGCCATCCCCTCCACAGCAGCACACAGGGATGTCCCTGGCAACAGCAGCCTCCCATCTCCTGGGGAACATCTGGGGTACCACAGGGAGAGCTGGGCCCCACACTCACTCTTGGGCACATTTCTTCACAGAGAGAGTGATTTTCACATGGACATCTTGAGAGTCTGCTGAGATTTATTGTTGAGTCAACAACACATTATGCAAGAGGCCCTGTGAGGTGTAGCAGGAGCTGACAGCTGCCACGGCACTGCAGAAGGAAAGTCAAAAAGCTGTGTCTCCCACTCTGAGATATCACAGCATTTCCATACCTTATGTTATGCACCTGATGTGTTTTGAAGGGACAAGCCACTGGCATACATCCTGGTGAGCCAAGATGTTATCACTTTGTTAAGAGAAAGAGTGAAGATAGGCAGATATCGACATGCAGGGAATATCGTGCTTGAAAAAAAAAAAAGGAGGGGGGATAAAGGACAACTTTCTGTGGGAAACAGTCTCCCCACAGGAAGAAGTAGAGGTTTCTTTTAAGTGGGTTTATTTTTTTTTTTAGCATTACAAGAATTTTGTTTTAAAGGAATGGTGTTTCACCTGCAAAACCAGAGTTCATTTTATCTCCTCCCACTCCTCATTAATCAACCTCAAAGAACGTTTTTACAATAAAGAGATACAATATTAGTTAAACTAATGACTTACACAGACAGAATCATTCCCGCAATCTTGCCGAATGCTTGGAGCAAGCGGACGGGTCCTGAGAACTGACAGTGCTGGCTGGGGGGAATGCGGCTCTTGAACAAGGGTTGCTCTGCAGAAAGCTCCCCAGTACCAGCAAAACACCATGGCCTCACCAGCCTCCATCAGCTGCATCGATGAGGCACATGGCCTAGGCCACAGAGACGTGGCACAGCAAAGAAAACACTTCTGAGTAAGCACAGGCAGCAGCTGGAAATCTTCACAGTCCAGTTTTGGGAAAGGAAGAGCAACACTATAGAAATTGCTGGCCCCTGTGCTGAGAGGCAGGATGGCTGTTCTAGACAAAGCCCCATGTGCAGGGTGGGCAGGAGGGTGAGCTGCAGGCTGTGCCAGCCTTCAGCACGGGTGAACAGGCTTGAACAGGGCCTGCAGGACTGCAGGAGTACTGGGCCCTGTACATGAGGGAGAGAAGCAGGCACTCGACATTTCAGCAATGGGTTATGACCAAAGGAATTTTAAAAGGAGACTAAGATGATAAAATAGATTAACTCTAGGCTCATCAGCAAGGTTTGTCTGTTTCTAGGTTTGGCCACTTTTCCTTCCTCTTCCCTAAGTTTCAATTTGTCTTTTTCATAGACAACACTTTAGCAGTAGCCAACACAAAAGGAAACGTGTTGGTGGTGCTACAAAGGAAAGCTGGTAGGATTTGCACAAGTTAGAAAACAGTCAGCAGAGAACATGGATGCGGTGGTGAGGCTGGAAATGGATTCAGTTCTGGGAACAGCAACACAGAGCACAATGCAGAGTGGTGATAGATGCTGAGTGCCGTAACAAACTGGTAAGCCTAAGCTCCATAGAGATGGAACACTCAAAGACACCAGGAGAGGCAGGATCTGACTGCCCAAGCACGGAAACAGTGCTCCAAGTAGGAACCTGAGCAGAAAAATCGGGAAAAGGCCAGGTTGGATGGGGCTTTGAGCAGCTTTGTCTAGTGGAAGTTATTCTTGCTTATGGCACAGGGGCTGGAACTAGATGATCTTTAAAGTCCCTTCCAACTCAAACCATTCCATGATTCCACAGTAAACAAGTACCAGAGCTAGATATGGTGGATTGAGTACAATAAGATAAAGGTTTTTGGGAGCTGCTCAGGGTCACCAAAGCATCATCAGCACTAATCTTGAGCAAAAAACAGGTCTCAAAATGAGGTTTGTCAACAAAAGGGAGGAGAAAGTTGCAAAGTGTATCCCACCAAAGGAATAGGGACACTAGCGGAGAAAAGAAACTAATATCACTCTCAAAGGAAGAAATGAGAGGGATGGGGGAAGCTGAACACACAGAGGACATCAAAAAATGCATAAAAGCAAACAGAGAAGAGAGAGAAAAAAATAAAATAAATTGACCGACACTCTCCAGTGCCCAAAAAAGGCAGGTATGATGCAGGCTGTGAAAGAACAAGACAACAGGGACCTGGTGGCACAGGACAAGGCCAGAGGGTTGCAGTAGGACCAAAAAGGCTCACAGGAAAGGACAGGAAGAATGATCCATAGTATCAGTGCAAGATACAAGTGGATGGGGAAGCAGGAGTAGGAAAAGATGAGAGAATGGCCAAGACAAGCCAGAAGCAAAGTTAATGGATTTAACAAAGACACAGAAGAGTCCCTACTAGTATGGCAACCCTAATTAAGAGGATGTGGCACCAAGATATGATGGCAGCAAATAATTAAAGGTTGTTAAGAGGAAGTAATTTAAGGCTAATAAGAGACAGTAATTTATCAGGAGCCAACAAGAATAAAGAGTTCAGGAGCAGTGAATTCAACAATGGAGTAAAAATAAACAGGCAGAGCAGGAACCAGAGCCACCAGCATGATAACAAGTACAATGCCACAGCAGCACATAAAGTCTGTACACAAATGGTGAGCAGCTGATGGAGTCCCAGATGGAGCTGTCAGGCCTCCTCCCTGTCCTTATTCAAATCTTCCCTGAATACCCATCTGTGCCAGGAGGCCTTTGGGAAGATATTAAGCCAGTGATCAGGGAAGACGCATCTTTTTGAAGTAGGGCCCCTATTGCACTTGTCCTGACACCCAGCAGTTCAAACAACAGCTCTTGGGGCAGAGGTTGTTGGGGGGAATAGACACAAGGTTGGGAGAGGGCAGCAGCCACCAGTGGATCCCTGAGGGAAAGTGCCACTGCTGGGCTTGCAGAGCACAGTCAGCATGAGGAAGGGGCAAGAGGGCTTCATGGCTGCAGCCTCAGCTAAAGAGTGACAACCAAGCTCTTGCCTGGGGAGAAAAGGACCGTCCTTCCATGGGAGTGGGGATACAGGAGTCCAGGCATCAATCTGGGAGCAGGAAGACAAGAGGAGCAGGCTGCCTTGCCCACAGCTCCTGCTGCATCTTTACAGCACCTTTCTAGAAAGCACATGAAGCTTACTAGCCATGTTCCTGGTGCTCCTGCTCTGTCCAGCTCAAACAGGAGATGACTGCTATTGCCCCTGCAGCAAGGATACTTCTCACTCACTCATGCCCAGTGTCCAAAGCCAGACAGACAGAAGTGCACACCCATCCCCCTGCTCTCCACATCCGAGCTTGAAAATCCCAATCCTGAGCCCAGACTGCTTCACAGGGAGCGAGCGGCCAGTGACCGCACACCAGCGGTCAGGTTTGCTCCAGCACTCCCTCCCATCCGCTGTCCCCAGGCTCAGCCGCAGTCACCACAGCCCAGCCTGCTCTTCCAGCTGGGGACGTGAGGCATGGAAAGTAAGGACTGCCCTGGCATCAGGAGACGCACCTTGAGACATGGATGCAGAGAGCGTGGGAAAGAGGCTAAAGACATTCATGTTCATCAGAAGGCAGATAAAACCACTGCAATAATAAAATTTCATTATGACAGCTAAAGAAGAAGAAATAAAAAAATCATTGTTTACTGTGTCTATAATAAAGTACAAAGGTACCTGCCTTTGCACTACCGGTTGCACAGACAGGTTTCAGCCCTGGGTGAGGACTAGAACTTGCTGGTGCATTGTATGTTGGTTTCCAGGTGGCAGAGCAACCCTTTGCAGTGTTAACTCAACCCTCTGTGCCACAAGGTACCTGCAAAACACCTTTCCTGGGGTCCTTCTCCTTATGGAAGCAGAGAGGGCAAGACTTACTTGTTCGCACAGACGTTGAGATTTATGGATTTATCAAGAAACAAGGAGGACATTAGGGTCCTCACAAACAGCCAAGGCATGTGCTTCATCCTCATTAGGCATGGGAGAGTCTACACTGGCACTCATTCTCAGGACAGAAAATCATTAGAAACCTGACTTTTATTCTTCACAGTGCTTTGGTTTTCACTAGTGCACTCAGTTTGCAAATTCAAGAGAATAGCATGGGAAAAGTTTCTATTTTTAACAAAAGAAGGTAAAAACTTCTGAAGTAATGAATTACTCCTGGATAAAAAGATTCATCTTCTTGAAAGAGTTTTGCTGCCTTGTGTACTCCCACACAATACATTTTACATACTTACATTTTGCATGCATATATATACATACAATTCTCCTACAGAGTACAAAAATAAATTGATCCATAATATAAACTTGCTCTACATATGCATGTTTTTTATTCACAGACATGTGTGAGAAAGTTTGAGAAAATGAATAACCATACCAGCCTGAGACTAGAGCCAGGGGCTAGAACAGAAGTGGATAAAAGCTGTGTAAAAATAAAAAAAAAAATTAAGCCGTAAAGCATCCTGTCCTATCTGCTAATTTTTAAAGACTTTCTTTTTCCCTCCCATGTTTATTTTTGTTAAGAGAGGTCCATCCATCCCAAGCACCAGAGCAGCTGACCCAGCAGCATAGTTACCTCCTGATGAGTCATCCATGTTCTGAGCTGAATCTCCACACCTCTATCCCAGTAGGAAGACTTATTTCATAAAGCTCCATCAGAGCATTCATGGTGATGTCTTAAGTGCCATTAAAAGCTCAGACCACCAAGATAAATGCTTATTCCTCAGTTTGATTCATCTCCCCTTTTTATTTTTTAAGAAATCCATAAATGACTAAGCATGTTTCACTACCAGCTTTTTAAAATGTCTTTATATGATTTCACCTCATTTAAAAAAAGTTTTCCTAGTTTTGCCTCAAATCTTTACAAAATGCAGTGAGTCTAGAGGCGTGGGTCTAGCTCAAAGTTCCTTTCCATTGTAGCATACTCAATTTGCTCTGGTGCATTTTATCCTAGTCTGGGTCTGCTTTATCTCTTCCTGTTCCAGCAATCAGGGCTTAGAAAGATTAAATTTTTCAGGTGAAAAAGCTCATTTTGAAGCTTTGTCCAATGACTGCTCCAAACAGCCTGGCAATCCTAGCAGCAGGCAAAAGCCACATCACAGGCAGGGTCTCCAAACTGAGCACACAAAGCACATGAACTCAACATGAATGACCTGCAGAAGGATCATGAATGACTGATAGATCTGTCATTATTCACTGTGCTATTTGGCGAATTTAGAAAGAGCAGGCATCTAGAAGGATAACTGCAAGCCTCCACAGCCTTTGGATGGAGCTCCTGTGGTTCTTTGAGTATCTTCAGATGAGCTTCTTTCCTTCTCTCTGCTTCTGGTTTCTTATCTGGCTGATGGGACTAGTGATTACTACTGGCTTTTGAAGCCACCTGGAAATCTACTGATGAATAATGATAATAGCATGCTACTATCTTGATGGTTTTTCTCAAACTGCTCCTAAAACACTTCCCCTCAAAATGAACGTGGGCTGTCACTGGTGACCCAGTTCTTACTCCCACACAGTACATCCAACTGCAGCACAGTGCAGAGGACATAGGCAGCACCATAAGCACCTCTCAGGATTTTTCATCACTGTGATCTCAAAGTTCCAATTCTTCCTACAGAAATGCCAAATTCATTGCCATCACTTACGGGGCTGATTTAGTGGAGTGAAAGTCCTTGGGCTAGGACCTGTGTTCTGCCTGTGGATAAACAACAAGATGTACATGCTTGGCTCTTCAGGGTTTATTGGCTAGCCATTAATAGCAGTGTTTACAGAGTCACTGTCCTTTTTTATGGCAAGCTTGCCTCTGAAGCTCTGGGCCTTCTCGCAAAAGCCTCAAGATGGACTGAAGGCTGTCCTAAGGAGCCATGGACTGGAATGACCCAAGTTCTACCTCTCTCCCAGGCTGAGTCAATGGAAAGAGCTCAGCACTGCTGAAGAGATCTTTTATTTGGGGCCAACACACAGCATTTGATACCATGACCTACCTTAGAAAAAGATGGTACCCACATTGGTACCAAAAGGTCACCTATGTGACCAAGAACATCTGAACAGAACTACAAGCTCTCATTAAGCATATGCAAAAGCATCTCTGCACTGCATCCACAAGACTGTCCACTCAGATTCTTCAGTCTGCCTTGCAGCCCAGACACGTCTACAGAAGAAATGTGCAACTTCTTTCAATTGTCTGCTCCCCCTTCTAAATCTAAAGCACCACCTTAGTCATCTTTCCCTCAGGGTTCCTGACTAGCAAAGGGGAAGGGAAAAATTTCATTAGAAACTAAGGGGAAAAACACATGTGAAGTATAGGTTGGTTAGTCCAGCAATCTCTTTCTCAAAACAGCCTAAATCACATTTTCAGAGCTAAGAGTAAGGATTTCCAGGTAAAACAAAGACTTATTGAGATAGCCTCAATCATGAGAGCCGAAAACAAACAGACACTAAGAAAACACAGCCCAAGATATTTTACTCTTCTCCAGCAAGACTGAGATAGGTGCCTGAAGAAGAAACCAGCCTCTAAATTCCACTATTAAAAAAGAGACCACCTCAGGTGTAGGACTTTTGCACTAATATGGTTCCCAATTTCATTAGTGCTGCCTTGAGATTTTTTGCTATGGGCTTTGTGTACAGATGAGCATTCTCTCCCAAGCCATCAGTATCCCGGGCCAAGAATATCATCAAACACTCAAGAAAAGTAATAGATAACAATAAGAATAACAATAGAAGGATTTGAATGCATTGAAATTCCAGGTCAATTTCTGGAAGATAGTTAATTGCAGGGTCCTGTTCTTTATCTTTACATGTTCACTGCACTTTAATCATCCTCAGCTCTTCCCTTACACAGGAGAGCATATATATTTTTTAAAAGAAAGGCAACCAGATCAGCAAACTGTCAGGCAAGAAGAACAAGCAGTTCATGTCATATCCTCACAGTCAGTTTTACCACACCCAACCTCTCTCTAAGAGCCTACTTCCTGGCTATGTTTTTGTTTTCCGATAAAAATATAAAATGAGCAATGAATGTGGGAAATGTACATTTTCCATCTCCAGAAGCAGAACACATTTCTTGTTAATCATGGATTGCCACCTTCCACAATTCCAGCCAGATGAGCAGCCCACAAAAATCAAAAAACAAGCCTTTACTGAGGTTTACTTAGACAAACAAATCGGAAACATCCTGGGAAGAAAGCACCATGTTCCTACTTCCAAAGCACTTAATATTCCTACTTAGACCTGAGCCAGAGTCTCTTCTGTCTCTACTGCAACCAGAGAAATAAATGGTGAGCTTATATCCACATGAATAAAAGCTATTCAGCATCTCCTGAGAATCACAAGTTATCAGGGAAACACTATTAGCCTGCTAAATATTTAGTGTCACTTGGCCTTCAATAAAAAGAAATTGTTTCTAATAGCTAGTTAAATTGGGTCAGATATGCCAGACCTTCCCAAGATCATAGGAGAGAAAAATGAGCCAGATAGAGCAGGGGTGCTTTCTTGTGAAATTACCTACTGAACTCTCCAGACAATGAAATTACTCCCCAGGCAGATGAAGTTAGCTTCAAACACTTGAGCTGCCCCCTAGGAATCTTCTGACTTGGAGTGCCAGGAGCGCCCCTTCCAGAAGGGCACAAGTGCCACAGAAAGCTCCACTCTGGTTGCTAAATGCCTCTCACCTACTTCATGCTCAAACACTGGCTGAACACGTGCCAACGCTCTGCCAACCTTACAAGTCCAGGGTACTTAATCCCTGTGTGAGATGACTCAGTCAATGCCACCCAGAAAGGGGTGCCAGGCTGATCTGAAGGGCCAGAATATCTCATCAACAACTCTTTTTCCTGTGTAATCATCTCCTATAAAGAAAATGAAAATTAACTGGAAACAGTACTATCAGGCTTTTTGTACCGATATATATACACCCAAGGCAGGGTCACTCGCAGTGAGAGGTGCAGATGACAGTATCTTCAACACAATCTAGACACAATTAGCTGTTCACATAAAAAGGTGTCATTTCACTTTGCATATCCTAATGAGAAATTAAATTCCGTTTCCTATTGCCTGCTGTGTGCTTGGTACCTTCATCAATAGCTTCCAGCGCTCATGCTGGAAGGGAGAGTGAGTCCATCCCCACTCAGGTTCTCTGGCCTGTCATGGCTCTGCAGGACTGTCCTGCTCCCTGCAAGGAAGCTCCTCCACACCTCTGGGCCTCTTCCAATCCCCACACTTTCACCCTCACAAGGCAGCAGTAACACAGGGTGGACAGCATGTTCATGCAGTGACGTAGAAGCCCTCTTGGTTTTCTTTCTTTTCCTACAGATCCTAATGCTGCATCCACTTTTATCTCAACTACAGCTATCTCTCCAGCTCCATGCTCAGCTGGGACAGGCTGTGATGACAGCCCTTCCCCCTGAAGGGTTATGCCAGCTCAGAACCATCTTATCACCATCTGTGAAGCAAGGACAGCCCATCCCCATGTGCATGGCCCTATTTCCTAACACAGACTGCCACCTGTGCTAGGGCGACACTTGTGCCTGATCTGCCAGAACTGAGGACCAAGGCAAGGAAGTCATGGGGAGAACAAAGCATTGTCAGAACTACTATCATTCTTTCAAGTATGCAGGGACAAGTGTTCAGGTTCCAACTTGGTGACTACTGACTCGATTTGGGGCACATCTGCTGAAGTCACAGGCAATACAACTGCACAGCACCTGACCCAGAACACCAGCATCAAACAAGAGAAAGCATGAACAGCAGGATAGCAAGCCTTCATTTCATCTTAGCAAATAGCTTTTCAGCCTCACAGTATTACCATGCTAAATCAGTTTTACCTCAAGCTTGACTTCGTCGTCATTATTTGTATCACACACAGTAACCACCAAAATTTAATTAGCATGTTTATTCAAACACAAGTTACACATAACCCTTCAAGAAATACATTGCAACTAAGCCTCTGCATATCAGATTTTTTCATTTAGCTTGTCTACAAGACATACTTTGTCAAAACAGCACAATCAGACTAATTAACTGGTTACAACAGAGAACTGCATGTGATGAAAAAAACAGTTTAAGAGCAAAGACCATACAGAGAACATATTACTGGATTACAGCCCAGCATGGATCATTCAGAAAGTGATAGGAGGAAGTTTTTTCCCACAGAACACAAGTATACAGCATCATTAGTATACATTTTCCATTAATAATTATTAAAAAATAGAAAAACTGTTAACTTCAAATATTACTTTGCTAGCCACTCTACCTATAAGGTAAAACCATAAATGGACTAACTCTGCTTAGGAGGTGGAAAACATTAAGTCTCTAGAATTAACTAGAGCCCAATTCAGCAAGCTACTTATGCATGTGCTTAAGCCCCACCAACACTAGTAAGGCTTACACATGTTGAAGTATTATAATTAACATTGAGAGATTTCAGCATGCATCTACAGTGAAGTACATGCTAAACACTTGCACTGAATCAGGATCATATCCTTTAAAGTACAAGTTACATATATGCTATAAAAATCATGATCTTCCTCTCTCAATCTATTGTTCTATCAAAAGAAAAAACCCTACTGGGTACAAGAAAAACCAACACAGTCCCCTGAAGAAGCATAGCTTTTCATGTTTTATAACAACTCCAAAAGCACACACAAATCACTGCCAGGGACAATTTATCTTAACTCTACTTTCCATCTTCAGTCTTTCAGAACAACAGAATTTACCTGATTTGCACCAGTATAGTATTAAAACTCTGTATGCAATTTTCAAGTTCAAGATCAAGGAACTTGTTTCTTCAGATCCTTCCCCAAGTGATCAATAGATTCTTAGAACTATACAGCTGTACAATAATGTCAGTGACTATATACAATCCTGCACAAGATACTGGAACAAAGTCACAAAGTTACATAAATAAATGTTCAACTTCAAAAATATTTAATTTCTCTTGCACTTAAATGTTACTAAAAACACAACAACAATCTCTGCAATTTGGACCTGTGTCATCCCTCTCTAAAATGAAAAAAAAAAAAATCCCATAGAATTGCCCTTGTCTTCAAGTTAATCTGTATGGCTGTTTAAATAAAATCAGTCTTGCCATAGCCGTGAAATACAGGGAGCCAGGAAAATGTTCCACATACTTGGGAATGAAGCATTCCCTTTTGGTTGGAGGAATTTGATTGTTGGGTTTGTGGTTTTTTTTTTACTCTTATGTAACCCACTATATAATAGTGAACAAAATACTTTTGTTTCATGGAAACAACTAACATTTGCCCACACCAGGCAAATGCTCTATTTACAGATTCATTAGGACTGCCTGACTGACAGTGAGTGTAAGTTGCTGAACTCCAAGAAACATGGAGCCTAAAACGGCGACACTCTCTGCTGAATCGCCTTCCCTTTGAGGATACGTCTTATCTGGAAATGAGAAAAAGACAAAAACATGATATTCATCGTCTTGAAATGAGTCACAATCTGAAAAAAACCCACCCTCGACCCAGTTTTGCATTCATTTATCCAAGCCTAGGTCCTGTGTTCAGTTACATCAGAAGTGATTCCATGTTACAGCATTTGAACCAATGAAAGGCAATAGTCAGCAAACTCAACTGTGCTTAAGTTACAGTCTTAGGTCAAGAGTCACTTTTTTCATCAAGTATTTGTATAGAATAATCCTAAGAAATAGGGATTTTCTTCATCTGTTACTCAGGCCTAAGAACTGTCATTACTCATTATGACAAGAGCAAAAAAGCATAAACTCAGGCCATACTGGGATGAGCAAGAGAAGAAATATTGCCTCCAGTATGCTGAAAGGTTACAAAGACAAAATCTATCTTGACAGGAAAAAGCTTCTGAGATGGGAAAAATAAAAGCTGCACATGATACCTAAACTTTCAGGTCTGTATATTCTGCCTGGTCTTGACGTTGAAGCTAAAGAGCTAAAGAATAAACCGGCATTTGCTAAATCTTTTCCTTGAAAGAGCTGCAACTCAAAACCCAAAAGAAACTTCTGGAGTGGAATGCAGCTTTTGTGTGGATGGGGACAAATGGAAGGAGAGGGTTGGTAGGAATTTTTTACCTGTTCCCCTACAAGGCCGTCAGGAACCAGGTGAACAGGCTGCTCATTCTCCAAGTTCCTGGCGCTCGGATCCGCTCCCTTGCGCATGAGCAGGCGCACAGCATCCAGCTGGCTCACGCGGTACTGCAGGCTGGCAGCCACGTGCAGGGCTGTGTTGCCGTTGTAAGCCTGGGAACGACAAGGCAACTCCGTGAAGGAAAAGGGGGGGCATGAGCCTCTCTCTCTCTATCTGCATTATGAAAACAATCACCATACCTTTGCATTAACAAAAGAGAGACAGTTGGGCAGCTCCAAAAAGAGACGAATGAGCTCCAGGTTTGCTTCTTCTGCTGCCAAATGTAAAGCAGAGCGACCACTTTTGCGATCCTATCAAAAAAGAAACTGTTTAGTCTTCCCTGCAGGTGCTTCACCTATCCAGGGGGAACACGCAGACAAATAAAAAGAGAAAGCAAAGTAACTGCAGAGTGTTGAGCAAACATACTTGCACTACAATTCATCAAAAGTGAATCTGAATATATATACTTTAATATCAACATCTAATGAACAATGGAACCTGATCTCATCTGCTGGTAA
The DNA here is from genome assembly GCA_013389985.1 of Dryoscopus gambensis. Lineage (NCBI taxonomy): Eukaryota > Metazoa > Chordata > Aves > Passeriformes > Malaconotidae > Dryoscopus > Dryoscopus gambensis. The sequence goes on along the minus strand of WEIT01015619.1, from coordinate 117,503 downwards.
GCTTGCATAATATAATATTTGATATTTTGGCTAAGTGATGGTCTGGCACGGCACAGACCTGAACTGCACAGGTAAGCAGTTTTTAATTAAAATTTGCAGTTCAAGAACAAGGTGTCATCAGCACCCTACTACTATGGGTACCTCAAAACATATTCTTACTTTTACAACACTACTCACTGCAGCCAGCATAGCATCATTCTTAGTCTAGAAATTAGACTGTCACCTCCCTCTTTCCCCAGGGTTCATTTGCGTTGATAGTACCTTGCTCTGAATACATGCAACATTCTCATCCCATCTGGGTAAATTAAGCTGTAGGGAAGCTTTCAAATTAGTCTGCTTCCTTTGTAATAAAGCTGCAATGCAGTGTGGGAGAAGGGGACATATTCTGCTTCCATTCAGAATGTGTCCAGAGACACATTCTCTCTCGATCTGGCACTTCAGACTAAGGCATTTTACTTACTTTTGCCTCAACAGAGGCTCCCATTTGTATCAGGATCTTGATGGTTTCTACCAGGCTCTTGTTTCTCAGCAGAAGCTCCTGGACCTCAGGGGAGTGAGGTGGCTGACAGTTCTGCAGTTCATGCAGCACAGCGTTATGGGCCAGAACTGCACAGTGCAATGCTGTCAAACCTGAGCATCAAAAAAAAAAAATTATCATGAACGAACACATGCAATATAGAAGTATTGACTAGCTGCTTGTTTCAGAGGCTGCATAAAGGAGTTTCTACCCCCATTAAGCCCAGGGATGGTTCCATATTTGTAGGTGACAGTGACTTGCTCCCAAGTAACTGAAGATTTGGACTGTCCATCACCGAAAGAATGAAGTAGCAGCCTACTGTGAGCTCGCAGCCAGCAGAAGATGAAAGAATCAATTTCTAATATTTTTTTTTACAAAATATACATTAGAAAAGAGCTAGTTTATGGAAAAGAGGCCCAAATAAAACAGCTCTCTATTGCCAGATTCTGGTTTCTGTATGCACTGACACAACATTGGCACTCCAGCGTTTTAAACAATGGCCAGTTACAACCTACACTCTCCTTGCCAAACACAGCAATCACATGTAAGAGGAAAGAGGTCCTGACAGACATAGATTAACCATGTTTTCATCTGACAGATATGTCAATTGTACCTGTAAATTTCCATCTGACAAAGAAATATTGTATTTTATTGCACTCCCATCGGCAGCTATAAAACATTGTACTATCCAGCAACTCTGTAAATTATAAACTCTTAACTACTCACCATCATAGTTTGTTGCCTCAAGGTCCACATACTGATTGCTTCCCATGGCTCCCTTTTGGATTGCCTACAAAAATGGGAACAGGTACACATTTAGGTCTTATCCAAACCACATACTGCTTCAAATTTGTTTATTATCTTACTGCAATAACTGCAATAAAGTTGCAATAAATAACAGCATCCCTGGAAGTGTTTGAGGCCAGGCTGAATGAGCCTCTGAGCAACCTGGTCTAGTGAAAGGTGTCCCTGAACACAGCAGGGGTGTTGGAACTAGAAAATCTTTGAATCCTTTCCAACCCAAACCATTCAATGATCCTATGATTAAGAGGAGACTTTACTGTTTTGGTTTGGTAAACTAGAGGATTCCCCCAAAATTACTCAAAAATGTGGATGAGAACCTTTACAACAAATTTAGTCTCACTTTAAGCTATATGCGTAGAGCCCTAACACAGACTCACAAGGCTACCCAGAGAGAAAGATAAAGGAAGGAGTGGTGTTTCCAGAGTTTCCCAACACAGCTAATACCAGTCAACGGCCAGGGCAGAGCTGTGCCTGCCTGGCTCTTACCTGGAGGACCTGGGCATGCCCCTTCTCAGCGCAGACATGCAGCGGCGTTCTGCCCCAGCAGTCTGTGGTGTTCACTTGAGCCCCCAAGCTAACCAAGTCCTGCACAATGAGATGCTGATTGGCAGCCACAGCAACCTGGAAAGCACTCTGCAAACATCAAGAAGAAAATTTAAGCTATTAGTCATCTGATCTCTAACAGGAAAGAGCAACTAAAACAAATAAAAACCCTAGCTACCTGGTATTATTTAAGCAGCGATTATGAATACTAGGAAGCCAGGACAAATGAAGCAGAGCACATAGTTTTACCAGCTCAAGGTGATCCCAAGAAGTATTAATAGCTCAAGGTTAATATTAGTATGCAGGCTAAATCTTGGGGTTAATATTAAATAAGCATTTCACCACATCTTTCTCAAGGTTCAGACATGCAGAAGCACTCAGGTGCACAAAGCAGGTGCAAAGCCTTTGTTCAGAACCTCACCTGGCCATTGTGCTCTTTAATATCCAGCATGTGCAGGGCAGCCATCTTCCTTGCAAGGACATAGGAGAGTGCTCGACGGCCCTGGGCAACCGCGATGTGGAGGAAGCTGCAGGAAAGAGAGGCAACAGAGTTACACCACCAGACATCAACAAGGACCAAGTGTATGGAAGGGGTGTTATGCTGCCAGCTTCAGACCTTCTCTGTGTAACTAAGACAGGAACATGGGTATTTTCTTACCAGGGCAATTTAAAACATCTAAATTAGAATGTTTGCCTCCCCATTTAACCAAGTCTAACAATAAGCACCTGATATTTAGACAACTTATCTACTAGAGTGTGCTGGAGCTCTGCATCCCAGCCATCAGCAGCAACACCGCACCTTTCACTTGATCAGCCAAACCACTGCACTTGTGACACAGACATTTCTTATTGAACTGCTTCACTATAGCCCACGGTCTGCCAAAACCCAAACAGAAACATTCCCCAACCTCCCACATACGAAACACCAAGATAAAATGGCACTCACGTGTCTCCATCGGCGTCTTTTGCAAGGAACTGGTCTTGAGAGATGTTAGCCAGTTTGTTCTCCTCCTGCTCCACTTGCCATTGAAAAAATGACTTGCCCAGCTGCGTCGTGCTTCTGGCAATGTTTTGGTCAGGTAGAGAGACATTCAGAGTAGCCAAAGAGACGCTGCGCTCCAGACTACCACAGAGGTTGCTGGAGAGCAAGCTGAAGCTCGGGGCATGAGGGGCAACCTCGGCCTGTGGGTGGGCACTGCTCAGTGGCTGCAGGGGACTGGAGATGCCGTCCGAGCCTTCCGAGTCGTTCAAGAGGGAAGAGAAGCTCTGTGACAGACAGTACGGCAGCTCATGGCTCTCAAAGGTGTTCTGCTGGTAGGCAGGAGACTGGTCACTGGCAACAAACGGCCTGTAGTCCAGGGAGGCATCTGAAGGATAACTCTGTGACAAATCTTGGCTCTGGGATGGAGGGAACTGGTAATGCTGTGGTGGATCAAGCATATGCTGACTGGTGTGGTCTTGGAATGCTTGGTACTTCTGGGATGGAGAGAAAGCCTGTGTTCCTGGGCTGTCCTGGTACTGCTCAGCAGGCGAGCTGTGGCTGGAGACAGAGTGCAACCAGCTCACCTGCACCGTGTTCAGGGAAATGGGGCTGGACTCGTTCTTGATGTTTATAATGTTCTGAAGCAGATCAGAACTGCTGTCGTGCTTTGGGTCAGTTTTATGCGTCTCCTCCATGCTATCCATAGAAGTTGGTGTCTGGGGTGGGGTCTGACAGGAAAAAAAAGACTAATCAAAACAAGCCCCAGAAAATTAGAGGTATAGTTGTATCTGGTAGTTTCTCATCATACAAAGCAAACTGAAAAATAAAGGCATGGGAGAAATTACTACAAACTTACCAGGAGATGTGGGTGAACATTTGCTTGGCGTTTGAAAGAAGGTCCATCAGAGAGGAGTTCAGGAGCCTTTCTTTTGCCACTGTGGCCCAGTATGCTCTTCAGTTCTGGCGAAAAGAAAATAAATTTAGAATCCATTTGGAAGTTATTCTTACAATTGATTCAAAATGTTACCGCAGAATATGTATTAAAAAATGGTCTTACCTGTGTATGGTTCGTAGTTCACCAATCCTCCTTGTGCCTGTTAAGAAAAATCCAAATTATTCTGTTATTATAATATTATTTCTGGGGGAAAACAAACAAAAACAAATAAACAAACAAACACCAAAACCAATCCACCCCCAAAAAAACCCCAAGAAAGCAGCCATGACTTCCTTCTAGAAACACAGAATATACCTTAGAATAATTCCAGTACGTGGTTGTCTAACCCTAACTTAATTGCTTTTAATTAAGATTAGAAAATGGAAATACTTTAATGAAACTTAAATAAAACCCACTATTTATCTTTAGGCTTTACAAGCTATTTGCTATAATACCACAAAACTCAAGAAATTCTAGAGAAATACACTATTCCTTCCAGAGACCTGAGGATTTTTTTTTAAACATAAATAACCCCGTCAATTTTACACTTCTTCAGTGCTGTGAACTTTTCTATGCAAAAATCTTCCTGTGACAACACTTATCTAGGAAGCTTTCAAACACACACTCAGAAAAATTAATCTAATCAAATCAAAAATACCCTTTAGTCTTCTCAGTATTTCCTGTACTTTTTGTCTTTTCAGACTGAAAGGGCCTACCTTTACACTGTGTGCTTTGCACAGAGAGGCGCAATAGCATGACAAACAAATCCGAGAAGAATCCCTAACCCTTCCAATGAATGATCTCATTCCAGTCAACACGGAATTTCTGTGGTTTCGCAACACAAATGTATCTTTATCCAGACTCCCTTTAGAAAATAAAGCTTTACTAGAACATTTTTAAGTGCCTCCTTCGCCCACGGTAAACCTTCTTTCTGATTGCTTCCCAACTGTATTCTTCCATTATGTGTTGAAAAGGAAAAATACTGACTCCATCCACAGCTGATAAAGTAGAAGCTCATTTCTACTGTTACTGCAAAGTGCTTTCTTGTCAGCTTCAGTAACCATTAAAACCAAATCTGTCAGTGCAGAAAGTTGCTGGTTACCTTGCTTTCCTCGGTGGCAGGACCCGAGGACATCTGTTTGCTGCTCCTGAAGTGCAGCAGGAGCTCCTTCACGGAGTTCTTCACACGGACCCCCTGGAAAGGTCCTCTGTGCTGCTTTCCCCCCGCCATGTGTTGTTCGACTGTGGAGACAGGAAAACAAAACCCGAACTTAAGCCACCGATTTCGTTTTCGTTTAACAAATAATAAAGAAAAAAACCCAAACAAACCAGGAACTCTTGTAGAAAGGCACGTAAATCCAGGTTTAGCAGAGAGGAGCCAGGGAGCTGCCCCCCGTACCCCTTCGGCATCCCACGGGTGTGCGGCTCCTCTGCTGGCCCAGGGACCGCCCTGCGGCTCCCGCTCCAAGGATGGAAACACCCTGGCACCGGGCACGAAGTGCCAGCCAAACGCGTCCGCTTTTCGCCGCTTCGACCGCTTTCACCCCAAAAGGATCAGCGGCCGGCTTCGCTCCCCGAGGGGCCGGAGCGGGACCCGCGGCTCCGCGCTCTCC
>WEIT01015619.1:89153-111859 GCA_013389985.1 Dryoscopus gambensis | reverse complement strand
CAGGAGCCGCCCCCCGCGGGGCGGGGAGCGTGGCCATGAGGGCGGGTGCCTCTGCCCGCCGGTGCTCGGGTGGGAATCATGGTCGTGGATGCCACCTCACACCTTGTCGTCCCAGCTTGCCCCTGTGGGCTTCGCGGAATAACAGAATATCCTGAATTGGAAAGGCCCCAAGAGGAGCATCGAATCCAACTCCTGGCCCTGCCCAGGACACCCCAAGAATCACACGCGAGCCTGAGAGCGTTGTCCAAACGCAGCCTCGGCAGCCCTCGCTCACAACGCGTGCAGCCACCAATTGCTACCCTCTTACGGAGCTGCCGAGGTGGGAATGACCAGCATCTCCCTCGGCTTCTCACCTCTGCTGATGCCACCTTACATCCCCGTGAGTAGGTACCCCTCGCCCTTCGCCCCAATCCTGCCAGTCCTCGGCTCCAGGACGCAGACGTGGAAGAACTTTTCGGTCATGTTCGTCACGTGAGCAGCATCCAGCGAGAAGGGGAACGTGAGCAGTTACTCACAATAGAGATGAGTCATCTGTGTTCCTCTTACCAGAGCGTGGAGTAGGCAGGGGCAGACGAGGAGTGATTTTGGTTGTAGGTTGCACCATACTGTGGTGGCAGAGCCTCTCGGTTAAGGCCAGCGAGGAGAAGAGGGTAAAGCCACACAATGCCAAAACAAAAAAGTGGGCGAAACCATGTGCCTGTGATTACTGTTAACATCACTGAGTTATTAGCAGTGTTCTCAGGGACACTTCTCAGGTTTCTACTTTTCAAAAAAATATTTCTGCTTTCCCATTTCCACTGAGGTCACCATCTTCTAAAATACAAGTGAGCAATTTTGCCCACGAGGTTGAGACAAGGATGTTTTTAGCACTATGGCTGCTCCAAAAAAAAAGTAGTAAAACAACATGGTGTTTCTAAAGTATATTATGCAAAATGGAGGTCTATAATTTATATGTTTTAATTGTATTGAAAAACATGGGACAGGTGCAATATCAAATTATATTAATCAGCCCACGAGGAGGCAGGAGGGAATTGCTTTATATTATTCAAATATTTCTCCCACCATCAAGTGAAGGAAGGGTTTTGCTGAGAATTACCTAGGCAGTTTCCTACTTCAAAGACTCTTGTTTTACACCACAGATTGAATCTATGCAGCCAGAGTGAAATTTGCAAGGGGAACCCATAAAACGAAATCAGATGCCAAGTAGTGCCAGAAATGCCCCAATAAAGGTAGAAATTCACTTGCTCCCTGAGCAGAAACTCTCTCCCAAGCACACCTTCTCCCTCATTTAATCAAGCACTTTACGGAAGTGAGGATTTATGAAATCAGGCCGTATGTTTGAAACGCGCAAGGAGATGGTTCTCTGTTCCTCAAGCCTTAGACCTCAGTTATCATACCTTAACCTGAGACAGATACTTTTTAAGTATCTCCTCATTGAAAAGCACTTGGTGCTCAGAGATCCTGGAGCCCACAAATGCTCTTTGCAGGTTCAGTGGCTGTGAGGAGGGCCCACAACTCTGCTTTCCAAAGTGGATCCAACTGATGGACCTTTGCGTTCTCATCCCTGCCAGGCAGCCCAGAAAGCCACTCATTTTAGTCTCACAGGAGGGTCTACAACTACTGCAAAATGCATCTCATCTTTCAACAAGCGGATGGTAATGGAATCTGAGAAGTCAGTAATCCAGAAAATTAGATTTGTCATCACAGTTGCCTGCCATTCCCTTTAAAATGTTGAGAGTAAAAGAGATTTCAAACCAAAAGTGGATTTCTCTCAGTGTAGTTCTTCTGTGTCGTAGAAGGTCCCTAAACCACGTGCAGGCAGGGACAGGCAGCACCTTTATCCTTGCTATTCAATAACAATTTTGGAATGGATTTAATTGGAGATTAGTCTCTACATATGAATGAAAACTATTCTATGAAACAATTTAATGATTTTGTGTGTGTTTTTTTTTTTCCTAAAGAGGCCATGGAATTTCTTTTTCTCTTCTATTCCAAAGTCTCTACTCTCCTGAAGGTTGAATTGGTGACTTGCTCTCCTATTACCAAGCAAAATCCACTTCAGGCAACACTCTGATACCTCAGCTCGTACTTGTTTCATCAGTGACATCTTATTTATCAGGTCTCCTGGCATAAATCTACTCCCAGTCAAAGCAGATGAAGGCAAATCTAATTCCACCAAGCTCCATAACAAAAGACTCTTTCAAAAACATACACACACCCATTGGTTGCACAAGATGAGCTGGCTCCCAGCAGCCATGTGTTCTCAAAGTGCTTCTATGCAAGTTACTGGTAAATTATTGCTACATCCACAAACTCTAATTATTAATGCTGCAGACCTTGAGCATTAATGGGTTTTGGCCCAAACACTGCGTAACATCTGTGGTGATCAAAACCCTATGAGGCATCCTCAGCCAAAGTAAGTTCCTCTGGGGCAGGTGGTGACCAAAAAAAAAGCACTTATCACCTCTGCTCCTTGGGAAAGCATCCAGCTGGTTTCAGCTTCCTTTGGCTGAGCTATAATTCAGTGTAACCCACCAACCTCAGAGCTGGAGAAGGCTGCGAGATGAGCGCAAGGCAGCCGCCTCAGCTCCCTGGGTGCTGTCTTCCCATGTTTTTATTGCACCACCTCCCTACTGGGATGTATCAATAATGTCAACTAGTGGCCATTATCAGCAGCATTTGTCCTGAAACCCCTCTTCTGTACACCTGCAAAAAGTGAGATAGGCTTATCTTGGTATCTCAAATAACAACAAAAAAGAAACAGAATGCACTTGTTTCTGAAAACTCTGCTTCTTCCCTCCCCTCAGAACACAGCCCAGACAAGTACTGTAGCATTAAAAGCAATCAGTCTTGGTTTAGGTTAATCCAATATACTTGATTAATGAAATAGCTTTTGAGAGTGTGACTTGTGCACACCCATGAGCTACTTCAATGGGATCTGAAAAAAATTTGGTTAAGAACAAAACCAAAATCCAGTTGTCTTGAAGCTTGTGCTTGCTGGGTAGGGGTCTCATCGCAGAAATCAAAGAGGCTGAATACCAGCACCTTAGACTTTTACCACCAGCTAAACATCTAGGCTAACCAAGGTCACGTGTATCCCCTTTGCTATCCTAATCAGAATGAGCGCAGAGAAAAGATGTGGTGTGCCTGCACTGCTTGGTCCCTGGGGCACGTACTGGGGTGAACGCTATAGGGAATGTAGGCTTTAAATAAATAAATGAATGAATAAAGCAAGCCCAGTAAGGGGAGATTTGTCTTCCCTGTAGAGCAGCACGTAGTCACTCTGCCACGCACACTATAACCTCCCGCTGTGAGTGAGGAACATGCCAGCTCTCAGAGCAGCCCATCGTTCAGCAGGTATGGGAGCAGAATAAATCTCCCGCCTCAGTCTGTCTCCTAAGCAGCAGCATGGAATAAGGGTCAGCCTGTAGGTGCAGTGTCAGAGCACAAACTATTAGTAACAAGAACTTGGTTTTGCAACACGTTTCTGGAGCAGCATGACCTTCGTGGTATTTCTTAAACTGGAAATAAAAATAGTAGTTTACAGTCCAGTTGCTTAATGCAAGTGAATATTTGCTGTGTGGACGTCAAACGTGCCTTATTCTCCACTGGGGGTAATTTAGGCTCCTGCTGCAGACTGTGAGTTGAGGTGTGCAAACACCACCTCTGCACCCCAGCAGCATTTCCAACAGCACTGAAACCATCCAGCACAACATTCAGTTTGCTTCTAGAATGGCATTGAGAAACACACAGGTAAAATCTTAGTAACTATTCCACTCCTAGAGAGCATTCAGGCTCTGTACCTGAGTTTGCTTTAACGGTTCTGGAGAGCACTTGTCAGCAGGTTGGAAATGGTCCATGACACAGTTTTCCTCTGAAAGCTGGGACAGAGGAGTCATTGTTTCTTCCCTCTTTTGCTATACTTGTATTGCTACATTTTTCCTAGACTTTGGTCTCCAAGACTGACATTCTGGGATTAACCTGAACATCAAAAGGGGGCATGTATAATTCTCCATATTAAAGAAAAACTCAGACTTTTTATTTAACATATTTCTTTTCGGCCTCACTCCTTTGATCCAGAGAATACCCTCAATTCTGCTTTTTTTCTCTCAAGCCGTCTGATGTTTAAAAAACCAGAAAAAGTAAATTTTAAAAGAAGTGGGTTGCTCCTAAGTAGATCCTTCAACACTCTGTAAATAAAGCAGCTGAAATCAGTACAGAAGAAAAGAAACCCTAAACCCAGCAAGTGTTGCAAAGCTGAGTTCTGTGAAAGTAAACTGTTTCCTTGTATATATACCTCGTGTTTGGGGACATTTCTCCCGACATACTCACTACCCTGGTTAGTCATGTTTTCTCAGCAGCTTACATATCTCATTAGTTCATTAGTGCCTTGCAGTAGGAACGCACGGCTAAGAAATACGCACACCACGGGTGTCAGAGCGTGTAAACAAGGAGCAGGAGCCCATTTCCCCATAGCAAAGGGCAACGTCATACGTCGCCTATAAAGGATACAGTGTGTGCACAGATGAGGTAGAGAGTGCATGTTCTTGCCTCAAAGTACGTGGCTTGTTATGATATTCCAGTTTAGAAAGGGAGTTGGCGCAGTTTCTCAGTACTGGTAAGGAGGGGTAAGCATCAGTTTTCCTTGTTGCTCATGATGAAGACATTTTTCCTCCTAACTCAAGTGACCAACCTGGGCCAAAACCTGACATTCATAGCTCACATTAATTTTGTTTTCTGCTGTCAGATGCAGGAGGGTGTGTTGCAGGCACAGCAGGTGAGTTAGGCTCTGGCGTACTTCGATTTCAGTTCCTAGCTTCCACACCACTTCAACCACCTATAAAACTAAATCACTTTCTAACAGGGGCTGCAGAGCTGTCCCAACGCACATTGCCACTCAACACCTCAGTACAGGCATGGGAGGAAAAAATCTCAAAGCGAGATTTGAACCTAGAAAAGCATGATTTTTTGAACTGCAATCTACCCAGACACTTGCATTCCTAGATTCAGTTTATGTGTAGTGGCGGGTAACCTATGTAAGATTAAGGTTGCCATACATCCAGGCTTCTCAAACATCCATTTTTCCACTCAAAAACGTTGTCTAGGCAGATTTTGGAAATTTGTGCACTTCTTGGACCTGGTAAAGCAGCCACATCTACCAGACAGCAGGTCTAACCGCTGACCAGTCCAGAAACCCCAGGCACAGCATCAATATTCATACAGCCCACCCGAGCAGTATTTGCATGGCAGGATCAACACCTGCAGGAAGCCTCAGCACTGATTTGCACAATCCTACACATCCTGTGTGCATACCGTCAGCTCAAGGGTGCAGATCAATGAGCAGGAAAGTCCAGGCAGAAGCAAGACAACCAGTAAAAAGCACTTGTAGCATGTTAACACTGTAGAGATCACTGAAGGGAATGTCCTCATCTAATGTCTTGACCTTATTTCACTGTGTTTTCCAGCTTGTAGAGTTTAAGTGCCTTCAGTTCAGACATCCATTCACTAGAGAAATCCCAGCTTTCAAAATACACATCGGTCTGACCATTGGGAAAGTCCTGAAACTCAGCTGCAGATCTGTCCTCCATTAGTCAGACAAATATGCAATAAACAGGAAATTTTCTCATTTAAAAAAGCACCTGAATCAAGGCAGACAAATAAGACTTTATTATGACAAGGAAAATTTTAGGTCGCTTCCAAACAGCAGTACAAAAATATTCCTGGTGCTTAGGATGAACTGCATCTACTAAGGCAAGTTTTATCTCCAGTTAAATGTGTGCTGGAACAGCTGGGACAATACCTCTCCACCTATAGGTCAGAATTTGCTGTCACACGGGTCTCAATCACAGATGCCCTATGCCTGCATAAAAGATATACATATCATGGAAAAGATCCAAATACTCTGTTCTTTCTATAGACTTAACAGCCACTTGCTACATGTTTAGAAAGAAATCCGTGACAGTAATGACAACTTCACAGTAATATGTAAATCATGCACCAGTTAGCATAAAACATCAAGAAAGTTGAAAATAAACTCTTTGATTTGGTGGGGCACTGTGCTAAGCTCTGTTCCCAGGCGTTGGCTCCCTCCTCCAGTTCCCAGCTGGTAAAAGACACCTACCAAAGCCAGACACATCCTGTCTGACAGGACGCTGCTCTCCACAGAAGCCAGCCCGTGGATGTTTAAGTTTCCTTTTTATTTCCTGCCAATTTCTTAAGAAAGCAAAAGTAAGGCAGCTCCTGTTTCTACCTTGCACGTTTTGTCTCAGGAGCTTGTGACTGGGAACACATAAAGTCACCCAGGGGTTTCTCAGCGGGGTTTCTTAGCAGCCCCATCAGGACTGAATTTTGCTGCTCTGGAAAGTCCAGGTGAGAAGCAAAGCCAGGCCAGACCACCTGAGCTGCAGCAGGAGGCAAAGCCAAAGTAAGAGATGGGGCTGTGCCTGCCACCCTGCTGCTCTGAGCAGCCCAGGGATGGGAAAGGGAGCTTCCCAGTGCCCAGGACTGCTGCTGCAAACCTGTTTCCAGCAACTGATGATGATGATGATGATGATGATGATGATGATGATGATGATGATATCCCAACCACAACCTCCAGGGTGGCAGGGTGCAAGACTGCTTGGCTGCTCCAAGCAGCCCGGGGTTTGGCCCATGATCAGCCCCCTGTGACAGAGGGCATTTCCTCCCCACACACACCCTACTCCCACCCACTGCCATCAAATGCAACAGGAAATGTGGTTTGCTGCTAAGGAACTAAATAAAAGGCCTAACAAGCAAAAAAATAAATCACTTGCTGGAAAGTGATCACCGAGCTGATACTGGAGTTTTGTTTGAAGCAGAAATGTGGCCTTCTTTTCAATGCCCCTAGGTGACATTTTTCCCTGACTGCTGGTCACCCAGTCCGGCTGAGGGAGAGCCCAGGGTATCTCCCTTTCCCTGCCCTCTCTGTGCCTCCAGCAAACCACCACGTCCCAGCTGAAATCACCTGGCTTCCATCTGAAGTACGTGTGAGCTACCCACCCCCAGCTGCACGCATGTCCCCAGTGTCATCATGGCACACACATGCCCCCAAACATATGGGGTCTGAAAATCAGACCACATTTTATTCTCTACAAGAGGCTTCATGCTGAGCTGCCCTCCCTGCCTGCCAGAGACAGGCACGGTTAATGAACTGGGGTGCTGCATAATCAACCTCATGTGGTAAGCCAGGGAAACCCTCGCCAGGCAATGAAAAGAAGTTTATGGTTTGGTTTAATAAACCCCTTAGCATAACAAAATTTATAGTGAATTTAAAGCTCATTAAACTTACTTCTTTTCATTCCCACAGATTTTTTTTCTGAATTACAAGAAAGTAGGCGTAGATCCCTATTTTTATATGCTTTCCCTGTGTTGTCTCACAGTGCACCACGACAGTTTACTCCTGTGCTGTTGAAGCTGGCAGGCTCATATGCTGATGGTGCTCTGCTATTCCAAAATTATTGATGAGCTGCCAGAAAAGAAATTGTAATCAAGATTATACAAAACACCTTTTTTCACTAACAATGCTTCTTCCGTTCAGTACTCTCAAAGCTTAGTTTTCCATCCATCCATCCATCCATCCATCCTCTGGAAAGCTGTTACATCCTCCCCTTAAAATGCAGATTGTTTCAGAGAGAGTTGCCCAGAACAGCTAAGCTATTTAAGAGTATTTTGCCACCAGATTCACTAAGGGCTTTCAAAAATCCCACCATTCTTTGTAGTTTCTTCTCTCTTGGCTGTTACCCATTACCTTCCCAAAAGCCAACCATTCTTCCATACTCAACTCCAAAACACACAGAGATAATTATAGCACAAGCCACTTGCAAGGCCGTTACAAGTGAAAAAAATCATGAGAAGCCAATATTGTTTCAGTCAATTACAGTCTCTTTTAAGCAATAAATCAAATAAAATTATAACAGCATACCTTCATGTTGGAGGAGTGAAGTTAGAAATAGTTCTATGGAAAACGAGCCAGTTGTTTGCATCCCATTGGCAACTGATCATTCCTTATGGCCATGCCAGTGTGAATGACTGAGAAGTTCCTCTGAGGTTTAAAGGTGTGAAACACAGAAGCGGTGGTAAGGAAACTTTTTTTCCCCTCCCTCATGAAAGTCCTGCTTACTTTGGCTTTCTGTTCACAAAAATTTTTTCAAAAAGAAAAAAAAAACCCAAAACCCTAAACAACACCCCACAAGTTTCTTACAGCTCCCGGCTGAGTACCCACAGGGCACCTTTATTGTAGTGGCTCACAGACCACTTATCTTTTGGCTCTGGTTAACAGGAAGGGAATGGGGATGTTGTGACATGTAAGAGGAAGGAGGGTGGAGGAGGACAGTGGCGTGAGCGTGGCTCCCTGGACTTTTTCTGCACGGTGGAATTTCCCAGGTGGGGTAAGCCCTGATTGAGGACATTCCCCTGTCAAAGAGACTGGCAGGAATTCCCAGGCTGGTGTAACGCTGCCAAAACAGGGTCTAGAAAACACTGATATAAGAATGATGAAAAAGTGCTGTGAAACAACAGGGCAAAGAGAAACTTGTGGGTACAACCCAGTGGGGTTTCCTTTCTGCCAGGGTCATTGCCAACCTCCTGCCTGCAGTGCTGCCTGGCATTAAGCTGCATCTTGTATCCCTTTTCTGTCCTGGCACTACAGGGTAAACTGGACAAGCAGGTGCCTGCATAGCATTCACATAGGAAGCAAGAGAGATGCAGCATCCCACAGAGAAAAAAAAAAAATAGCTCCAGCCTTTGGGAGGTGGTGCAGGACAAACACCTCTCCTTGGCAACTGTCTGGATTTCAGTGGGACTTTGCCCTCAGAGAGGTTGGAATGAGTTTAACTGGGCTAGTGTCAGTGTGAAAGCTCCATACAGCCCAGAGCCTGGTTAAAATGGGAAGGGTGATATGTGTAAAAAAAAAAATAGAAAGGAAAAAAGTAGTCCCATTTGTCACAGATGTATCAGATGTGAAACAGTCACCTGCTCCAGTAGATAAAAATAACCTTCAGCATGAAAGAAGTCTCCTGGATTTTCCTAAAAGGTGAGCAGATCCATTTGAATCATACTCCGTTTTCTTCTCCTTTCAGCCGTGGCACGGGCCAGGATTCACCCTGCATAACAAACATGGTGAGCAAGGACAGTACACCCAAATCTTTTCCAGAGCAAACACCCCTCAGTGCCTTGTGTTACCCCTTCCCAAATGCAGCAAACACATACAATTTCCAGCAGCTGGCACCAACAAGGCGAAAGCACTGGACCACTGATCCCCCTGCCCGTTGTGTCCCCAGTGCTTCCTGCACAGGAACATAGATATTAAAAATAAACAGAACATCCTCAGACTTTACCCCCACCCTTGCCCTGCCCCAGAAAGCTGCAGGAGGGAGGTAGGAGAGAACATCTCCATCCTAAAGGTGATAAATTCAAAACCTTCCCCCTGCAGGCAGGAAACGCTGTGTGGGCTCCATCTTCCTGTTCGCAGATCATGGAACATGTTCAACTGATAATCTTGATGGGCTCGATACTTCTCTCTGAAATAAGGATGGTTTGTTCCAGCTGGGGGTGGTATTTGTTTGCTCACTGAAGGCCCATGGTGCCCTCAGTCTTGTCTAACACGTGTCAGGGCGGTGCCTCATCCGGACCCTTGCCCTGCTCTCTCCTGCAGCACCTGTGGAGCAAAACGTGCTGCCTTTGGGGACCTGAGGGGCTTCTGGGTGCCTTCACAAGGCATCACAGTCTCTCTTTGCAAAGAGGGGAGGCTACAGCCCCAAAGAGGCACAGATGGTCCAACACCATCTGTGTTGGTAGGAGCAGTAGTAGGCAGTACTGGTAGTAGGAGCAGTACCTGGAGCACTACTCAGCTCATCCTTTCTCCCAGCTGTCACTGCCTGTGGAGTTAGGGCAGCTCAGGTGCTTTGACTCCTAAAATCATGGGGGACATTTGTTATCAGCTGAATATGAGATGGAGGTCAGCTCCCTCCTGGGCACCACTCACCTGTGCAAACCTGCTGCAAAGAAAAGGAAAATCCAAGTCTGACAAGGAAAAAAAGAAGAGTAAAAATGCCATGGCTGATGTGTGGCAGGGCAGGGTGTAAAGTCATGACTCCAACCAGAAATGAAAATATCTACTTGTTTGTGGATATTTTCAACAACGTTTGTTGCACACGTGAACAGGGGCAGCAGGACATCAGGAAGAAATGCGTTAACATAGGGAACCTACATTTCAACCAGCAGATACGAAACTTCTGGGATTAGAGGATACACATATGTTGAACACATTTTACAACAGTGTAAGGTAATTATATCTGCTTGTTACTGGAGTGCCTGATATTTTTTTCATTGGATTTTTAAGCCAGGACATTTTTTTCAGTAAAGTAACTTTCTTTTTCCTAATTTTACTTATCAAAGCAAGGGCAAAGGCAAGGCACAGCAAAAAGAAATAATAATAATAATACTAATACACAGGGAAAAAATATAAATGGGGAGTAGAAAGATATGAAACCATTAGAAGGAAGAAACAGCTAGAGACAGAAATAGCTGCCCTGCCAAGAGCAAGCGACAATTCCCTGAGAGAAGCTGACTCAGAAAAGAGGGCAGGCAGAACTGGAAAGCATGACTCACCCAGCTCAGGGAAAACGAAAGGGTAGGAAGGAGTGGAAAGAACTGAGTGCAGGATGGCAAGAGGGGAAAAACCCTGTAATTTGTCATGGTTCTTTCACTGCAGGTCCTTGTGCCATGCCTCTCACCTACTGCACTCCCACGGGCATGTCCCATCTGGAAGTTTTTCTGTGAGATCCTTCACAGCACAGTAGAGGAATAGTCCTTGGCATATTATTACTCCTGGTCGTTGCAAACAGCCTGCAGCAGAGATTTAGAGGGGAAAGGGACAGCCCATACCAAAGTGAACCAAAAAACAACAGGTGCCTTCAGAGGGGCTAAGCACAAGGGCACAGAGTGAAAAGCACTTGTCTATTTTCAGAACTGACCAGGGAAGCAGAAAGTGGAAATTGGAGGGGCTGGACAAAATGTTAAATGGATGGCTGACCCAGAGAACACTGACTGCCACAGCATGTCTTGCTCTCAGACCACAGACGCTGCTTAATTTTCTATGTTGCAGAAAGAACTAACTTGAGTTAGTTAGTTAGTTGAGGTGTTCTATTCTATCCCAGTAAGGTTTACTCCTCTCAATCCTTTTGCGGCTTAAAAAAAAAAAAATCAGATTTAAGAGAATATTTTGGGGGGAAAAAATCATCCTCTGAAGGATAGTCTTCAATCTAAGAGTTACCAAATCTATGTCATCAACTGATTTCCCTCTCAAACAAGCTTCAAGTAAAAGAGCCTCATTCAGTGGTATTTGTGACATTTGTTTTCAAAACACAAACTACACAGGAGTTAGAAAACAAACCACCACCAAGATGAATATGTTGTGGCTTATGTTTCTCATTTGAGAATCATCCCAGACTCTTTTTCCGTGCCTCAAAGCCCTCTTCTGGCCACATTCATTAAGGACTAATCTATTAAGCCCACGCCAGCTGACAGAGTTGGGATGTGGGGGAGGGCACGTTGCACTTTCACTTAGGTTTAGTGACGTGCTCATTCTGCATCTGGGGCTCACAGAAAGTAACTCACACACTCTTAATTCTCTAGCATTCCCCCACAAAATCCCTCTTTCCCCTTCCAAGCAGAGAAGCTCCTGTACAATTCACCACAACAGACTCACAGAGCAGACCAGCTTGAATCACCCCAGAAGGCTTCTGAATATGCCCACAAAAGGCTGGTAACACCAGCAGTGAGGGAGGGCACAGTAACTGGGACAGGATTTTAGAGTCACTGCCCAGATACAAGCTAGGTTCCCTTACATGAGAGTTCAGATCTGAGTGAATTAACTATTCAGGAAGACTCTAAGATCAAGACTCAAGGACATAAAACATTTCCCTGATTTCAAATACATTGATCTTGCACTGCAAATAGGACAGCTAATGTTAGAAGTTACCTTCTATGCTGCTAACTGGGGATGCAGGGCTAAACTATGGGATGAACACAAGAAGCCCCATTCCAACCAGATCAGAAGCCATGTTGGTTTGGCTTTTTGCCAGCCCTAGTGAGTCTCCTGTCCCTGTGTCTGACACTACAAGGCTCAAGCCCCTGCCCTGCCAAGCAACCTATGCCATCTCAGGCAAGTTACATGCCTCCTCTGAGTCACCACGGCCTCTGAAGAGCATGTGGCACATGATGAAAACCTGCCTGTGCACTCCCCCTTATCTTGATTAGAAATGCTTTGGGTTTCTTTTAAAAAAGTTCCCCAGCTATGATATCTGTCACATCTACAGTCATGTGAGAACACAATATACATGGCTTCAAACCAACGGTGAGTAGAGTTTGGAGCTGTACGTAACGTGATTGCTGTGTCATCGCTGTCAGGAGGGCAGAGAGGAAGAGGTGGGTGAGCAGCCTGGGTGGGAAGAACTGTTCCTTTTACAAAGCATGTGGAGCTTCTATTTACATTGAGTGTGCTATTTCAGAGGAGTGAGTCTGTCCCACACAGTTGGTATTGCCTTTGGAAATCTTCACCTGACCACATCCCCGACCTTCTTCCTCTCCTTAGTGTCACAGAGCAAGACCCCTGCATGTTGTTTTTCCTGAACTGCATCCTACTTTTTTGTTTCCCCTCTCTGTCCTACTCCCCCCTCTCACTTCCCCTCTGAGGAGGCCAGGGGCCTGATCTAACTGCACACTGAAAAGCAGCTCATGCTTTGCCGCCTCTCTCGTTTATTTTTGGCTGAGTGAAGGCTGCCGCAGGTTGGACATGATGGCAGCACGCTTCACTACAGTTTCCAGAGCCAAATGCTGGGAATAAGCTGCTTTGCCTTTGCCCTGTCCCTCGGGGCTGTCAGGTGGCACTGGCGAGAGCAGGCTGGGGCATGGCTCCAGCTCTGTGCTTGGGAGGGATGTGCGAGCAGCACCCAGATCACACCCCGGCCCTTGCCCCTGCCCTGCCCCCTTCAGCGGTCACCACAGAACGCGAGGGGAACAGAAAAGCGGAACAAATACTTGGCAATACTGCCTCAGCACTCTCTCCCAGCTTGTAGGATTTTGTCATTCAGGGATTTTTACTGGTCAAACAGGCTATTTTTGGCTGTACACGTCAGGAATCAGCACAAAGGGCACTGCACCCTGCTTACTACGTTCCCAGCTGTGAACCCTGGCTGCAAGCTAGCTCCAAGGCAAGCCAGTAGACAGCCCCCAACTACTCCACCCTTACGCCATCCCAGAGCCTCCCCAGTCCGTACCAGGCAGCCACTCTCTCCCCCTCCCCATGACCCTGCAAACACAGCCCTTGGGCTCACAGGGCAGTGGATGCACAGCCCGCCTGCGTAGGATGCCCTACAGCCCTTGAACACTCAAACTGACTCACAGGACGCATCTCTCCTCAATTTTTCTCCCATAACTTAAGTAAAAACTGTTCATAACATAGAGAAGCTATGACCACACTGCATCTGCTCTTCACCCTGTTTTTCTTAAATGAAGTGGTTTAAGGATTTCCTGTGGGTCAGTTGGGCTGCAAAAGCCCTCAAAGAAGAAAGCCTAGATTATGTACAAGCTTTTATTACCTGTCGGGCCTGATACACCAACAGAGGGAAATATCAGTGCGCTTCAGTGCTAGGTCTCGTGTCAGGCACAGATCACTCCTCTCCAAATACAAATCACCAAAAAAAAAATGTCTTAGAGTGAATTTAATCTGTAAACCATAGTGTGAAACTCCTACTCAACATACAGCACAAAATGTAATAGGTAAAACTAAGGGAACTACTATGCAGCTATAAAAATATAAAGGATTTGGGGTTACGGCAAACAAGATAAATTGAGACTAAATCAGAGTAAGTAGTTCAAGTAAACTTGCCCTCTTTATTAGGAACTGTTCATTCTCTGAGCTTTTTGGCTGTTAAAATTGTTTTCTGACCACACCAGGAAATAAGACAGTAGAGCCTTCTGCATATTGTAGCATCACAATAACATACACATATTAAAAAGTTCTTTGAAAACAAGTTCTTCTCTAACACACAGAGTTCTTCACTGCTCCCAACAGAGAGTAAGAGCCTTCCAAACAGTCTAAACATATATGAAATGATCTGGACTTAAGGAGTAAGTGCTTTATAAATGCAATACACATTTGTGACTGAAGTTTTTTGCTGTTACCTAAACTGTCATGAATGGAAGAATGTTTTAACCCACACTTCTGCAACAAAACCCCAGTAAAACCCCAGTATCTTCCACCCTTCCAGAAGACAACTTCAAACCTTCGTTTTTGTCATGTACACAAGAAATTGTCACCTGTAGTACATAAAAAGTTGTACAGACACTTGTGGTAAGCAAAGTTCCCATTTTTAATTGCTTACCTCTAACAAGTAAAACAATGAAAACTGGTGATTTAAATCTCATTAAGCAGTGCTGCATTGGAGATGAAATTAGAAGCAACTGAAAACTTGAAAAAAGGGAAACGTTTGCTTTTTATCCTCCCTTCTCATCAACAAATCAACTAACGTTTTTTATTAAATTCTTAGAAGGAAATCAGCCTAAGAAGATATACATGAGAAGCAAGATTCCCAAAATATTACTACACTAATATATGTAGAATGGAGTTTGCTTATTTTGTAAATAAATTACTCTTAAATCTTCTAATAAACACAGTAAAAGTAGTTTCTTTCACTGGAATTTGAGAGAGATAGATTTTGAATGAAGAAATTTAAAAGGAACAAAATATCTGTGTTGAAAGATTAACAACCAAAGTGATCTTCAGTACAAGAATGAAAATATCAAAAATAGTAAGATTTCTTCCTTTCAAAGGAAGAAAATGGAAAGAAAAGGAAGACAGAGCTTTGAAAAACCTCGTGAATTAATTTTTTATGTGTCAAGGAACATACTTAACAGATGCTGAGAAATTCCTTTCCAGCCCTGTTTCACATTAAGTAACTTCAAAAATAACCAACCTCTTAACCTAAGTCCCTATTAAAATCCATTTAGAAGTTTGAAGAAACTGATTTAAAAATATTTTATTGCTTCTATGTTTGCATATACCGTACATACACAACTGGTGCAATGGTAACAAGATAAAAATAGAAATGAAAAATCATTCATAGATCACCTGAATGACATCTGAAAGCACAGTGTCCCCAAACACCGGTAAATCCTCAATTTCTTCATTTCTCCTCCCTATTTCAGAGGCCAAAGAAATGAAATCTTGATCCTTATTCCAAATCAACTGGCAATATCCCTGAAGTTCATTACTGATAAGTTAGTTAATCTGTTATTAAAAAATTAATCTAATTAATCTAAAGGATGAGATTCTATCAGAGGGCAATTAGAAACGTTTGCTAATAGCAGTCCTGTTCTCTTTCCCTCAACTGCCAAAGCACTCAAAAGAATATTTTCTTCTCTCTCTATGCTTGGTAGCTAACAGTGATATAAAGCTGCTGTTGAGGAGCAGTGGCAAACACTACAACACCCAGAGAAGACACATACAGCCACATTTTCACACACAATATGGCTTTATGAGTTAAACCTAATGGTCAGTCCACAGTATAAGTAGTTTCCTTCAAAGTGAAAGTCTGAACTCCTATTTCCATGAGCATTATTGAGGATAGAGTTGTTATTCAGGGTGAAAGTCTTTACCTATTTAAAAAATCACACCTGGAAAAGATGAAAGTTCATTTTCCATTGTGGTAGTTTACTTTCCCAGACCTGAATTGGTGTGGCCTCTTTTTTGAGCAGAGGATAAACTGCCATTACCATATTAAAGTAAGAAATAGTTACCTAAAGCTAATGTGTGGGCAGATGCTATGTGAGGCATGTCAGATCTCAGGCTACGTGGGATCCTATGTCAGTAGGAACCAGCAAACTGGACCTCTTTAATTCTGATTTGAAAAGCTAAGAATAGGTGCTATTTAAGTGTACACAATTCCTCCAGACATGTTTAAACATTTTTAAATTGGTAAGTTTATAGATGGATGGTACTGACGCCTTTTACATGCTAAAATAATTTATATTTGTTTTTAAAACACTTCTCAGTTGTCCTTTAAAATGAACACACACAGAAACACTGTTGCTGTAGCTTGGTAGCATTACCTCTCTTGGGGCTCTGGCAATAAGAACGCAAACTTCTTTAAGAGAGCAGCAAACCTAACAAAGGGTAAAGGCATTCTAGCGTAAAGACATTTCAATTATTTCACTCTGTGCAACCTGTCAATTTGCCTTATTAATCTTCTCAGTTTGCTCACAAAGATTCAGCTTTGTTTTGACACATAAGCCAGTGAAGACTGGTTTTGGCCTGAGTGGGACCAAAAATAAGACAACATGGAATACTTCTCTGCTGTTTAATTTGGGAGTTGAATTTAATAAAAACTGTTTTCAAAGCGCTTCTAGTTAAAACTGCAGACAGGCTCAATCAAATAAGCAGCAGTAAATGCCAGGCCAGACTGGAGAGCCACCAGCCATCAGCCCAGCAAACCTGGGTCTGTACCAAGCAGCTGTATGAAGGCAACCCTGGGCGCACTTGGCTTTTGGGTGCAGGGCTTTCCACCTTTTACACTGGCAGCAGTGAAGTTTGTGAATAAATGACAGAACTGCCAGACTCACTGTGTGGCCTTGACCACCACTGCCAAAGTACACCAGGGCACTCGGGTCCCTCGGCCTCCCTGTCCAGACGCGGCGTATGAAGGACGTGCCAGAGCCGCTGTCGGCAGCCCGGCTGTGCAGGAGCATAATGGAACAGCTCCAGCTCGCAGGGAAGGGAAACACTTCCACCGGCAAATGAAACACTTTCATTGGCAAATGCTTTAAGCTTCAAGTAGGCGAGCCTGCAACTTGACCTTGCAGAAACTGCCTGAGACAGTGTTTTCACTGAGGTCATAAAACACACATATCCTCATTACTGATAAATCAAGAAGTAGACAGTGTATCACAGCTCAAAAGAAATTCAGTAGTACAGGAAACCAAACTAAAACACTGGCTATTTGCACTAGTTAGCAGCCTTCTGTAAACAACAAAGGTGCCTAACTAGTGTCCTCGATTAAATCTCAGCCAATTCTCTACTACTTAATTCTACAGATATTGTGATTGTGCTTCCTTATTAGTGACTTTGGTACACTCCCTTCATGTTTCTAAGAAGGACTTTGAAACAAGAACAGACACTGTGCTTCTCTGACACACAACAGGAGGAGACATCCCTTAAGCTCTGAATGCTGAGAGGAAGACCATTCCCAAAATCCTTCCCAGGTTTCACACACTGTTCTGAGCAACAAGACCCTGGCAACAGAATCAGTGTCAGATGGATTAAATTAGGCGAACAGTGCAGACAACTAGTAAAGCTAATAACCCAAATAGTTTCTTATTGAATCCTGCCAATTTAATTTAAGGTGCTCTCTAATAATTTCAGGTATGAATGATAGCTTGAAGGAATCAACCTTGCAGGAAGATATGGCCTGAACAGTCAACTCATCTTTACCACCCTTCACAGCTACCCAGAGTTAAGGCCACCCTACTTATACTGCATGCAAGTACAGTACCCAGATTTGCTCCATATCATCCAGCATCATTCCGTAGCTCAAAAGAGCACCTGTACTTCGGCTATAGCAAAAGACGACATAGGGATACCCATTTGTGCTAAGTTTGCAGAGGGCACACATAAGATAAAAATGCATCTATTTGATTCTTAACAATTATTTCATTAGGGTGCAGGTTATGTGGCAAGTAATGAGCCACAGACATCTCCCAAGCGTCTACAAAGTGCACAGCAATTCCTGAGAACATTTTCCTCATGACAGAATCAAGCTGAAAGGAATACCAATCACTGTTGAAGAGGCTCACTTCTGGCCCAAGCTCCTGAACATTAGCAGTTCTGATGACGATTAAAGTCTTGGGGCTGCGGTCCAGCAGCTGAATAATGGCTCTGCGGATGTTCCTGAGCCGCCGGATGTACACTTCCACGGGGAAGGTGCTGAAGTGGGACCATATGGTTATGGCTATGACGGTGTTCCTGCCACCCACGATGCCGTCGAGCTCGTTGGCGATGTAGCGCAGCTCGCTGCTGAACACCGTCGAGAAGCGGATGGGCGGCCCGTGGCAGCGGAACTTCAGCAGGATGTTGTGCTTCAGGTCCACAGACATGAAAGGGCCCACGTTCTTAGGACTCCCCAGGTTAAATTCTACTAGATCTGAAAGGCCAAGAACCAGCGTTAGTGAAAGATGGCACAAGAGCTTCAAACTATCAAGATGCTTGGACCACAGGGCAAAAGCCCTGGAGTAGATAAGGAAATCTGAAAATAATTCTAAGAACTCTAAAATTAAGCAGAAGGTGAGCATAATTTTTCAGAGTGGAGTTTATGGGTGTTGAAATCTGCAGGACAGCACATTTGGACTTAATAAGGCTGTCAGTGCCTTTTCCAAGTTTCCCAAACTATTTCCTTCACTCTTGTAAAACAGAAATTTTCCAAACAGTCATTGTGGCCCTCTGAATCCAGCGTTCACAAGAACCCTTCTAGTAACTTTAGGACTCCATTAAATTTAAAGATGGCTTCAAGTTGTAGGAATTAAGGGGCTGAAAGTCTGTATTCCAACACAATTGAAGTGCTTCAGGGGAAAGGGATGAGGGAGCCAGAATATTTAAGTGGGTACTGAAATTCTGCTATTTAAGTAATTTAAATAAGGAAAAGGGCCCCAAAACCTATGCACAGTAATGGAGGTCACTCTCAACTTCATTCCAAAAATCTCTCCTGTGACTGGGATGCTGCAAGGCCTTAAAAAGGCAGCCCAAGTGACTTCCTGCCATGACTCCTGGGAAGGCCACCTTAACTCACAGCCACAGCAGCAGTCCTGTTACAAGGACAACTTTGCAGATACCTGGTGGCCCCATTTACAAGGCCTACATGTTTACAGTGTCTGCTCAAACATTTGACTAACTGCCAGGGCTTCTGATGAGGTTTTGTCTTTCCTCTTCCTTTGTTTTGTCACTGTCGCTTAGTAAAATCAGCTCTGTGTCTGAGATGTGAGAAATAAAGCTTTGCAAAGGTCTTTAAGGACAAAGCCAAAAAAAAAAAAATTACCCGGAACAAAAGCTGTCAGATATTCAAACCACTGCCTTATCGTAGAGTCTCCAAACAAGTGGATTACTTTTCCTTGTAAGCACTCAGTTGTATCATCTGATTTGTTAAAATTATGGACCCAGTGTGTTCTGGACCTCCACTGGTCTTCATAATAATAACCAGAAGGGGAAGCTGTGGGATCTTCAGCTCTGTCCATACTGCTCGAATCTGGAAGAGAAAAATCCTTTGCAATTAACATGCAACAAGAGCAGCCTCCATAATCTTCATGGACACATAGTCAGTGACTGCTGACAAGAGCTGGATGGCCGATTATAGTCTAATTTGGTTTAAATTAAACTGTATCTCTACCGCTAATGTAAAAAAGTATCTGACGCCTTTCAGCCTGAGCTAGAAGTGCTCAATGGTGGGTGTTTGCCCAGGCAGAGAGGAGCGCAGGCAGGGAGACCAGCGGAGCAGGTGCCGTGCCGCAGGGCACTGCTGCCCTCCAGCGCCCGGCCTGCGCACGGCAGCGCTGCTCGCCGGGGACACCGACCCCACGGCATCAGGACAACCTGGTAACACTCAGAGATCTAACATCCCCAAAACCCAGCACATACCCACCAAAAATCCCAAACAAACTAAAACCACCCCCCAAAAAACTCCTCCTATGGAATAACACATAGCCTGGCACTCTAGAAGAGTGAAGTCTGAACCATAAGGCCTCCAAACCCAGAAAATGCCAGAATTAAAGCTATGACCAAAAAGGTTATGTGTGCCATTTGAATATGTTAACTACGAGAGTTTCTAATTCCACAGATTTTGTACTTTCTCTCTGATATCTAGCCCCCTCCCCTTTTACAGCCTAAGGAGCAACTACACACCAGGGAAGCTCTGTTCCATAGGATGCCTTTTTAACTTGCAGAAGTTGAGCGATACCTTGCAAGCAAAGGTATCAGGATTACAGGAGATTACAGGAAGAGAAGCTGCAATCTCCTGTTTTTATCAGCCAAATATTGCCATATTTCTTTTAGTAAGCAGGGTGATATTGGTACATCAAAGTTCCCTGAGGCTGTTTCAGGTTCCTACTTTGCCATTAGTGTATTCAAATACCTCAGCTGAACAAGCATGGAGATCTTCCCCAGCACAAACACCAGCTGCATGGAGCCGACACTTCCAGCTGTTAAAACACTTGTACTCACCTTGGTGTGGAGACTGCTAAGAGCAGTCCATGCCCTGTCATAACTTACAGCTGTTTGATAAAGCACACGTTGCCATGGCCAAGATCATGCCAGGGACTGTTCTAATTATGTAAAAGTACAAGCACTGGAATTCTAGGGCCCAAAAGCATCCTCTGATAGATGCTTCATTATAACACAGATGGAGCCAACCATAAGCATCTTTCCTAACATGCATTTTTCATTGCTCTTTTTTGATTCAATATCGTCTGCATGTTGCATTAGTAGATGTTAACCTCCTTAGACCGCACAGGGACACTGTAAAAAGCAAACCACTATTATGTTTACATAGCACAAATAATATAATCACAATTACCACAGAAAAAAGCCATCAGAAAATTTTATCTCTGGATGATTCTTTAAATCTGACATCAGGGACAATGAAGGAAGAAAAAAAAAACCCAACTAATAATGTGGACTCATCTAATATTTATATACAGGAATCCCACAGAGAAAGGAAAAAAAAAAGCCTTCACATGGTCATGCAGTTAAAGACTGATTCATAATGTGAATTCACAACTTGAGTTTGTTTGTTTCTAAGTTTTGATGTAAAAGCAATTCCATTTTCTACCTTAGAAATGGATTCGTTGGCGACACACACACACACACACACACACATATATATAACAATGGTACTAAAACAACTTTTTGGTGCCCCACAGTAAATCAGCATTTCAAGCCTGTGAATAGTATCATACCAGTTTTGGCCCAGAATTCAGAAATTCAGCAAGCCCTTACTTAGAGATTTTATAAAAGAGAGTAAAAGCTCCAATCTGAAGTTACAAACGAAGGACAGAAATAAAAACTTCTATTTCAGAAAAAAAAGGTTTTAAAAAACTTGATCTACATTTGCCACCCCACAGAAACACATGTACAAAAAGAACAACAGCAGAACAATGAGTTTGTGTGTACCTTCAATCCTCACAAATCCTCACATTCACAAGCATTATACCAATAAGTTCAGTTTATTTATTCAGAGACTGCTGTACTTGAAAGGAATTTCCCTGAGGAAATGTGCTACTCCTATCAACCCTTTTTAACCCAGCATTAATCCTCAGGACATGTAGGCAGGCTTTGATCATTCATGGCTCCTGGAAGAAGGGTGACAATCAAATTTTGAATTTGCAGCAGTTTCTATCAGGAAATACACAAGATTAAAAAACAAACAAAAACACGTCACCTAAAGGATCTGGAGAAAGGAAAGGAGTGGGGGGTAAAATGCTGCTAGCCTAGTAGCAGAACTGTATTTTTTTAGTGAACAGTAAAACTGAAAGCAAAAAATGCTGTGCTTTTCGTTCAGACTATTGCTCAGGTCAGTAACTCTACCTTAAAAATCTCCTATAACATTATGAAAGAAAAATACGAAAAGTTGTCATTTAAGAAATAATTCTCTGTGTATCACATTTTGCGCAGACTTTCTAGAAGCATAAAAAGCTTGCATTTGGATATGAATGAGATAAAACCTCTAAGTTTATTTTAGTACAGACTGTCTTTGTTCTGTTCTTAGAAAGGCACAGAACAATTAAGTTCTGGTCCAGAACTGCAGGTTCTGACATCCTGTGGTAACACAAATTATAGTAATACTTGAATGCAAGTTATCAAAATCTGTTAGACAACATTCTTAACAAAGAAAGAAATTAAGGAACACTACACAGCTCTTTTCATTAGATTGAGAGTTTGGTAAGCAGTTACTCTAAGGCATTTTACAGCGTGAGTAAATGCTGGGGGGGAAAAAAGACATTTTTGGCAAGAGAACAAACCTATCTCTTCTTTTGATTTCTTTTTTTGCTAAAAATCCCATTTATGTATGTAATTTTAGAAAAAAAATTTCATTATTTCTGAACTTGTATTACAGTTAACGCCCAAAAGCCTTCATTGTCTCAATGCAAATCTGATCTTGATTTTTATGCCATACTACGAAAACAAATGAATTATTATTTGATGCCTGTTGTTCTTTTTATAAATTTAATCATGAATTACGAACAAGGATCTTATGCAGTTCACTTTACCTGTAAATGCCTTGGGTTTCACAATGACTGAATCAGGTCCACTGGAAAGTATCGGCCTTTTGATATTCACGCCACTTGAACAAAAAATGAACACAGCAATATTTGTAAACTTTACTGTAAAATTTGAAGGGAATATTAATCTCATTTTTTTCTTAATCCACTTCAAATAAGCACACAGTACTACAAATTTTTACTCTACGTTTACCCTACTTCCTATAGTTGAATTCATTCTGCATTAACTTCCTCAAGATTACCATCACTATTCCGAATCCAAACTCAAAATTTCATAGCCCTGACACAAATCTTGTGCACACTTGTACCAACACAAATCTTAATAAAGCTATCAAGCTATCAGAGGTCTGCAAGAAGCTCTCGGG
>WEIT01015619.1:57516-70309 GCA_013389985.1 Dryoscopus gambensis | reverse complement strand
ACCAAACATATACTTACTAACACATTCACCAAAGTGAATTTACAGCAAACATTACCACCACTGCCATCCACCCCCCCAGTCTTCAGAAATAATTTAATGGAGGCCAGTCATTAGGATACCAGTTTTATGTTTGAAAATAAAGTGCATAATGATTGTCACTGAGAACTTTGCTGATTTCAGCTTAGCATAGTTAGTGTCAATCCTCAGCAACATCAATAAAATAGTAATTACAACATAAATTGATAACATGAGTCAAAATCTGAAACAGCACACATGAAAAGTAAGTTTTGTATAAACAGGAAAAAGAAAGAGAAAGGAAAGTGAAATGGAATCCCTAGTCCTTTGTGGAAATGAGCCTATTACACAGCTATCCCAACATGCAGCATCTGAAACGAAGAATCACGGTCTGTTTGCTTCCCTTCTACTATTGCTGAATTCAGTTTGTAGCTTTCTGGTGGTGTCTGACACATTTCACCTCGGACAAGGGAAGATGTATCTTGAGGCAGGTCTACAGAGATGGTGTCAGAGGAAGAATCTTGGCTTTCTGCTGACACAGCCATTTGTAGAGAGCTGCCCTCCATTTCCTCATTGCAATCTGTGTCTTCATCAGCCTCTTCCAGCTGCTGAACAGATTTCAAATACTGTTGTATCAGTCCATTGTCCTGCTCATTACTAGAGCTCTCTTTACTTTGCCCACACTCCCCAGGGCCATCCTCTCCATCTGAAGAGCACGCTGAAACAGAATTGCCACACTGTTTGATGGTTTCCATTGAAAGGGAGCTCTCAGTTTCTTCAGCTAAACTCTTTTCAGAGCTACACAGGTCACTGGCATGAGTCTGATC
This sequence comes from Dryoscopus gambensis, assembly GCA_013389985.1. Lineage (NCBI taxonomy): Eukaryota > Metazoa > Chordata > Aves > Passeriformes > Malaconotidae > Dryoscopus > Dryoscopus gambensis. The sequence continues at coordinate 69,467 of WEIT01015619.1, read as the reverse complement.
AGCTGCAGAAGAATGAAAACCAGAATCTGGGAACTGCAATGAAGACTTTTCCTGAAGATCATCCTCAGCAGCTGGAACTAACAAAGCAGAACTAACAGCTGGTGGGGTTTCTTGCTCCACTGTGGATGACTGAACAGGTGGTTTCGATGAACATAAAGTACTGGCTGAAGGGATCCCAGCACCACCTAAATTTTGCATCACTGAAAGCTGCCATTGTTGAAGGGATTTAACCTGTAAAGTATAGAGAAAAATTCATTATGAAAGGCATACAAAAGTATTTTGATTTCTAGAGGATTGATTTCTTGCATTCAGCAACCAACCTCTAGTTTAAAATCTAAGACCAAGTAACAAATAAAAGGCTTGCTAAATCTTTAGGGAAATTTTGTTCTTCCCACTGTGAAATCATGGCTTTTAAACTTACATGCCAAACACTGACAGAGCACACAACCTCTCAATTCAAGTACCTGAAGAAACCAAAATCTGTTCTTAAAACCAGAAAGGATTTATCTGTTTTTAAGAAAACAGCTTTATTTTTGGAGGAATAGCTTATTAAAAGATGTATTAATAACTTTCCTGCTTCAAAAACGAGTTGCTCACAAGCAACACAGCTTGACATCACTTCATTTGCCACTGGCATTTACCAGTCACATCATTCTTCACAGTTCTGCCTATGTTTAATTAGTTTTTCTTGCATTTTGTCTTCCTTCTCACCAGGCCACAATTTAGTCTTTAGGAATAAAACCAGTGTTCTTGCACTAATGCTTCTGAAGGTTATTTTCCCCCACAATACCAGTATAGCAATAAGATTCTATTAAACCACCCAAATCATCATTGGAAAAACTGAACCATATTGACTATCTCTTCAAGATCTGCAGTATGAAATAACACAAATTCACATATAAGCAGATTCAAATTCAAATTTCAAATTCACATATAAGCAGAAAAACAAGAGGACTAAAATTACTTACCTGGTTCCAAAGAAATTTGACAGCTTCCTCCTGTACAAGCCTCTGCATTTTATCTTCCTCTCTTTCTTTTCTTAGTCTGCAAGAACACACATCCAAAATTTATGCAGCTTAAATAAGCAACATTTGGGTAACGAGAGCAACAAGAACACATAAAAATGCCTACTTATATAACAGCACTCTTGAAAGATACAACAGAGCCTAACATTAAGAAATTACTGCAGTCTGGCTTGCCATAAATACCCAGCTGCTGACTTCAAGTTTCTTTTCAGTTACATTTAAATTCAGCTTCCTTTTATTGCAGCACATTTGTTGGCTTGGCAGTAATGTGTCTTTTTGTAAACTGAACCCGAGCTCTTATTTTTTCCTGTACAACTATCATCCCCCATACACCAAATAGTACTTCTTCATTTGAAATCATGCTATCCCCACTGATACCTGGACGGAGTATGATGTGCAAGCATTGGGAGTTTCTAGAGGCTCACTGAGCACTCAACTTGATTCACAGAACTTTTGTCACTTGTGATAGTAAAGAAAAAGAGCCTGTCAGACTGACAGTTCCAGGCTGATCTAAAAAGATATTAAGTAAAATCCAGAATTTTTGTCTTACAAATTGAGGAACTTTCACCATGATCTTCTCCAAACATGGATTCACAGGATCAAAAATTAAAACAGAACCAAATACAGAGTCACATTTTAAAATTGTACCATACAAGGTAGAGGAAATTATTCTTTTTACCAGCAACAGAAGAATGACTGTCAATACGGACACTTGATTTATAGACTCTGTAATTGCGAGAAGACAAGTAAAAAAAAAAATCTCACTCAGCAATTTCTATTTTGAAATATGCAAGTCCTGCTAATAAAGGAATAGAAAAATGTGTTCCAAGCCATTCCACTTATAGAAAGCACTTTGAGACTATGAACAGCTATGTGCAAAACCGTGTTTACCTTACAGGAAGTGATCCTGTAATGTAATCAGTTTTATGTTTCTGATGCTAGGTTCTACTGTGAGTAGTTATATCAAGACCCATCTATATCTGTTCTGAAATACTCTGGAATGATGGTTATATTCATACAGACTTGAAAATACACAGCATGACCTCAGCTTACTTTTCTATTTCAGCAGTTAAGCAAATGATGTGCTCCTGCATTCTGTTTAGTCGAATTTCATTCCGCACTTCCTTGGCTCGAGGATGGTAGTTCCTTGTGTAAAATCCTCTCCAGGAAGCTTGAAGCTTGGTAGCTGCTTCAGTCATCCTTTGCTGTTCAGCTGCACCTTGAACAGCTGCTGCTGCACCTTGCACAGCCAATGAAGCAGATCTTTCTTCTGTCATCTGGTCAGGACAAAGGGTTTTTACTTCTGATTCAGCACCTAATGAGGTGCTGGGGTGACTGTGCAGAACTTGGCCTTCAGAGGCCCCTAAAGAGTTGCCAGCCTTTGCAGCCAGGCCAGCTGTTACTGGATCAGGAGCAGGCACCTGCAGGATCTCCTTGATGTTCTCTTGCGTTTCCGCACTTCCTGCTACTCTATTAAGGTGCTGTCCTGTAACAGACAAAGCTTCTTGCTTGTTAGTTGTTTCCCTACTATTAACATCTCTCACACATTCAATCACTGTATCATCATCATCTTCTTGGCCCAAATTGATTTCATGTAGCTTCAGGTCTGAAGCAGGAGACACTGGAGACAATCCTGAAGCAACTGGCATGAAAGTAGACTCTGAGGATAAAAGGCTGCTGTTTAGTTTGTCTTCATCTGTCTGTACATCTTCAAGGTGTAGCTCCTTGGGAAAGCTTCTTTCAAGAGGAAAAGTGGTCTTTACTTCACAGGAATGATCATTGTTTGCACTTGGTCCAACCCAAGAATTCCTCTGGATGACAGGTTCTAGATAAGCAGAAAGCCATATTCTAGTGTTAGAGGATATCAATAATAATAATTGTTTGTTTGATTCATAGGGATTCACAATTTGGTTTTGACAGTTAGCACCTGGGTGGGTAAGATGATCTAACATGCTAGTAATGATGAGCATTATTTCTCTATCAGGACAATATTTACCACAGTAACATCCAAACGTGGCAAGTGCTGGGTACAGGAAATTGCACAAACTGCACTTCCTTGGAGAATAAACTTGTATAAAATGGAAAAGTCAAGTAGTAACTCTTTCGTTTGTTGGATTGGGTTTTTCACCTAACCAACCTACTAGCACTGCAAGACACAAATAAGCATGGATTGGATTTCTTTAGAAACAAAGTATAACTTCAGTTGAGAAAAATCAAAGATCAATAGAATAAAATACTAACAGGGCCCTGTTCTGAAATTCCCTCCACAAAGTTACCTATGTTCAAAAGAAAAACATTTATTTCCACAGGTAAGATCACAGGTGTAGATAAGCTACTTACCCTTTTCAAGAACTATCTGTGATGGCTGGGCCAGGCCACTGGGTTCATGAGCAACTGGCACTGTTTTGCTGGGAGCAGAAGATGTAGGTGGTTCCTCATTTTGGTTTTCATGCATCAGCTGCCTCTGGTGGAGTCTAACACAGAGTGCCACCAACAGATTTTATGTTTCTTTTAAACCTTCTTTTGTACAGAAAACATCTAAAAGATACTATGAACTATTTCAAAGGAAACAAGTGATCAAAACATTCTAAACAAGAGGCTAGTTATGCAGACTCCTATACCTACAAGACACTAACAGGACTACTCACAAAGCAGGGGATTGCAGTCTTTTCCTGCTCCCCTTCCTCCTGCCCCTCTTTCTTCATTACATGTATCAAAAAAAAAAAAAAAAGAGAAAAAGCCCAACATGCAATTCTGACTATAGACTGAAAACCACGAGGCATTTCTACAATACAAGCAAGGCATGCAGATATTTTAAGTGTCTAATGTGGAATACATTATGTATGTAGGTATAGATGAGTTTGAGGAATGATGGGAGTATCTTTTACATTTAAAAGGGAGTGAATCAAGGAATAGGTGCTCCTGATACTAAAGGGCCAAAATCCTAGAACACATCAACAAATATTGCCACAAATGAAATAGTCCTTTAAAACCTAGAGAACACATGGTTGTTTCAGCCCAGGTGAATTAGAAGATCATGAGGCAGAGGTCAAAGTCAAACTGTCCTATAAATCATATATGCATGTGCAAACATATGGGTGAGGATTTGGGGGCATTGCTTCTTCTGATAGAGTTTTTTTGGCTTGGTTGTTGAGGTTTTTTTAATTTTCAAAGAGTTGCATTTAGCAGACCAACTTCCTGAATTTTCCCCAGAAACATCATGTGAATGCCAGAGCACTTAGCTAGAGATTCCAAGGTCAAGATGCTCTGACTGCTCCTTCTCCTCAGAAACAGCTACAACATTTCTATAACTTCCTCCTGGAGACCAATCTACACTTGCAAAGTGTGCAGTAAGTCCTTCCAGATACTCCCAACTTTCTGGCCCTTTTGAGAAGATACCCTTCTGCTAACCACAACAATTTTGTTGCTCAACTTTTTAAACACACTATGCCACCTAGGCAGCCTGCTCCTGGGAGCTGAATTTTCTGCTCTATCTTTCTGCAAAAAAAGTTCGTCAGTAGGTCCTGGGGAATAGAACAACCTATTGCTACATCTTCTGGCTTCTAACCAAAATTAGTTCACCTGTACATGGCTGAAAAATGCACCATAACAACTCTACTCATTTATTTGCACAGATCTTAGCAAAGCACCTACTGCTGGCAGAACCAGCAGGCTCTCCAGAGGCCTCTACTGACAGACCTCAGATGCCAGATACAGATGGACAAATGCATCACCAGGAACAGTGTCCTTCAAAGGACAACCTTAACTTTAAAACCAAGAAAAACACGCCAACAATAAAAAAGTGGCTAATACACCAGTGTATCACAATTTACAATTACAGTGAATCTCATTTACAATTAGAACTAAAGTTAAGCAAAGCTCCTTTTTCAAGTTTTCATCATTTTTTCTGTGGCAAAAAAAATCCCAGTACATAGTTTCTTTATTTTAATCACAGTTCTAACACAAATTACCTTCAGAGTCCTACAAAGCACAGACTGAAAAATATAAAGACTTGCCCCTAGATGGCCCAGAAAGCAGGAAAACACTCCTGCTGCTGCTGCCTTGCCTCTCATTCCCATCTAGGACACATCCTGTACCTCCATTACACTTTGCATCTCCAGCCCCCACTGTTGCTTTGAAATACTTAAAATGAAATCTTACTACATCTAACAGATGTAAGATATATAATTATGTTCTCAATTACATTCTCTAACAAAGAAACTAAGTTCCCACCTTTGCTTACTCAGTATTTTTTCCAGTTTGGCATCTTCTTCAGTCTGGAGTCCATATGAAGACACGAGAGGACAAACAGTAGCCAAGTACTGAACTAGCTGAGCATGCTGCCCAGGTCGATATGATCTTCCTTTCCCTTGACTGTAGAGCCATTCTGCTTTCAAACTGTTAGGAAGGGGCAAAATGGTCATCTTTAATGAATGGCATAAAATCGGTTACTCTGTCTTCTCTACTGTTCTTCTAGTGGGTACCCAAGAGCTAATCTACAAATCTAAGCAAAATTTAGAACATGTGCAGTGCCCAGAAGAAACTGGGAATGTCATTACTAGAACAATGACTAAAGTATTCCTTCACTTAAGCATCGAGGAAACAAACCAAAAAAAAACCCCACTTGTCCAAAACTGTGCAGTCTCTGCTTTGTGTGTAATCACCGAGCACTGAAAACACATTTGTGTCAATGATCTTATCAGAAAAGCTTTCACAGAAACAGAAGTTCACAAAAACATGCAAAATAGACACAGGGAGCAAATCTTGCTAAAAGTATTCAACAATGGAAATCTGGTTTTGAATTAAATGCACTTCAGTCTTAGAATATTTAATATCATACATCTATGTGTAATAATACAGAGCACCCTATTAGTAATGTAAAAAAGTCTACAATTCTAACAGGCAATTTTTCAGGAAAGTCATAACATGTTATGGTGAGAGAGAAATAGAATTGGTTTCCCTTTGACCAAAAAAAGGGCACCTTTTCATTTTAGTAACAGGGAAAAAAGGACATTAATATCCTAGAATACGTTCATGTCCTGGACTAGAATGTGTTTATACTGGATAATATTCATGCTTGGACTGTTCCCATGTCAACAACTTTGTCGTGCAGATATCATAGTGATATAATGACACAATGATACAGTAACAAATGATTTGACCAAAATAATATTTAACTAATTCATAACAAAAAAGCCAAATGTAGAAATGCACATGCAAATCATGCTTTTTATATAAGGGCACATTTGAGCTTCCCCCAAGACAACAGCTTTAACACCTGCTGATTGTCACATTCTGCGAAGTCAAAGAGGCTGTAAAGGGTACCAGACCACTGGTGAATTGCTACCATAGTTTTGCTTTGTAGAAGTACTTCTGTGAGTTGAGCAACAAAACAAAAGCTTAATTTCATACTTCTATCTAAACAAGTTGGTGATCCTACATAATTCCAGTGTAACAGATGAAAAATTTAGTGAAAGCAATTTTAGCTTAGCCAAACTTCATTTAATAATTTTAGAGATTTAATAGTACTATTATGTCACCTTTCCTTCTGAGAAATCACATATCCATCAAGAACTTTAAGGTTCAGACACCAGCTGACAATATAAGGCCTGTAGTCAAAGCCAGGGACAGAAGGTGTGGCCATCACACAAGGATTGTTCATAACTGACAGCTGTTCCAGCTGGTGAAGAGGGGCCAGGAAAGAAACCTGGAGGAAACAAGATTCATTTGTTAACTGAACAGAACACAACACATTTCTCCTAGATACAGCTGGACAGCTCATGCAAAACAACAGAATGACAAGTAAATCAAAAACCACATTTGATTTTTGAACACAAAGGACTACGAAGGACCTTCTATGAACTACTGCCATTTCCCATTGATTCTCCTGTAAGAGTTATTAGTCCTTGGAAAATATTACCTTGTCTTAAAATTTGGGAATGGGACTTTATGTATACAAAGGTATAGTACTTCTATGATTCCGATTGACTACAACAGGTGTTGGATTTTGAAAACAAACAAAAAGGGCAAGCCAAAAAGCTAGAGAAACATTGTCCTGTTTTGAAAAGAAATTATTGCCAAAAATTTTCTTCCAACATGAAATCCCATCCAAGAGTTTGGCCGCTACTTATAATAAACAAACAAAACAATAAAGACAAAAGTCACAGGCAGATTATTTGCTTCTCTTACACAGTGTTTGAAAAATAGGTCAGTGGCAATAAGTGCAATTCAAACCTCTGTTCTAAATACAGCAGCTGCAGAAGCTCTCTGCAGCAGGTAATCAGCTCAGCTTCCAACTTTCAGACAACCACAACAGATATGAATTTAGGCCTGAAAGTAACATCCTTGAATAATATAAAAACATAACAGAAAAAAGGCAAAGTTTTTTTCCAGACCAAATTTTAAAAGATATGACCTAGCTCATGCAGCTAATGCAAACATGGTTATTACACATAAAAAATTAAACTATTAAAAGTTGGGTTGTTTCAAAGAAGAGAGCCCATTTTCAGTTACAACCTCAAAAAAATTGTTCAACTTCCTTCTTTCAGTCTACCTAAAGACAAGGTGATCTATCTTCTATATCTTACCTCATTTAAGTCTCTGATTTCATTTTCTGCCAAAGAAAAAACAGTCAAACTCTGAGGTAGGCAAACAGGGGCAGTGCGAAGTGAAGTTATAATATTTCCATGTAGCAACAGGGTCTATAAAATAAAAATACAATGATGAACTGAATGTTTGGTCAAAACCCTCAGATTTCTTTTTCAGGCATCACCAGACAAAAATACATGCAAAAGAACTATAATTAAAGTTTTCTGGTCACAGTTACCAAAAAATGCGTTTGGAAACATTTTCCTCTACAGTGTGTATGCCAGAAGAGTAAACAATATGTTTGCCCTTGATTCATGATCAGAGATAAGAGAACAAAGAGCTATGAAGAAGATATCACCATCGTATCTTTATCAAAATCACTACAGCGGTTATAGAAAAATCACTGCCTCAGTTCCTGTAACTTGAAAACAAGGAAGAGAATTCTTACACGCTTCCCTCTAGAAATTACAGTTAATTAATTAAAATGCTCTAAGAGCTAGTGTTCAAATAGTGAAGGTCTAAAGGCAGAAATTTTCAAAGTAAATTTCTTTATGTAAAGAATGCAATAAAAACAGAGAGAGAATAATATCTACCTTCAGCGAGGTAAGCTTGGAGAGATCGCTTAATTGAGCTATGTTGTTGTCCGACAGATCAAGATGCTGAAGAGACACACAGGAATTGATCTGTTCAATGACCTACAAAAATAAAGAAGTCAGTTACTCATAGTAACTCTTTTTTAGCCACTAAATAAAATCAGGTATCAACTAGAAATTATTTTGAAAGCTAAAAAAACCACCAGCTAAGTAAGCCAAAATAAAAATCATGTTTTAATACAGTTGTATTTTAAAGATAATAATTCTTTTTCCTATTTTGGAGGCTATTTCCTTATTATTATTTCATTTTTGTATCAAACCTCTTATTTTTTCCTAGACAACTTTACTCCAAAAGCTGCCCTCTTCTATTTCATAAGCCACTAGACACAAAACATTAACACTATTTTTCCAATCAAAATATGTTCAGATTTCTTTGCAGCATTTTCCAAATTTCTATAACACAAGACTCTGGTAAATGCAACAGACTAAACACTTTACCTTAAGGTTATTTCCTGCCAAATTCAGCCATTCCAGGTGCACCAAATCCTTCAGCCCTTCCACATACCCAATACTATTATGAGGCAAGTTGAGCACTCGGAGCTTGGTCAGTTTTGCTACACCCATCATTCGCACCAAACGATTGTTGGCTACAGAGAGCTGCAGATGGATGCACAAAAGAAACAGTTTTAACTACAAAGACAGAAAAAGCTTTAATTTTAGTAGTTAAAAATCTACTCCAACAGATATTTGTTCAATCTTCGTATTTCATTTTCAAGTAAATAACACAGACAAAAAACCTGCAAGAACCGGGAAATAAATGACTGATCAAAGAACATAAGTCTTCACAACTCACTCCACAAACTGAAGAGGAAATTCTCCTAGCAATACCTAAATAAAGGAAAAAGAATGAGGAATTGTGTCATATGAAAATAAGGCTTTAATATTAGAATTGCCAATTCATTGTGCAAATTTTTGCCCCATTCCTGGTGTAAAATTGCACTCACTGTCAATGAGGTAGAGGACAAATATATTTCACACAATTCTCAAACAGGTCCTGTGCTAACAGGACTGCAAACTACAAACTTTTAAAAGGGTAAATCCTGATTAGACATACACTTCAGTAACGTGATCACCAAGCTGGCAGCGTGGCGAAGGTTTGTTGTAGCAACAAACCCCACCTCTGCCAACTCAGTGTAGTTCGTCTGTAGAAGTTATCAAGCAGCTTCTAGTCTACCCAGAGGATAGACTTCCAGCGATAATACAAAGTTATTTTCAAGGTTACAAAGCTCAAGTAGTCAAAAGCTAACAAGTATCAAAATTTGAGTTATCAGTGACTTTTCTAAGTGTTATGATGCCCCTCCCCCATTAGGATTTATTTAGCTCATTTTTAGTTACCTGGGTAATTCACAGAACAGCCTCGTCCACTATCAACTGCAGACCTCCACTGAAAACAAAGCTTTCTACTTTAGTTAGCCACCATTTATTTTCCTCTGAAGACAGCAACTGCTAGCTTACTTCAATTACATAACACGGCCTTAAGGCAGAAGATGCTAGCATCATAGCACCATTATCTGATAACACTTCCAAATCAAGGAACACTGACCTGCATCAGATTCCTGCATTTCTCCAAGTGCTCCAATTTAATTATCTGGTTTTTGTCCAGAATCAGAGTCTGAGTATCAGCATCACAGGGCAAGGTTGGACCCAGTTTTTGCAATCCTTGACCTGAGCAGTTGACTACCGAGCCTTGGAATAAAAAGGAGAAAAAACAACAAAAAGAAAGCACCACAAGGTTTATATACAAGAACATGTACTTGAAAAAGCAATGCAAGATAAACAGATGTGTTTTATAACAGATGCAGATAATTTGAAAAAATGAATTAACTTTCTTTTCCATGGAAAACTGAAGCAAATTACATCAGCTCAAACACTTTAAGAGTAACTGATCCAGTTACTGGAATATACACATACCAAACACTGTCCCAGTTAAGAACTCTGGCAGAATTCGGGGAAAGTCACAACAGATCCTCTGAAGTGAGATGCAGCAAAATTCTGGTAGCTAAATTTAAAGGTGTGATCCTCAAAACACCAAATTTCAAAAGAGCCTAAATTTTAAAATTCTTCAGAATTTTGAGCAGCTTGACAACTATGTGTAAGCATTCTAACTAAACTAAGAAGCCATTCATGCAGCCATACTACAGCACGGGGGACATTGGGATGAGCAAACTGCAAACAGGCTAGCATATCATTTACTTAATGCAACATACAATTAAAATATTCTGTGCAAAAAGAGTTACTATATAAAGTTAAATGCAAACATTTGCCATCTACAGGGAGCATGAATCACTGGGCACGCAAAGTGACACCTGGTAATAATAATAATAGTCATAACATTAAGCATCTACTGTGCATTTGATGTACAAACATAATTGTAGTGCTTGCTCTTCTCTGTTCAGTAAATAACGCTTCCTTTTTCAGCAACATATCCCAAATAGTGTTCTCACCCTAACATGCTGTACATATTAATATTCTTACAGTTTACAGGTTTGCAGGGTTCAGTGATGCTATGGATGGAGACATATTTTTCTGTGTACCGTTTTGTCAAGTAGAGAACATGCAATTCTAAGAAAGATGTCTGATGATATTTATTATATTCCCGTTGTTTTTTCAAATCCATGGCTGCCCCAAGAGCTTTGTAGAGCAGCAAGGCAGAGCCAGCAACCATCACACTCCTGTCTTTGCACATTCAAGGAGAAAGTACTGCTTGTTTCTCACTCAAGTAGTCACTTCTGCAATCGCTTAGTCACTTTGATTGAACAGAGAAACTTTGCATCAGCTCATTTATCCAAGGTTTGGTTACAAAAATTCACAACTGGCCCCTCCAGACTAGGAGCGGGGCAAGGACCCACAGTACTGAATTGCGAGAGTAATTCTTTTATTCATGCACATGAGGTGTCCCATTCAAACTGGGGCACTCAGAATGTGGCTTTACACATGGTTCTCATAGATTTCCAGCATTCAAGTACAATGTGAGCTAACTGCTACCTAATATACACAACCATTTGCAAAAAACCTGTATCTCTATGGCGACATCATCCACCTGCTTCTCTACTGATCTAGACATCCCTGCAGTCACACTTGCTATAATCACTTCTCCATGATGCCAGACAAAGGAAGGTTTTCACAGAGGTGTTAAACGAGCTAGGATGCTGGCATTACCTCCCTTGTCTGGGGGCATCCTTTACGAGCACCTTCAAGATTCAGAGAAGCCTAAGTCCCTCTTTCAAAATGGTCTGTCCTTCTCCTCCTTGCAACAAGCTGGAGTCCTTTAGTTCACTTGCTTAAGCATGGCAGTTCCGTATACAGCATGAATTATATATACATGTATAACTCTAAGAAATTAATACGGTTCCATTCGATGAAGGCTTGCTGACATAATGCCCGGGGAACGAGATTTTCCTATTAGGCTTTCAGGAGCCAGGAAAACATTCCAAAATTGCTTATTCCTCGTTTGGCAGGGAGCAAAGAACTACACCCTCAGAAGTGGCGCTGTCTCCAAGACCTCTCAGCCATCCCCTCTAGGGAAAACGGGCCCTATTTCATTCTGATCCCGGCCTATAAAGGTTCTACAAGGCTGCGGGATCCTCCAGCACGATGGACAGCCGCTCCGCCCTGCCCCGAGCCAGAGGCGCTCCTCAGGGCGGGAAGCAGTGCCCGCGCCGCCCCGCTCGCCCCGCGCTGCCCC
>WEIT01015619.1:13425-50307 GCA_013389985.1 Dryoscopus gambensis | reverse complement strand
CCGGGGCTGCGGCGCTGGGGCGCTGGGGCACGGAGCCGCAGAATGCCGGCTGGAGGGGGCCGCAGTGGGTCATCCGCTCCAACCTCCCTGCTCAGGCAGGGGCATCCCGGAGCACGTGGCACGGGACCGCGTCCGGACGGTTCCTGAGTATCTCCACTGATGGAGACTCCACAACCTCTCTGGGCAGCCTGTACCAGTTTTTTTTCCTACACAATTTTTCCTCGTGTTCACGTGGAACTTGCCGTGCATCACTTTCTGCTCGTTGCCTCTCGTCCCATTGCTTGACACCACGGGGACCTTGCTCAGTCCTCCTGACACTCTCTGTTTAGGTATTTATACACGTTAATGCCGTCCCCTCTCGGTCGTCTCGTCTCAAGGCTGAGCAGGCGCAGTTCTCTCAGCCTTTCCTTGTAAAAAAGTGATTCATCCCCTGATCATCTTTGTTGCCCTCCGTTGGACCTGCTCCAGGAGTTCGCTGTCTCGCTTGTACTGAAGGGATGTCCGTGTGCCCTCCCTGGCGGGACGAGGAGGGGACTGTCTCTCTTGCTGAGGGACCAGTGCCTTTAAACACCACCTCGAGGCACGTGGTGTGAGGGCAGTGACATTGTGTCACATCGTGCCCGAGAGGCAGGGCTCGCTCTGCACAGGACACCTCGGTCAGCAAATTGTCCAGGGCTTCTTACCTGGTAGTGGTACCTTGAATATATGGAAACACGGAGTACAGCTGTCCCCTCCAGGTCTTGCACAGGGGCCCGCTTAAGACAGTGACATCTCAACTGTGCCCTTGGTACAGGGTGATAATCCATTCCACGTGACCCGGGTTAGCTTTGGACTTCATCCATGCCTGTGATGGTGGTGTTCGTGCTTGAGTACTACAGCTGCCAGTGGTGGTTGGCAATCCTGGTACTCGTTGTTATATTCGTCTCTTTCTTGCAATGAGAAGCTGAAAAGACCAGACTAATTCTCAGCTGGGTCCTGAGTTACATCACAGCTGTTAGAAATAGTGCTGCATGGACAGCAGTAATTCCCAGTTGGGACCTTCTTTTGGCTGAGAGAATGAGTTGATACCTTGTTCCCTTTGGATCTGGTGTTCCACTCTTAGTCCTAGGTATCCATTAAACAACCTGCTTTTCACTTGGCATGGGACCCGTGTGTGTCTGTGTTGCTTCTCTTGTTCTGCTTTCTTCATCCATCAGCAAGTCTGTCATTTCAGCTTTTGTTTTCTGTATTTTCAGTTGGAGGGGTTTTGCTCTATCCCATCCCTCCAGTCCAGATCTCACTGACTTGAAGATCCTTTCATGTGAGAAAGGATGTCATCTCAAAGCTGATATATCCATTCTGGATGGTGGTTTCCTTGCCTTTATCTGCATTCTCATTGTCTGCCCAGCTTTGGACTGTTCTGGCATCTCCTCTCATCCTATGCTGGAAACTTCCTCCGTGGGCCTCATTGTAGCTTCTGTTCATCAGGAGAGGGCGTTCTGTATTCTTTTGATCTTACTGGTCACCTTTGTTTGCACACCCCATATTCTCTTACTTCTCTTGCACTGAGAATACTAAAATTCATTCCATGCTTTCAGTTCAAGTATTTGTTTCTTACCTGCGTCTCCTTGTTTTCCCTGCCATTACAGTACTTTTTGGCTGCTAGTGGACAGCAGCTTTGGCCCAGGTTGTCATCCTGAGATGGGCATCAGCTTGATGTGTGTCTGTTCTGTAACTGCAAGGCGATGGGCTGAAGAATGGCTCAGTGGCCAGGAAGGGTGTTAGAGGTGTGATTTGAAGGCCAGAGACATCCTGTCTGATTTCAGATGAAATCAGGGAAATGTTCAGATGTTGAAATGGGCATGAATGTCTTAGGTTGCCTTAAGTCTGTATTTTCCTGATCCTTACAGAGATATATATGTACTGATCATGCATGTCCTGCTCTGAGAAGGTGTGAGCAAGAAAGTCTAAGTCTGTGTCAGTGAAGCTTTTGAGCTGTGCTGGATATTGAACCATAGAGGCCCAGCTGCTATGTGTGCTTTTATATTGTCCTAGTGAAGAAAATGAATTTGAATTGAAAGCCATGCATGGAAAATGCCTTGGTATCTGGAAGAGGACCCTGGGCTTGGAACCTCTTGAGTATCTGAAATTATTTACAGAATCACAGGATGTGCTGAGTTGGAAGGGGACCCACAAGGATCGTTGAATACAACTGCTGGCCCTGCACAGGACATCCCAAGAGTATCCCCAAGAGCATTGTCCAAATGCTCCTTGAACTCTGTCAGGCATGGTGCTGTGCCCACTTCCCTGGGGAGCCTGTTCCAGTGCCCAGCCACCCTCTGGGGGAAGAACCTTTTCCTGATATCCAGCCTAAACCTCCCCTGACACTAATTCAGGCAATTTCCTCGGGTCCTGTCATTTATATTTGGTTACACTAGTTAAAGTACTGGTGGGAAATCGATTTATTTAAATTCCAAAATCGTAAGCAGTTGATTTAAATCAGTGTTAATAATACATGTCAGTGTCACTGCATATAATACAGCTGACCCCAGTTTTGTAAAAGCTCTTAAGTGAGCCTTCCAGTCGTCATCCTCTTCAGTAGGAACAAGCCATTTGTGTGGGCTAAATGCAGGATTATATTACAGCTTTCATTACCTTGGGATTATTAGGCTAAATGTCTAAATACTATTATTTTTTTCTGGCCTTAAAAATCTTTCTAGGAGAGTTTTCTTGATATGGTGACATTCTAAGCGTTCTATCTAAAATTACCAGTAGTGACATACATTATCACACAAATGGTGTGAGAAAATTAGAATTGGTAATAGTAAGTCAGAGAGGTAAAGTGTAGGTGACTGACTTCATTTTTCTTGGTCAGTATGTAATATTTTTGATTGTTAATCATCAATGTTTTGCTAATCACCTACATATTTAGTTATGTGCTTAAGGTAAATTGAATTAAGATTAGAAGCCTAATCAAGCTCCATTAATTTTTCTTAGGTATTCTTAAGCAGGTTAAAGATTACATTAAAGAATGCAGCAAGTGCCAGGAAAAGCTAGATCGCTCTAGATCTCTCTCAGATCCTTCTGAAATGCTGGAGGAGCTAGGACTGGATGCAAAATCTCATGAAGACAGTAATGAAACAGATGATGAATTGAGTAACACGGCATCAATCCCAGCTGCATCCCCAAAGCCTGCGAAGAAGAAGCCAATAGCAAAGCACGAGCTTGTGTTTGTAAGTATCATTGTTTACATCTGAATGGATTTGCATTGTCTGTTACTGCATTCTCCGTCATGTACTTATTTTCCATTGTTGTGATAATCTTATAATAATAAGACAGTATAAATTTTGCCAGAGATATTGAATGTGTGGAAATGGGTTACCGGTATACACATGATGAAATTAATTATGGTACATCATTGTTGGGAAATAAAATCACCCTGCATATTATGCATATAGAATCTAAGATAAAATGAATGGCAAAATTGCCACTAGTAAAACATCACATACAAGGTTCTTATGGGCTCTATATCTGTTCCTCAATAAACTATGCTGTGTTGTAATATAAAATTCATGTTCATAACTGCAAGCTCACATGCACGTAAAGACACTTGAATTTAGAAACTGTTTCAAACTATAGCATAGAAAAATACAGTCAAAGAACTGTTTGAATGTGTCTTCCCATTTTTCCAGTTGTCTGTTTTAACTGTGTTTGGAGGGAGGGTGAAACTTAAAAAGAGAAAACAATAGTAAAGTTAAGCTGTATATTCGACAGGCTTGAACTGATTGTATGGTTGCAGAAAATAATCCTTTTCTGTGTTTCAGTGTGAATGCTTAAAAAGGCACAATCTAAATGTAATGAAGTTCTCATAATGTTGTTTATGACAGGTTGACAGTAAGGGCCTTGTGAAGCAGTCATCTTCCAAACATTGTCTCTCAGTCTTAAACCAACTGAATCAGCAGAGGCTTTCCAATCAGTTCTGTGATGTGACTTTGCTGATTGAAGGAGAGGAGTACAAAGCTCACAAATCTGTCTTGGCAGCCAACAGCGAGTACTTCCGAGAGCTCTTCATTGAAAAGGGAGCTGTCACTAGTCATGAAGCTGTAGTGGATCTGTCAGGTGAATTGTTGTGGGTTTCAAAGCTAGAAATCATAATATCCTAAGTAAGGTGTACAGTTTTAAATTCAGTCTTTTTTGAGTGTTGAAGACAACCAAATTTTTTGTCTTGCTTTTTTCTCTCTTTTAATCTAAAAGTACTTTGTGTGGATCTTAATGCAAAAGTGATTACTCTGATTTTGCCTAATCTGATTTTCCATGGACTGTGGTATTTAATCTTAAAATTTCTGAGCAGTTTTGTTGGATTTTTACCTTGCTTAGGCATGTTCCCTCCTTGTATTAGTCACAAACGTTAAGAAAGGAACAAAATCAAATGCTTGAGTACATCAAGCAAGGATGTTGACAAGCTGCTTGGAGAGCTGTTTAGCTTAATGAATGCTAAATTGCTTCTTAGTTCTGTGAAGCAGAATCACACGTCTGCTTATTTCTCAGACCTGGTACATGAAAGATAGGAGACAATTCTAAAATAAATGTTCTAAAAATAGCTTTGTAGTGATGAAGAATACTGTACAGAACATATGCCTTCTGCATTGCTTTCTCATTTATTAGCTCTCTGTCTCTGCATGAACAATAGACACGAGTGAACAATAATCTTCAAATAGGGTGGTCCAGAAGGTTCCCTGCATTAAATATTTGATTTATTATTTATGCACCTGTGGAAAATTATACCAAGTTCTTATATTTAAGCAGTTCTATCTATATATCCCTATCTTTATTGTTTTCAATAGCTACTTTCATGTCTTATTTTTCTGCCACATCACTTGTTATTTAAGACCTGAGCACTTTCTGAATGTAAGCAGGTCCAGAAAGGCTTTGGTTAAATTCATCTGCTACAAAAGTATTGTGGCTCTCCCAGCACCTTGAAATATTCCTCATAGAATTTTATTGGGAAACTACCTAAGTTCTACTCAGTTTTTGGAAAAGTTGTCTGAGTTTACTTACACGTAGAAACTACACAAGGAGGAAGCTTTAGTGTAAATGACAGTGGAGTCCCAGTGAAGTTCTCCAGTGTTATTTCCAAGTGTGTTTTGCTGTAAATTTCAGACTTAACTGTATCAAAGGTGAACTGTTTTATTCATCATGGGATATTTTGGTGTAATTTCAGGTCATCAGTATTTGCTCTAATATCTTGTTTTATTCCTGGTAGGTTTCTGCAAGTCCAGTTTCTTGCCTTTATTGGAATTTGCCTATACTTCAGAATTAACATTTGACTTCTGTAGTATGGCAGAAGTGGCCATGCTCGCTCGGCATCTCTTCATGTCAGAGGTCCTGGAGATCTGTGAGAATGTGCACAAACAGATGGAAGAGAAACAAATTACAGTGTACCAGAAGGGAGATATTCAAACAGTAGAGTCAACACAAAATCTAGCCGAGCAGGCTGAAGTGGAGATGCAGCCTGTGGATGGTGCTGAGCAACCCAAGCTCACAGCCAGTGAAGTGCCAGTAGCTGTGAATGGAGCTCCTTCCTCTGCTGGGACAGAGGAGACAGCAGAACCCCAGGCTGACCTCCTGCGCCCAGAGCCCCTGGAGACCACTGCTGGTGATCCTTCCAAGCCTGTGGAACAGTGTGGAACAACTGAAAATTACATCAAGATCCAGCTGGTGGAGAACGTTTCAAACAGCATCTACGGCAGACACAGCACTGAAACATCGGCTGTGGAAGCCATGGACACACAAAGTCAAAGGGAAACTGAGACAGTGCAAAATGAAAGTGATAAAGCACATGTGGGCTCTGCTTCAGAAGACTCCTCAGAGACACTCAAGCAGAAATGCACTGAGCAGAGCAGCTCCGTTTCCCAGCCGGAAAGCCTCGCTTCCAGCCAGGATGATACTTATAAAAGCAAGCTCCGCCAGCGTTCAGTCAGTGAGGGGGGATACATCAGACTGCATAAAGGAATTGAAAAAAAACTGCAGAATAGAAAGACAAATCCTAAATCTGCAGTGCAGCAGGTATTCTGTCTGTCATTAGACCTGTAGTTACCAAAGTAACTTGTAAGCTGTGACAGTTGTGCAAACAAAACCCCAAGAGCATTGACTTGGCATCAGTATTCCTTCCGTATTGAAGGTCTTTAGAATGCTCAGTGACCACAGCCGAGGTCGAGTATCTTCTCACAGCTTGTTATGGTTGGACAGAAGTTGTATCATCTCCCCAAAGTTCTTAATGATCTATGAATTTAATTCTTGGCTAGCTCATGTGTGTGTCAGTCATAGATACATGTATTTATCTATTAGAGAGGTGAGATCCTGCATTTGTTCAGACTTGAAAACGGCATTAAGAATGAAAAATTTGATGATCTGTGTGGATTTTAAGACGTAGACGTGTCACAATAATGCAGTCCTGCTACCTTCAGACTGGGGTCAGTTAAGGGAGAGGTTCAAAGAGCACTGGTGTTAAAAACTCTAGCACTTGAACATACCAAATGTGTAGTAATTGAACTAGTTCCAGTTATTTTTTTTTTAATGAAACAGTCTTATTACTCTTTCCCCTTTGAGAGCCTTTCCTCTTTCAGTGCCTGTGGATAGTTGACATTCATCTCACTGGGCATTCATGCATTTAGTTTGTGACAGAGTGCACTTCACTGCATGTTGGCAAAGTCTTCTGAAGAACTGTTAATTTCCAGAGGAGTCCCAGGAGTTTTGCATACTAGAGCTGCCAGTCCCACACACAGGGGAATAATTTGTTATCACTACAACACCCTCGTAGATAGAAACTGTACCATTAATGTCTTTTTACAGATGCACAGACTAAAGACCAGATGTTCAAACTAGCGCATTGAAAATACTTGAGCAACCTATTTATGCTGGTTGGAGAGCGCTAAGGTTTTGTTCTGTTTTGGGAGCGGGAATATTTACCTTCAGGAATAGTTTCTGTTAATTTATTTTGCAGTTTTTAAATCCAGCCACTTGACAGATGAGGTCCACAGACCTGTGGAAAAAAGAAATTGTTTGAGATGATTGCTCGCATTGGACTCAGGAATAGGTTTCTGCTTTCCTAACTTGTACTGTAGCTTTTAGTGTTTTGTCTCATGCATCCCTCAACTTTCCCATATGGCATAGGATGTCATATAAGCTTTGGGAAGGAGACACTCTCCTGAGTTCCCAGTTCTGATGCTGGAAGAATAACAGGAAAGAGATTGCAGGAAAAATACTGCTGATTTAAATTACAGTACTTGCACCTGGCATGGAGATATTGGGGATGAGATGGGCTTTGTAGGAATTAATTATTTTCCTAGCTTTTACTAATCATATACTGAACAAAATTATTTTTGTGGCTTCACAATTTAGCCAAGTTTGTGTAAGTTTTCAGAGCAACAGGAAAAATTTTAAAAATGCATTAAAAAGTTTTCTCTGTGTTGAGTTTCAGTTTGGTTTTCAGAGGCATGTTTTCAAAAACTGCTAGGTACCTCACTTGTTGGGAGAACAGGATGAAGAAATGGGGATGCTTGTACTTCCTTCCCTTGCCTTGATCTCAGAAATCCAAGGGGACACACTTGATACAGGACATTTCAACTTGATCACTTACAATTTGGCAGCAAGTTTCTACAAAGGAAAACGAGATTATTGGCTCCAACTAGCACTGCCAATACCACCTAACAAAAACCCACTAGTTCTTTATTCCTAGATGAAATATCCCTAGGAAAGCTGTAATGCTCTTAACTTGATAGAAATAGTGACTGGCAGTACTCTGTGATTCTTCTGTAACTATCCCTGAACTGGTAGGTCACTGTGTGACCTCCACATAATAAGTTTATGGTTTTAAAACAAGACTGTTTTTTCACTCACACTGAGATCTGTAGTTTTGTAGTGAACTGAAACAAGGTAGCTTTCTAGGAACTAAGTCAGCTGAGCGAAATTTAGAGGTATTACAGTAACACAGAAACATCAGCTTTTATTACAAACTTTCAGACAATGTGTGAAGTACAGTGGAGTAAAATTCATTCAGAGGTTCTGTTTTTCCAACTTAGGTTGCCATGAAGCTGGTACAAAGAGGGAAAAAAATGAAACAGCCCAGAAGAGAGACCACGGAAAATAACGAAGTGGAAGCTCAGCACAAATGCACTGAGTGTGGAATGGTGTTCCAGCGGCGCTATGCACTTATAATGCACACACTAAAACATGAAAGATCTAAAGAATATAAATGCCCAGTAAGTTGAGGGGTTGGGGGGTTTTATTGTGTGTAAACTTCCTCTTTATTGAAATTAATTCAGTAATGATATTCGTAATGATTTTTTTTCTTGCCTTTTTTGGTACATATATTTATTTTCCTTATGGATTTCAGAGTTGGATACAGCCCTGATCTGGATAGGGTGAGGTAAAATGGGATGCAGCCACTTGGTCTGACAGTAATATGTGACTTGCTGCTCAAGGCAGTGATTTGCTTTTAACTGTACCAGTAAATTTGTGTTTAGATTAGACTGGAAGTTAGTCCCACTGGGAGGTGATCAGTGGTTCTGTCAGTAGCCATAAAATAAAAGTCTACTACTCTTCATTAACCTGAGCCAAAACAGCTGTTGGAGTCAGGTTATAGATTTAACTAATCATATTACTGTACTTAAAACATTTGAGTGGTTTGTTGTTTTTTTTTTTTTTTTTTTTAAATAATTCTGAGTGTTCCACTCAAAGTAAAGTTGTAATATTTTCCGTCCCAGTTGTGTAAGAAGGAATTCCAGTACGGTGCCTCCCTGCGGGCCCATCTGGTGCGGCACACGCGGAAGACGGAAGCCACCGCTGCAGCTCCTGGTGCCGAGGGGACGGGCGTGTCCTCGGTGAAAGGGAGAACCAAGCGGGAATTCGTGTGTGACATTTGCGGGAGAACTCTGCCTAAGCTCTATTCTCTCAGAATACATATGCTTAAACATACAGGTGTCAAACCCCATGCCTGCAAGGTAAAGTCCTTTTGCTCCCTAATCAGATTAGTAATGTTCTCTATTACCAATATTTTGGTATTGATGCTCTGCCCTAAAATTTATGTTAATTTTGGTCACTAGTGTAACATTCATGATGAAATTGCTTGCTGTCCAAGAGTGAGAAAACTAGAATTAATTTGAGTTGTGCAAGTTCATATTCTTGTGTCTAGAAGAATGTCTTGCTTCAATTATTCTTTTTTTTTAACAGACCAGTTCTGTCACTGGTGCAAAATCACAGGCTTGGCCATCCTAGTTCCCAAGAAATACAGGAGGTTTTGTTCTGTTTGAAGTTAAACACCTATTACATAATAAGTTTTATTTGTCCTATTCTACCACATATGAATTTTTTAGGTTTGTGGAAAGACCTTTACGTATAAGCATGGATTAAAAATGCACTTAGCTCTCCATGAAGTACAGAAACAGTTCAAGTGTGACTTGTGTGAAAAGTCTTTTGTCACAAAAAGAAGCCTTCAGGAACACATGAGCATTCATACAGGTAAGTGATGAGAAAGGGAATATTTTTCCTTTGCTTGGCTGTTGTATGCTGCTGAATTTTAACATTGTTCTTCAGTGTCAAAGGAACTGTTTAAAAAATAAGTGATAGTTTGTTCTTTTTCTTCTGGTCAGGCAGCTGAGATATAGGTAAGTAGTCATTTTCTGGGGCTGTTTACCATAGTTTATTGTTATTAGGCAAATGTTCTATACAAGAGCAGGGAATTGTGGTTGGTCTGTTCCTGTGGTTTTATGTACGTATTTAATGCCTCTGTAATGTCAATTCAACAAAAAATAGGCAACAGGCTGGAATGTTCTAGAGCACTTAATCTTCCAGCCTGTCCTTTCAGAGGAAAACACGCTAAGTTAAATCTCTCAGAATCTCCATACACATTTTACAAGATTTCCTGTACTAATACTGACATTTTATAAAGCCTGGTGTCTTGAAAGATCTTTGCATGTGAAAGATGACAATATAATAATTTAATGCAAGCAGAGTTTTAAAATTGTAATGTGTAAAGGTTGTCTGTGTTTCAGGTTTTCTGGGTTGAGCCAGAATCAAGGGAGATATTCAGTTAGGACAATTTGTTACTGAAATTAAGGAATTTATATTAGTAGTCATCACTCCTGTGTTGATGAAATGGAGCAGAAACTTTTATTTTAAGGTGTTTTTCCACAAAGGCAAGATATAAGCAATAATCTGTAAGCAGTGCTGTGTTGCTGAAGAAGTTGCGTAATAAACATAAACACAGGCAGTTGGGTTTTTTACACAAGAGGGCAGTTTTTTAGGCTGCTCACTTTTCCTGACTAAATCATAGTTGCAGTGATGTACCTATGTTTAAAAACATGAAATAAAGTAATTTAGAGTTGCTACTCCCCCACTTTGTGTATTATTACATTAGCACATACAAAATACACTTAAAAATTCCATCAGTGTGTAATTAAACCAGCTCCTCTTTGTAGTACTGCTCTGATTACTTAAGATAAATTATATATTATTTAAAAACCTGTCTCACAAAGCACTCCAGAGAAATGGAGGCCTGGCTTGGTAACATACTTTGTTTTGTTTTTGCCAGGAGAATCCAAATATCTTTGCTCCATCTGTGGAAAATCTTTCCACAGGGCATCAGGACTCAGTAAACACATAAAGAAGCATCAGCCAAAGCCTGAAGTTCGTGGATATCAGTGTACTCAGTAAGTCAGGTGATGGGTGGTTTTGGTGGGCTCGTTTTCTTAGCATTAATGATCCTAGTAATTTTCAAGATTAAAAGCAGGTCTTTGTTGTAGCATAAAACTGTTCCACTGGCCTGGGATAAGACTTATAAAGCAGGAGAGTAAAAAATGCGTTTTTGTAAATGCCTGTACTGAAGAGCAAAAGCTTGGTTTCAAACTGTTACCTAGCTCTAGTTTCATGCAGCTGTTCTGTAATGACTGTTTGCACTGTAATTGGTGCTGTAATCAGTAGCTGTGTGGGTTTACAGCTTTTTTGTAGGACAAATAAAAGAGTGTAAGGTTGTCAGAGGCCAAGGGCCTTCAGGCTGGTTTTTCCCTCTTCTAGTGTGACAGCTGATTTCAGTTTGATTTGAAGATGTCCTGTGGGATCTGCAACGTCTTGCACTTGTGTGCAGTGCAGAACATGCTGTGTTTAGCAAACAGCTGTGCAGGAACATCACAAACTGAGACTCACTGACTGGTGCAGTTCTCTTGATTGTAAAACATATGACCACTTAAAAATTGCAATAAATAGCATTTATTGTTAATGGAATTTATTATTATTTAAATAATAGCATTGTGGACTTCAGTTAAGTAGAAACTGTAACTGGAAAGTGTGTTGTTAGTGCATTAGCAAAACATGGGTACTTTTTCCATGACCGAAAAGACTAGAGGGAACCTTTCAAGTGCCCTGCAGAAGGACAAATAATGCTTAATTTTGGAACTCACACTGAGGTCCTTAGGAAGTTCTGTCAGATATTAAGAGGAGTAGTACAATTTATATGATTGCCTGTAGCAACTCAAGGTTTTAAAGAAAGTAATAATCTAAAGAATTGCTTAAAGTATATCAGTGCTGCTGCATGCTACCAAAAATAATATTTTCTAAGTTACAAAAACTTACTTCAGTTCTGTCAGTAATGGTTTTATTTAGTGATTTTTAATGCTAAAGGTATTCTAAAAATACAAAGAACAGAGCTAATATTGTGCACAGACACTGTTTCATGAAGCATACTAGGGAAGTCAATTTTAGTTTTGAAGGTGAAATATATTTATAAAACAAAAATTTTTTACTCAAAGCAGTAGAGCCATGGATGCAAGAGATCACCTTGACAGACATGATATTTTGACTCCCCAGCTTCTTCAAAATAGACACAGTCCTTGCTGCTTCTACAGTGAAGGTCTCTACCAAGGATGTAATCCATGTTGTCACAAGTGGTTTAGAGAGCTTCCCTAAGCAATAACCAGACTTCAGTTTTTTAGTTTGGTGGCTTGGAATGGAAACCTCCCTGTCAGGCTTCAGTCTGGCCCAGTTGAGCAAAGCTGACCATGAGTTACTTTTCTAAAATGTTTGTGGAAGTTTTGCAGTGAAGTATGTGTTTGATTAATTTGCAGTAATGCATGACAGTGTTAGAGGGTGGTGGTTGCTTGAGTTTTTTACTTCTCTAATGGCTTTTCCAAATATGCAATCCTTGAGGAGAGAGCACCACGTGCCAACCCCGTTCAAGCCCCTGAAGGGTCTTTGTGATACTTTTTGATGTGAATGTGCAAACCGAGGATCCCTGAGAGCCGCATTTGATCTGGAGCGGTCAGATTTTCCAGCCTAGGAGGAGGAGGTTGTTTGGGTGGCTCAAGGACTGTTAACCGTTTCTTTTCTTTTCTCCGTCAGAAGCAAAGAAGACTTTTTTCCTCTCCAGAATGCCCGTTATTCAGGCAATACAACATTAAATGTTTTGTTCCTGTAGGGAAGTTCTTGTCATTTTCAGATTCCACTCGATGTTGTGAATTCTGAGATTCCCTCATACCAGTGGCTGATCATCTATAGAAGTTGAATCCTCCACCTTTGCTTGCTGGCATTGCTCTGCCTCTGTCCTTTCTTGAGTCATACAACTGCATGTTGTTACATGGGGAAGAGAGAGAGATGAGCAGCAGAATTTCTTTCCAAAGGGAGAACCCATGTTTTTGATTAAACCAAGCTCTGTAGTTTTCAGACCAAGAGGAGCTGTATAGTCATACTATGGCAGAGTATAAATGAAGAAAAACCATGAGTTTGCCTGGGTTAAGATGTGTACAAGCGGCAAGCAAAAGAATGAGTATCACTACTTTCAGATGCTTTCTTGCAGATTATGAATTTAGTTTTTTAAATTTCTTTAAAAACCCTACATTTGAGCATTAAAAACAACAAATTCCAGTTATCTTTGTGGCAGTCCTCTTTGGTTAAGGGAAGAAGCAGCTGTTACTGTCCTCATATTTTCATATGGTATAATACAAGTTTCTGATGTCTCCCAGTTGGTTTGCCTTTGATCATTCGCCATTAAAATAGCAGCAAGAATATAGTTACTCATAACAGACAAAAGGGTTTCAGAGGTCCTCAAGTTTTATTCCAGGCTTTCGAATAAGCTGCTGGTTTTTTTAATTTTTCCTAGTTTAGAATGGGATTGTGCTTTAAATAAATACTGATGATGCCATAGATGTTCTCAAAGTCTTCAGTAGCCATTAAAGAATAGTGTCCCAGTGCCTTTGAAATCAGTGCCTTTCTTGTATGGGATGCTAAAACATTCACTGTTACAGGTGTGACAAGAGTTTCTATGAAGCTCGGGATCTTCGGCAGCATATGAATAAACATTTAGGTGTGAAGCCATTTCAGTGTCAGTTCTGTGGAAAGTGTTACAGCTGGAAGAAAGACTGGTATTCTCATGTAAAATCTCATTCTGTCACAGACCCTTATAGGTAAGAGGAAATTAATTTAACAACTGACATGTACTAATCAAAGTGAGGTTATAGAGATCCACAGCCAGTCAACAAGGAACTGCCTAGTCCACTTTTAAAGTACCAATGGATTGATGGTGACTGGGATCCTGAGTACTTGAGAATGGGTGGGTGACTTTAAATAGTGTGGATTAGCCGCTTACCTGGGAGACACTCATGAAACTAAGAAATGTGAAGTCATGAGAGGATAAATACACTCAGTGAAGTTAGAAACATATGTGATTCTCACTTCTCTAGAAGGGTAGGTGGAAGCTTTGTGGCTGTGGATAAGAGAAAATGTAGTTCAGTCCAACAATATTACTTCTAATTGTGGAACTACTTGCCATATAAGACAGTATTCCCATTAAGCTTTGCCTATCATAATTAAAATGCATTTTGGTTTAAAAGACATAAGTGTACAATAATGGATTTAATAGATTTCTCACTTAACACATTTTAGGTGTAATGTATGTGGGAAAGAATTTTATGAGAAAGCTTTGTACAGAAGACATGTAAAGAAGGCCACACATGGTAAAAAAGGAAGAGCAAAACAAAATCTGGAACGAGTTTGCGAGCACTGTGGAAGAAAATTTACACAACTCCGGGAATATAGGAGACACATGAACAATCATGAAGGTATGTAGAACACAACTAGTCATGACATCACTCAACCCCTAAAACCACAGTGTGCAGAGGGGTAAGGGTTGCTTTGAGTCTGCATGTGTCCTCCTGCATGTGCCACAAGTCTGGCAAGACATGGAGGAGTTTTTACAGATTCTCCAGTTAGTTTTATGCAAGTCCTGCTTTGGTGCTTTGGTACCTTGCTACCTGTGATTACCAGAAGTTGCTGTTGGGGGTCTTTCTAAAAGTGCAGTCACATACAGGGACTGTGCCAATTTGTCCTCAGAACCTGAACAGAAGAGGAACTTTTTTACAAGTGATTAAGAGGGGTAAAACATTCTCCATTTTCAAAGGTGCACACAGTTAACAAAGTACTCTTCAGAGAGGAGAATTATTGGCCTAAATATTTAAAAAAAAAGGACCAATGTTGGAAATTGATCAACTTCTTGATTTATAATAACTGGTAAATTATATGATGTTTGGGGGAAATATGAAAGCATTTTATATATATTTCATTTTAAAGTACATGCATTTTTGCTTTAGATGAAGTATGAATTTGGTTTTTTAGTATTTGGTTCTTCCAGCTGTTTTGGGAGTCTATATTCTCCTGTCTTGGGGCAAAACCCACTTTTTTTTGAAGCATGTCTCCTTTTAAAGAGCTCTTAGGAGGAAATCTGACAGCTGTCTAACTATTGAAATAGAGATTTTGTGTTTGTTTCTAAACAGAGAAAGTGTCCTATAGTAGGCACTCAGCCTAAATCTACAGTAACTGTCACAGAGGAGAAGCCGGTAGTGAGATGGTGTTTATCACCACCCACACTTCCCATTAGATATTACGGACCACAGAACTCAGATGTTATGAGAGAAAATAAGATTATACAAGCATCAGGTTCTGTATTTGAACATACGCAGTGTGGAAGAGGAGGGGTCAAGCTGTAGGTGTACAGAAGGATTTACAAAAGCAAAGGGTGACTAGAAATGTAATTGACAAATTCTGTGCAGTAAAACATGGCTTCAGAAAGGCATCGCCAGCAAAACAAAATTATTAGAATGCCATTAAGCGTTGTGCACTTAAGATAAGGAAGAAACTGCATTAAAAGGCATCTTGAAAAGTTTTTAGAAGTAAAGCGTTGGATTGGGCTGGGCACTTGTGGAAAATCTCACCATTGAATGCATGATGCTTGCATTATATTGTTATACAGGAATGGTGAACAGGATCTCTTTCTTACATGGCAGAAGTCACAGTATTGCTCTGTTCTTCCACACTGCTGTTCTCCCTGTCTCCGCTGATCGTGGCTCCTGGGTCTGTATGAACTCTGGGTCACCTTCCCTTGCTTTGCCCCGCGCAGGTGTGAAGCCGTTTGAGTGCCTGACGTGCGGCGTGGCCTGGGCGGACGCGCGCTCCCTGAAGCGCCACGTGCGGACGCACACCGGGGAGCGGCCCTACGTGTGCCCCGTGTGCAACGAGGCCTACATCGACGCACGCACCCTGCGCAAGCACATGACCAAGTTCCACAGGGACTACATACCCTGCAAAATCATGCTGGAGAAAGATACTCTTCAGTTTCACAACCAGGGGACGCAGGTGGAACATGCCATCAGCATTTTAGCGTCAGACATGCAGGAGCAAGAAACCGAGATCAGCTTTGGTGCTGGTGAGGGCGAGACTGTGGTAGTGACAGGAGAGACACTCGAAGCCATCGAAGCAGTTGCAACTACTGAGGAATGTACATCAGTCTCTACCCTTTCTGACCAAAGCATCATGCAGGTGGTAAATTACGTACTGGCACAACAGCAAGGACAGAAAATGACTGAAGTGTCACAGGCCATTGAAACTGTAGAAGTAGAAGTGGCCCATGTAACAAAAACAGAGTCAATTTAGTATATGAGAGAGCAAGAAGGGTAAGGTTCTATAATCCATGAGAGCCAAGTATTTAACGGGTTATCTGAGGCTTTCAGTGATGCCTGTTTTCAAATGGTTAATCCTCAGTACTGAAAGTTGTGATGACAGAATACTGCACCGCGCATTAGAGGGGAAAAGTTCCAATACTCCAGTGTGGGCCAAGGCTTTGAAAGCTAAGATTTCTATAATGGCTATAATTTAAAAAAAAAAAAAAAAAGGTTAAAATAATGTTTTTGTGTCATGGAGTATCATACTGTAGCTTTGAAAAATTAAAAAGAAAAAAACATATAAAAAGGCTGCACTAAAAACTAGAAATGCACAGCTATTGGTAGCTTTTTTGTTAGTTTTAATGTGCATTTCATCAAGTTAGTGAGCAAATTACCTGTGTTGGATTCTGTCTGTTTACTCCCAAGACAAGGGAGGTGGTAGAATGCTTTATGTAGTGTGTGCTTCATGTGACATACAGAAAAACTGAAGCTTTTCTCTCTGGGCAAATGCACCATTGGCAGTTAGTGAAACCTGGTTCTGAAGAACTTACTTAAATTGCAAGTATGTGGGTGGCTGGTCCAAGGTTTAGCAAAATGCTGTAAAATGTTTTATAGATAATAGGCAGGGATCTGTTGAAGTCCGAGGAAATGGTTTCCCAAGATGGTTGTGAACTTAAGTTGACCAGAGGAGAGCCCACCACAGGGAGACTACTTAGAGAAGTAAATTCCTTTTCATTTGTAAGGGAGGAGTTTACGCTGCAGCCTCTGTGCACAGCCACATTTAGCTCAATGATGTTTGTTTGGAAGCTATTGCCAGCACTGATGTATGTACCCAAAACAGGCAGCCTGATGATGGATGCTTCTAATCTTGCTTTACATTTGATGTAGAAACTGTCAAAGGAAAAGGTCTAATGGCACACTTCTTTGGGAACTGAGGAAGTCCAGCTAGTTACAGACTGATCTTGTATTGTATTGTATTGGAAGGAGGAGCCCTGGTAATTCCCATGCAGGACACATGACAATATCAGGGTAGAGAGATATGAAAATCTTAGTGTGGGATAAAAATTAGATTTGTCTCAAAATTACCAGAGTCTCTAGAAGACCTTATTACTGCTGCTTTAAGAAAAGTACTTCTAGGGCCAGTTGGTGCCTGGTGTTACACCACACAGTTGGACAAACCCTTACTGGGTGTTTCTGCAAGTAAGTGTGAATGACAGCTGAGCTTGGCCCAGGTTTCCATGTCCTCAGTTTAATACCACGAACAGGGCACATCTTAATCTGTACCAGGTGTGGGTTCCTTCACTGCTGTGTGGTTTTTTAAGCAAGCAGCATGTCTGTCAAGGAGACTGAAAGTGCTTTGCATGTTAACAATCAGAGCTGTAGTCTTTACATTCTTCTCAGTCTATAGTGGAATCACATATTTCCTAACATGGACAGCAAGATACCTGAGCAGCCAGGAACCTGTAGTATTGCAGGGTAAACATAAATAAAGTGACATGCATAGAACTCTGCTACCTGTGAAACAGATCCACTGAACAAATTTAAGCAAACCCTGTGGCAAAGTAACCGCCTCATTTCAGTTAGTATTTCTACTTTTCATCTTACTTAACTTTGTGGATATCTGTCTACTAAGCTACAGAATGGACTGTTCTTTTTATACTTTGCAATTCTGTAGATACGCAGTTGTTGAAATTTTTTATGTTTGAGTTCCTGTCTTGGATCCAAATTAATTTGTAGATGCCTATTTCAAAAGTCAGGGTCTTATTTCAGAGAAATAATGTATTTATTTATATATCTTGCAGCCCTTTACAATTGTATTATTTTCTAATTACCAAATGGAGTAAAACTAAAATGAATATTTAAAAAAAAATACTGCTATCTGTAACTTGAATTTTTGTAAGGTAAAGAATCTGGAGATAGCCATCCTGCTTAAAATTAAGATACTGCCATTATGATGGAAAAAGTTTAAAAGAGCTAGGTAAACTTGAAAATTTACTTAAATGTTTGTATCCTAAAAATAATTATGTATTACTAAAGTGAAGAAGTGTTCAAGGAAAAATAGCTGTAAATAGTGCTAGAACATTATTTGTATATTTAGTGTGTTACCTTACAAAAAAGAGTATTACCAGCACCTTAGTTTAATCTTTGGTGCATTTATTTATTTGCCCAGCCTATGGAAGAAGTGAAAGTGAATCTGAATTTCGGAGCCTTCTTATCCATGCTCAGAATGCTTTTACTGACTCAATGATCTGCTGTTTAAAAACAACCACCAACCAAACTAATCACAAAAGGTTGTTTTCTAAACAAGATTCAGCTAGGAATGTCAAAGCTGAATGTTGTGGCTCCCCTTTCCTAATATGCTGTGCCTTACCTTTTCAGAACAGCGTGAGGTAAGTGGGGAGTGTCACTCTTGGCTTTGCTGTTCCCATATGTGTGGAATTGCCTTAGGTTTTTCTTTGGACTTCAGCACTTAAGACATTCACTACCCTTCTGCAAAAGTCAGGTTGCAAATACGCAGTTGGTATCTGGATTTTTAAAAATAAAATTCATGAGAAGCGTCCGTTCATTAAGTATTCCTAGTGAATTCTTGTACATAATGAATTTGATTTGTACATTCTGCTGTTTTTATTTAGTGTTAGATATATAAAGTTATGGTTATTTCTGTCATCAAATAAACTGAGCTCTGCCATGAATTGCTCTTACAAGAAAAATCTTTTTTTTTCTGGGGAAAGAAGGTGTTGTAGAATTATTTATTCCTCTTCAGTATTTCACTTTCTGTATACAGACAGATTCTGGCTTGAATAGTTCTAGTAACCCCTGCTTTTTAATTTTTGCTTAAGGCTCAGAGAATTATGTGTGAGGAAAGGAAACACACTGCCCTCCTGCACTGTGTCAGAACACGGCTGTATGAGAGCACAGTGCTAATGAAACACCATGTATACTGTTACTGGAATTGCTTTGGCTGCAAGTCCTCGGGGTGGGTGAGGCATCTGCTCGGCCCCCTGGTACCCAGCTGTAACCACTTGGGTTTGTTTCAGATGTTACTTCTCTTGACTTGGGTGTCCACAGCACTGCACCCCAAAGCAAGCACCAGCCAGCACTTCCATCTTGGCCTCTGCCCTGGGATGGATATTTGAGCAGGGGTTGTGGTATGGAAGTTGTCCTGCAGGGTCACTCTCCTGGCTGAAGGATGAGCTGTGTAGCTGCCTCCAGGTCTGGGAACAAACTGTCCTGTGCCTTTCCCTGTGCTGTTACAGGAGCTTCAAGGCAGCACCAATGTTGCAGAAAACGTGATTATCTTCTGTGGTTCATCCTAAGGGAACGCTAGGAGTTTTTTAGCACATTAACTCCTCTGTGAGCCCCTGTAAGTAACCAGGGTACGTCTATACATGAAGAAAAATGGGGGTTTCAAAAGGCTGATTGCTGAAGGAGTTCTGTTGAACTACTGCTCCACAGGGATTCAACTATAGATGCACAACAGCCATGTGATCTGTGGGTAATTTTTGCCTCACTCTGTACTGGAGCTACAACCATGTCATTTCTCCCTGTTAAAGGAAGCACTGTGAATTTCTACAGCACCAGTGTATAAGGATAACATTCAGGAGCCAGTCTACAGCCACTGCTGAAAACGTGGTGGAACCCCCCAGCATCTCTCAAACGGCTCTTAACTGAGGCTTATTCTTGTGCAGAAAATTCCAGCTGCTGCAGGAAAGGCCCTGGTCACTTTGTTGTCACCCTCAAGTGCAGGGCTGTTGGGGAGCGTCCTTACAAGTCTCATGTGACCTTTAAAGGACTTGGCAGAAAGTAGTTTTTTCTTGTTCCCCTAGGAAAAGTTTTGTCCTACAGGCTTTGTCTCCAGGGGTCAAGGGCCCTGCCTTACAGCTTTGCTGAGTTAAGTGGTGCTTTTAGATCTGGGGTAGTGCAAGCTCTTGTCCTGGCTTTAAATTTCACATGTGACCAGGATTGTTACACAAGCAAGTTTTGAGTAACAAAACTAAAGCACCCCCTTAGGCCCTCGTTGCACAGTCACCTGTTCAGTGCCTGCAGCTCTAAAGATGGCAGCTGGTGTGAGTGGGGAGGGCTCCCACAGCCACACTTCTGTCACCAGGGCACTGCTCTGATTCTGTAACAAGCTGCTGAGCATCAGCCAACACCTTGTATGCAACTACCATGTTTACAAATTAGGGGAAGCTGGGGGAGAAAAGAAAAGTTAATTACGTTTTTATTATAACTTGCATTAACTTTAGATTAATAACTTGTACTGCCAGGAAAACATCAGTATGGGCTCATAACTTCAAGTTTCAGTGGAGCTCTTGCTACAGAAACACAAACACTTTTTGTGCATCCATCTCATCAGGAAATCCAGTCCCAAGAAACAAATTTAAGAATTTAACCATATGCCAAGCAGAGGTTTTCCAGACCACGCTCCATGCCACTGCATCAGGAAGTTCATTCTCTGATTACGAGCCATGACATCGCTGCCAGTCCTCCCTCCTCCTCACCCAGCCTGAGAGGCCGCTGGCACTGGAGTGTCCAAACCTCAACTCAAAAAGCTGCAGAGTTCAAAGGTTTGGGCAGGAAATCTTGGGCTCCCACCACTGCAGACTGCTAAATGTGAGTTCGCAAACATGAACATGCTGCGTCCAGAGTTTAAGTGTAACAGGTGATGTTTTGTGCTTTTAATTGCATGGATAACCACACACCTACCCCCAGGCAACGGCTCCACATTATTAGACATGAACAGCTTTCCAAAGCACTACGTAAGATGCCAATATTTCAAAATTAGACAACAGTAGATCTTTTTGTTAATGAAACTGGAAGAAATAAGGGATGTATTAATAGGATAAAGTAAAAAAGCTAATTGTTAATGGTCCAGTATTTATGGTGTCTCATGCCAGACACAATAGACAACAAATTCTGATGAGTTTAGAACATAACCTTCCCTTTTGTAGCTTAAGGGCAGAATTACTCAGCATTCCTCAACTTGTAGTTTAAAAGGAATTCAAAAATCCCCAGCCTCTTTGCAGAACACCCTTTAAGGCTACCAACTACACAGACAATAAGCCATCTTGAAACTCTGTTGCTTCTACAAACAGATTTATCTTATCTTGCAGCAGCCTAGAAAGAGTTCAGTGAATTCCAACAGTCTAAAACCCATTTGCCCCTTCAGGAAACAGAAGTCACCATTTTCTCAAAAGCTGACTTTTCCTCCCAAGTCTCTTCAGAAAGCCAGCTTTGGTAAAGCCACTGCCAGCACACGGAACTCAGCAGAGTCCCATGAGTTCTGACAAAGGGCTGCTCTACAAAGCTGGCAGCCATGGAGACGAAGCTCACCAGGCCTGATGGCAGCTGTGGCTGCTGCCGTGCTGCTGCTGGGAGGACCACAGTTGGTTTTGCCAAAGTTCAGTGAGTACCGTGAGTGGGCCATCTCTGATATGGCACAAGCTGTGAAATGGCATCCCTCAGTTACCTTAGAAACAGGCTGGGGACTCCTTCCTGCTGATAAAATCTTCATGCTGAGAATCTGGATGATGCACCTTGCATGCTCTAAAGGAATGAAATTAAGGGGCTACACCCAGCACTGCCTGAAACACTCCACCGGTAGTTCACTNATTATTTTAATATAGTTAGATGAGTTTGTATCCATTAACAAGGCAGGCTCAGAACAGGCCAGGTGCAGGGTAGCACAGAGGAGGTTACTGGGTAACTACGTACTAACTTATGTCACCAGTGTTCTGCAGGCTGCTCAGGTGCCAGGTCCTGCTAAGCAAGCATGAGTTCCCTGGGATAAAACTACACAAGCTGGCATTTCAGCCACTGACAGGCACACACACCTTGCTGTACTAAGCACTTCAAGGTCTCAGCATACCTCTGGGAAGCACTTCAACAAACCTAAATCACATCATTTATCATGAGTTTCAGGATTCTTGAACATCCTTAGAAAAAAAAGCCAAACCAACCAACAAAAAAAAAAAAGAACTCTCTGCATGCAAAAACCATGACTACTCTAACCAGAGCCTACAGCTTGCCTTGATGATATTGCTCAGGTCAGTCAGTTTGGTCCTGCAAGCACCAGACATGAAACAGCAGCAGACACCTCGAAGCAACAAAATCCAGCTTGTTTGGCACTCAGTGCTGAGGCCATCCCGATGGATTTGCTTCCATGAAGCACAAAGAAGGAAGAAAACGCTTTGGGTGAGGCAGGATCACTGCTCACCTTCAGCTGAGATTTAGAAGTTTCTGCAGTCTCTTACAAGGTCTAGGACTATTTATTGACCATGGAAGTAAGAAGATAATTATAACTTTTGCTCTCTCAGTTGCATGGAAGGTATTTCATAGCGTGTCTTCTCTTCCACCTAGCAATTTCCTAAATGATTTTGAAGTACAAAGAAATTCTGGGTATGAATAGCTACTTGAGCTAAAGATGTAGAAGCCCGTGGTGTTAGGCTAACTAGAACAAGGAATAGATTTCCAAGCCATTCTCTCATTTCAAGTTCTCTTTTGCTTTGTTCCTATACAAGTGATTAATATAGTATGAACCACCTACTGAGGAGCACGAGAAAATAGCTATTCACTATGAATTACCGCTATCTTAAAGGGATTTATTCAGACAAACATAACCACAGGTGATGAAAATAAGTGAAAAGTTTGTCTTGCCTAGTTCAAGTAATGCCCAAATTGCTTTTGGAAGTCCTGTAAGTCAGTTTGGAAAAAGTGTTGTGTTTCAAATAAACCAAATATTTCTGCTATGGAAAAAAAAATGTATACATTTTTATGTTAAGTTTATAACAAGGCTTTTAAAAGAAAACAGTTACAGGTATTCAACTGCATTAGACTTCAAAGAAAAAAGATTACACATACAATACAAAAATACAAAAAAATATTTTAGAACTTACAAACTCAAAAGTCTAAGTGGTCAGAGCTTTCCTAAAATAATAATAATAATAAAAAAATACATTTCAAGATGCACTTTCCTTTCTGCACTTGCAAGTTCAACTTTAGCAAGAAGACAGTTTTAGATGCAGGATGAAAGCAATTAATGTATTGAATTCTACAACCAGTTCCCAGAAATTAATTTAGTGGTTGACACTATCAGGTATTTGAGTTTAAAAAGAACCTTATGTTTGTTTGGGGTAGGAGAGGTTTTGCTGTTGGGACAGGTGGTGATGTTGCTGTTGATAATGTTCTATTTAACCTGTTGTTAGTAAAATGTTTTACAAATATGCAATCTAAATCAGAGTGAAATTTAAACGGTCACTACTAGCACCGAAATCCTACAGCACTGTTCTGCAGTATGAAAGCTAAGAAATAAACTGACCAGATTCATGTCACTGCTGAAAATCACTGCAAAAGGAAGACAGGCAGGAAAGGTCAAGTTTTATTTCTGAAGCTGACACTTGTTAGAAACATCAGGACTGCAGATACAGCATTCTTTGACCTGATAGTGTCCACTGAGGTCATAGGCATCAAGGCATTTTGTCTTAAATGGCAAGACAGGGAAAGTGCATCTTAGATTTTTCATACTTAAGCAGTGAGTTACCGATTTTTGGTGTGGCTTTTATTCCTTCTAGGCATAGTAAAGAAAAATATTTCAACCGAAGGTGAAGCTTAATGTACATTAGCTTGTATTTTTGGTGGTGGCTTTTGTGTACCACTAGGAAATGCTAACAAGAACTACTCAAGGCTAATGATTTAAAAGGAGCACACTGAAAATACTGATTTACCTTTGTAGTGAATATTCTTTACAGACTGTATCTAATATACAGACAAGGCCCATTTCCTTAGGACAGAACAGGCCACTGAAGGTTACACATCCTACATGAAGTTTTAAACAAAATCAGAGCTAAGTTACCAGAGCCACTCAGAGCAACGTAATTCCTAGTTTGCAGAGACTTAACAAAAGGTGACTGCAAGGAGAGAAAAAATCCAAGTTCTTATTATTTCCTGTGTAAGATTATATTCAAATTAATAGTCCAGTAACACTTCTAGCACAAGACAATGCTCACTCTCTTTAGCAGAATTCCTAGGAGTCAACTGTTTCTCCTGTTATGAAGAGGGAGCCAGAAGTGAGAATGCAAGAGCATTCAATTTTAACCTGATTAAAGAGACAGTAACCTTTTTCATCCACCTTATTTAATCACTGACAAAAAAAAAATTATCTTAAAAAGGTACCACTCCAATTTCTTTATTATCTGTAACCTTTTGAAACTAATCACATGAACTACAAAATTAGCAAATGCCTTGAAATCTGTATACAAAACATAAATTACCTCTAATTTCAAACTTTATTAGTGTACCACTCAAAATCTTAAAAAAGTGGCTCCAAAGATAGTCTCATACCATTCTTAAAAAAGGAAACTGTTCCTTTAATGTTACACCCTCCCCTCCCCCCAAACACCCAACTTGTAATCCACATCATTTAGTTATTTTCTTGGTCATGGACATTTCCAAGATGAGATTTTATATTTCGTTCCCATAGCTTCTGGTTGTCAGAAAATCCATGCTTTCCTTTATTGAAGGAATTTGGTCCTGCTGAGGTTGGTGTATCCCTGTGAAAAGTAAAAGGAGCAGTTGAGAAAGTCAGCGCAACTACAGTAGTTGGTGCCATGTGACACTGAGAACGCCAATTTCAAGCCCAATCTGCCCCAGGAACTACCACACATTTCCTTCTGTTACATCAGGAGCCCTCACTATTAGCAACTGTAAGCTGGCCACGGAACTGATCTCTCCAAAGTACATCAACACAGAGCTGGGGCAAGAGAGGAGGGGGCGGTGGCTGCTGCCACCTGCCAAGGATTTGTTGCAAGGATTAAGAAATTGAGGAACCAAATTTGCTACTGGAGAAAAAAGAAAAACCACCAAACTAGAGAACTTCCAGAGTGACTGACTTCAAAAGCAGTCTATCATAATAAACATCTCTAAAATACAAATTCTCAAAATTCATCCCAATTTAAGTGAAGCCTCCTCTGAAAATGTCCCTACTTATTTTAGGACTGGTCCTCTACCGTCTCAAATCTGTGGCAAGCAGAAGAATTACAGAATTTATTACAAAATAAAGAATTCTTTATCTTTCTGAAAGATGATTCTTATCTCTCCTTTGCACATGAGTTTAAAAAGTTGACCAGACTACCTACTTCAAGGCAATTTGTAAAATGGAGAACTACAAAACCACAAAGCAGAGACAAGCAGGAATTCCTCCCTATTACAAGAAAAAAAAATTAGCTTCTGTTTATTGCAGACTCAATTTCTTCCTCAAAAAAAGGTAAGTAAGATACAAAGTTCAAATGCAAATGTACTACTCTTAATCTGTAGATGAAACATTTGAAAATCTTGTTTCTGGAGAAACGCTTCTTTAACCTCTTCTATCTCCTTGTATTCTTAAGCCATCCACAAGACTTGCCCCGAGCTGGGGAGGTATTTCACATGCTCAGCCTTCCCCAAAGCACGGCTCAAAGCTGCCCTACCTTCCGATGTTCTTCATGCGCATCTTGGCTTCTGGGGGCATCTCCTCTGGTTCGCTCTGCAGGGACAAAGGAGGTCAGAGCAGGGCTGGGTGCCTACTTCTGAACACTTCAAATGCCTGATAAGATAAAGGCTGGACTACAGCCCTACAGGACAGCAAAGTGACTTTGGACACAATGGAGGCCCTACAAGGTTATAGAACAAAATACAAATTCCTTTGTTCACCTCTATGTAAAAAGGAGCACTAAAATGATAACAAAATATTTAGCAAGCCAGAAGCACAACTTTCCTTTGCCTCCCCTTAATCAAGCCTAGAGAAAGCACTATTAATTCAAATTATGTTATGCATCTTATTTTCAGGGAGAAGTTACCAACACTTTAATGATTTCTTGAACCAACACAAAGCTATGAAATTGTACGTTGTTAATCAGAATCAAGAGATGCTTCTGGGTTGAAAATTCCTGACAGTTATGTAAAGAACCATAAATAACCCACTCTCTGCCTACCACACCAATGGTATTTTGTGTTGATCACTGGTTTATTACTCACATCTTCATCTTCATTGAAAGCTGCTGCTACAGAAAGGGTTTTTGGAGCCAGGGTTGGAACAGGCTCTTTAGGCTTCTGAAAAAGACAAAATGCACAAGTAAAGTAAGTCTACTAACTATAAAAAACTACTCTTGGCTTTTCAAGTATTTTGGTAAAATTAAGTCAAACATCTTCACTGAAATGGGCAACCAGGGGGAAAAGTTTTTGTCTGAAACAAGCACATAAAGGATTCTCTAATGAAAAACGAAAATGACTGCTCATGTATGTGTGATCACTCTTGAGCAGCAAGCTGAGCCCTCTCATATTACAGCTCCCCACATGCAGGTCTTAACTTTCCAGCACACTGCAGGGGTGCTCAGCCACTGGTGCATGACATGAACAATTAAAACAGAACCTGAATAACCTGTGGTATTCAAAATTTTACTGTGTCACTATTACCATTATTCTTTTGGGATATTCTTATCCATCAATGTCAGAAAAAATGAGTATGTTTATTTTCTTCTATTTTAACAACGTGACAGCTTTCTGGCTTAAAACAATTCAATGCTTTTAAACTACTACCAATGTGTATCACACAGTCCAATTAATATAAAGTTCCCTTAAAGAGTATTTTTTTATTTCCAATTTTTTACTCCTCCATTTAAAGTGTAGGAAGCTGTCAAACTCACAACTGTTCCATGTAATACAACAGTGGCACCAAAAGTTACTCGGACACCACTGAGAAAAAACAAGTTACTAGTAACAGTTGGCTACTATAGTACTAAATCAATCCTACACAGTGCTTCCTCCATTTTGCCTTTACTGGTAATTCTTTAATACATACTCCTAGAAGCTGGTACTGCAGCAGAGCCCTTATGCAACTGCCTACAGCTGTTCCTCACCAATACTGTACAACATATAAATACCACACCATTGTTAAAGCATCTGTGCCAAGGAATGGGGGATGTACTAAGGGAATAAAAATGACTGAAAAGAAACAGGGTAAATTTCAGCACCATCCCATCTGGTGCACTGTCAGTCACCCACTAAATTCAGTGAACCAGAAATCTTGAGCCAAATTTATTGCCACTTTGGACATGAGAAACTGAAGCATGCTGGAAGCTCAGAGAAGGCAGCCTTGTCTATTTTTCCAAAGTCTGAGCTGACCTGACTGCATTTATATCCCACAATGCTGCCAGCCCACATCTCTCTTCAATCTCAAAATAAGAGTGCACGCTTTTATAAAAATCTTTTGCAGATCTCTAAAATGCTGCCATTGCAGGTGCAAGGCATTCACGATTAGAGTTTGAATTTAGTGCAGACAACTATTCATAATGTATCCATCACAGTGATACGTGGGAAATGTACATGAACTGTATTAAACAGAGAGGCAGCCCCTGGCTTGTCCTTGGCCAAGCCGGCAGAGGACTACTCTGCGAGTACAGAGAGTCACCAGATTCACATCTAAAAAAGCACAAGGATACCTTGTGCTGGACAATCAAGGGGATCAGAACTCTTAGAAACCTATGTAACAAAGCCTCATCTCTTGCATTTAACACAAGTAAATCGTACTGACCTTGCAAAGAACAGGCAAAGACATGGAAATACACTACAATTCCCCATGCTGAAATAGTATCTTTGGAGTGGACGACAACCTTTTAAGCCATCTAGATGCTTTCTTCCAGCTTTAAGCATCCTATGCAATGAAGCTCCCAGCACTCATTTCAAAGTAGCCTGACTAGCTTACCAAGTTTGCTCATTTCCCTAAGGAAATTATTGTAGACTTACCAAATCTCATTACAAAATTATTCTGTATGCTCAAAGATCTACAGTTCAATTCAATCAAGTCTTATGCTTCCTGAGACTACTGACCTGTTATTAATCACCTTGAAGTACTTACACATGCACGACTAGCCGGCCCTGCAATGCCTGCTTAAACTTAACCCAAGTTAGCCTAAAGGGAATCAAGGTTTCCTTCTGCAAGGAAGCCTCCCCAAAGTACTTCCATTTTCCCTCAGATTCGCTAAAATTAAAAGCCCTCAGTAAACTTACATTTGCTCCCAGTTTGATGGATATTGCAGATGCCTTCTTTGTTGTCTGACTGCCTATGGAAAATCCAAACTTGGACATTTTGGCAGGAGCAGGCTTTGTGGTGAAGTCTTCAGCTTCTTCATTAGCTGCCCGTTTCTCTGCGCTGCGACTCGAACTTTCTCCTCCATTACTGGAAGAAACAGTCTTAGTTTTCACAGGTTTTTCTGCCTCTTCTTCAGGTCCTGGTGAAGTCGAAACAACTTACCAAGATGAGCTACTTTTACTGAGCAGATTGATGGGAGCAGCAACCTCAAAAAGCATTATACTTTGGGTGCAATAGGTAAGATGTTTTTAGTGACAGCAGTTTCCACCAATGTATATTTAGTAGACAGTAAAACACAAAGAGGAGAAGAAACTGCAAGCACTCCACTACTTGTAAAGAACTTCTTGTATGAGCCAGGAAAACAATCTTGAAGCACCATCTCTTTATTTAGTATGGAAGTCAAAGTTCATGTAGGAAATTAAATGTAGATGACTAAATCTTTTTAGGTTTTTAAGTTGCCATAGATAAGCTTTCATAATTGGAATCCCAATTCCAAATCTAGAGTAGGTAATCTAAGTTAAAATTAATTCTACTAAATTTCTACAAAATCATGTCCATGCCAGTCTCTAGGCTTGTCTGGCACAACTCTAAAATCATGGGAGTGACTACAGTGAGGCCGGCTGTCTCAATCATGCTTCAAGTCACTGCTTGTCCGCATCTCATCTGTAATAAATCTGCCAAGCTCTGCTTGAGGAAGGAATCAGCACTAGAAAAACATATATATAGATTTCATCTTTTCTGCTTTTGTATAGTCATGGAAAACACAGCAGCTGAACAGTGATCCACAGAGAAAAAGCATTCAAGTAACATTTTAATTCCTAAAGTCAGCTTCTTCAGCTACACCAAGGGACAAAGGTGTCCTTGGAAAACTCCTACTGAACAGAGTAAATGCTTCAGCAAAAAGACACTTCCCTGCTGCTGCAAGAAGCAAACCACTGCAGTAGCAGAAGGGGGGAAAAACCAACACATTAGGGAATGGACACAGAAGTGCTCACAGTAGCAGTTTAAAACAACTGGAGCTAGCACAAGTTCCTCATCACATCAAGTGGAGAACAGCACCTTCCATGCACAGCAAATTCAGACCATCAGGGAATAAAGCTCTTTGCACTGCTAATGCAAAAAACTACTAGGGAAGATGAAGCAATGGGAGAGAAGAAAGTCTGAACTGGGGGTCAACAAGATTGTAGCTCTGAGAAAAAAAAAGAAGCAAACAACATCAGGAAAGAGAAAAACTGGGGACTCAATCTGTCTATATAAATTTGTCTGCTCTATCCCAAATCATAAGCAGAAGAATATACCACTTTTACCCCACTCTTCTAGGTATCAAGACAATACGTGATTGAAACCAAAATGAATTTATCATTCACCTTCAGAAATACGGCAGATCACAAAAAGCTGTAACTTTAATCAGTTTCACTGTATTAAAAATATGGTACTAGAAATTTGATCCAGAAAACATAGATATAAAAATGAAAAACAAAGGAGGAAAGAGAAACAATCAAAATTTACACAAGCGACCTTGGGTACTGGTAGCTGTCTTAGCACAGTTTACCAAACAGCAATCTGCAGAGACTATGAGGACATCCTTACAGCTAGTCCATGAAATCACATTAAACAGAGTATTCCAGGTCCAGCCCAGGTACACTAGAGACTGCGATTCAAGGGTAGGTAGGAGATTCACGGTCATTAAAAGTTATGGAACCATAGGGCTAAGTCTTCTTTTTCATAACATACAAAATCCATAGCAGCCCAAAATTCAGGGCACAGGAAGCCAGTCCAGGTTCCTAAACTGGTGCTAGCTTGAAGGTTATTACACTACAGCTTACTTCTTTTAAGTGCAAATTCTCAAATACTGCTAAGCAAAAGGCGAAGCCTAACACAATCTACCCACATCTGTTTTCTCTGTTTTCAAATCTTAAAGAGCATCTCTCTCAGAATTAGCTCCTATCAGCACTGCATTCTGAGTGTTACTTCTACTGGCCTTGCCATAGGACGAACTCCAGACTGCTGAAAGAAACACTCTTTCTTGATGAGAGAGCTGTAAGGGGCACAGGACAATTGGGGAAGGTGGGGAAGGAGCCGCTGTGCTGTTTAATTTCTGCAGGAAACAGAAATGCAGACATTTTTATTAACCATTAAACAGGTCTCTACCATCTCCCATGCCAGTCCATAAATACATTCCAAGATATCAACGCTTCTTTGCTATTTCCTGGAGGTCATACTTCACCTACAGAAAGCACCAGCACTACCTCCAAACTACACTGCCTAGGGCCCTTTTTATGGACTGCAGACATAAAAAGTTGTCCTACTTCATAGCTAGATTTTACTCGTGTGTATCAACAAACCACACGAGTGGACAACCTCCACTGTCCAGGAGGCTGAAATGACAAGACTGACAGTGCCAGCTGCACAGCATCTCAGGATCTGCTGTCCCTGGGAGTGCGACCGCTGGGACAAGTGGGAACAAACCAGTCACAACTAAGTGAATTTTAAGATAAACCCCACTATCTTGGCAAAAGCTAAAGACTGCAAATTGCTTTCAAAAATCATCAGGGAGCAACTGTTCTTCCTTAAGGCCTTCAACTTTCTTCAACTCATTCAGATCATGTTTCAGCACACCAAAGAGTACACAGGACAGTATGAATTTCTGATGTACTGATGCTGTCCAGTTACTCTATTACTAATACAAAAAAAACCCCAATACCATCACCAAAAAATAAAAATCAAAAAGCCACCAAAGCCCAACAGAGAACCAAGAGCCAAGGAACTACCTAAAATCAAGTAAAACTGTTGAAATGTCAGAGATTATCAGATATAACATTCACTGTTGAGGCTATCCTGATTGGTTTATAAGCCTGATTTAATTTTTCAGAAGATCTAAGAAGAGCCCTCTCCCTTACAGATATGTTGAAACAAACAAACAAACAAACAAACAAACAAACAAAAAAACCCAAAACATCAAAACCCAACTAAAACAGAAAAGAAACACGCCAGGAAAGAAAAGCTTTATCTGTGAAAAGACACTGTCTTCTCAACTTTAAGTTAACGCAAGAAAGAAGAAAAGGAACATCCAGTTACAATTTTCGAACCAAATAGTGCAGAAATGACAGGAATGTCCAGTCATAATATAAATACTATAAGACCAAACAGCAAACTTACAGACTGTTGCAAAGCAAAAAAACCCCAAATGCTTAAAACAATAATTAAAAAATATTTACTGTACCCATTTATAAATAAGGTACCATGACTGTTGAAAGTTAATCTTTAAGGCTCTGTCTTCATCCTTGCAGACAGCAACACTCGTATTTCTCTCAAAACACGGCAGAAGTATTCCGTGTATTTTTACGAGCGAGAAATAGCGCATTTGCGTGGACAAGGAGAAGCTGGTGTAATTTTACAAAAGCGCCTGTAAAGCTGAGGACAGCAGGCCCGACTCGGCCTCTCCTCCAGCGCAGCCCCCTCAGGCCTGGGCCACCCCCTCTCCCCGCAGGGCCGGGCACCGCACGGCCCGGCCAGGGCAACTCACGGCCGGGTGAGGCACACCTGGACCCCCCCCCTCCCCACCCCCGCCGGACCAGCNNNNCTGCGGCGCGCGGGGATGGCGGGGCGGGAACAGCGGCAGCGCGCCGAGAGCAGCGGGAGCGCCCCGAGCGGCGCCGATCTGACGCTTGTCCGGCGGCACTCCGCACGTGCGCACGGTTTCCCTTCCCTTCCCTTCCCCGGGGAAAGAGAGGGGATCAGAGTCACCCCCCGGCACTCTCGGCATCGCACACTGAGCCGCTGCATCACGGGGCTGCGGAGGAACCACGTCCGCTGCCGCGTCCTCCTCAGGGCGCGTGGTTTAACGATTACCTTTCGTGCTTCACAACTATCATTACCTCATTACCTCCTCGGTGTGTGTAAATATTTGAAGT
Organism: Dryoscopus gambensis; assembly: GCA_013389985.1. Lineage (NCBI taxonomy): Eukaryota > Metazoa > Chordata > Aves > Passeriformes > Malaconotidae > Dryoscopus > Dryoscopus gambensis. Next base: position 18,307 of record WEIT01015619.1, on the reverse strand, counting down.
GTGAGGAGGGAGTGTGCCAATTGGAAGGATCAGGCTCTGCTTGGTGGTGCCAAGCAATGGGACGAGAAGCAAGGGGCAGAAACTGCTGCACAGAAGTTCCACGTGAACTTGAGGCAGAACTTTCCTGTGCAGTGACCGAGCACTGGAACGGGTTGCTCAGAGAGGCTGTGGAGTCTCCCTTACTGGAGATATTCTAGAGCCGTCCGGATGGAATCCCGTGCCATGTGCTCTGGGATGACCCTGCTTGAGTCGGGAGGTGGGAGAGCTGACGCCCTGAGGTCCCTTCCAACCTCACCCATTCTGTGATTCCGTAATACGAGTTCAAGAGAGCAGTGACACCGCCTTCCCCCATCCCAGTGTGCAAGCCGGTTTGCAGATCAGAAGAGGCTGTTTGTATGGAGGAACATCAAATAACAGAAGGGACGTGGTACCCAGCCCACAGCAGGGGGTTGGAACTAGATGAGGCCCCTTCCAGCCCAAACCATTCCACGGTTCTATGACACTCAGTAGCACATAGCTCCATTTTTGTCTCTTCCTCCCCTGAGGAAAAAGAGTCTGCCTGAGTGACGCACACACACGCACACAGCCAATCCTTGCACTTCAGGGCTTCCCAGGCAGCTCTCAACCTGAAACACCACCCTAGGGTGAAGCTTTGTGTACTTCCCAACCACACACAGCTGAAAGGAACCAGCGCTTTCCCTAGGCCAAAGGTTATCCATGCCTGGAGGCCCCTGCACTCAAAACAGGCAGTGAAGAGCAGGACTGGGGTAGTGAACTTTCTGCCTTCCAACCCCGACCTTGCAACAGCACGTAGGAAGAGGTCACCAGGGAGTGGGTCACCACCAACTCCTGGTATACTTGTGTGAAATTATACTCCCCGTTCCTAGTTTTTGAATTTTTAGGACCCAACTCATCATCTGCTATCACTGACTTTAAGCATCACCCATAAAGAAAGCCCTCCTTGTCCTACAGACAGCAGAACTGTATTTAACAATGTGCCCATGGCAGCTCTGCAGCCTGAACACAGACTTTCAGAGAGACATCAATGTATTTTGAGTTGTGAGAAATATTATAAGGCTCTCTGCTCCTCCAAGTATTTACTAATAGGACTGTTTACCATCTCAGAAGTTCTAGCACTTTGGGAAATCTACATTACATGGCCTGAAAACACAGGCACTCTGGGATAAAAGTCTTACACAAAAGTATCTAAGATAATTTTTTTTTAGCACAGTCAAGAAATTTGCCTTATTCCTTCCTAACACAGACTTGATTTGTGCCCCATAGAACACCCAGAAATAAATGGTGCAGCTCTCCAAAATCACGCAAGGTTTTAACCATTTGTTTTTAGTTCTGCTATCAAAGGTCAATTCATCTGCACACAAAAGGATTCAGGAAGTAATGGGAGACGTCTCTTTTACTTCATCATAGTGATCTTTTAGAATAAAACTGTAGACAGCCTCCAAAACAGTGAGCTCTGAAGAACAACCTTTGCATTCAGTAACCATCACCCTTGTCCCAGCACCGTTCAATTGAACAGATGGATATTCTTTGTGTAGAGTTATTTTTTTAAGAACAGATTATCTCATTTCTCTTACGTACTTTCAACAATGTGTGAATAAATTTAAACAGGTGGACTACTAAAGTAATTAAAAAAACCCAACTCTGATGGTCATTGCAAATGTAAGCAACATAACATGTTTTGAGATTAAGAGCTGAACAGAGTTCCAGATGTACCAAGATGCCAGACCATTAAAGGACACAGTTTGCATGTAAAAAATTCATTCTCCTCCCCATCACTCTACTTTTGCTTTAGTTTATACTTCTTGGGGTAGCTTTTGACAAATTGCTTTTGTACTTCTTCCCGTCCCTTTCCAAGTTTAAGTGTGTTGATCAGGTCTAAGGTTTTTTTCAGTTCCTTTACAGGCTTGTTTACAAAGCCACAGTATTTCCTTTTCGGAACAAATTCCAGAGCCTTCTTCCAGTCAGCAGTATCTTTCAAGGTTAATAAAATACGCATTACTTGATCCAGTGTGAGGTTTTTGGCACCAGTACTCCAAAGCAAATACTTCTCCAGTGGAAAGGCTGCAGTCTCCAATCCTAATCGCTTTGCCCGTGCTAAGGAGACTCCTGTTTTTATGCTCTTGTCAACCATTGACCCAACAATGTAGATCTTATCATGATCAAATGTTTTCATTACTTTGGGAGAATCAGCTGTCAGATAGATGAGCTTATCCTTTGGAAAGATTTCTGTGTAGCACTGGTCTGTCACGGTGATAAGCAGTTTACCCCATGCCTCTCTATATTGCTTGACAAATTCCCTATGATAGAGGCTATCATCTTTGAAGTTACAAAAGTGGATGTGGAACGGATCCACAGATCTCCGATTGCAGCTTTCACTCAGCACTATCTGACTCACTGTATTTGTGACTTCTCGGACAGACATTTCTTTCTCATAAGACATGTCAAATACCAGAGGCTGGCCAAAGATCATGGACTGAGCAGCCCTCCAATTGTATGCTTTGTCCATAATGCTGGACCACATACATACGAATGAACTCTTTTTGGCCTCACCCGTTGGTGAAGCTTGATCTTGTGCTTCCAGCTTCCTTTCCCTCTTCTCATCCATCTTTCTTTTGTCATTTTTCTTGTGAAGTTCTTTGAGATGCAAATATTTTAAATACTTCTTTTTGGCTGACTTAGAAGGGCACTCCATAAAAGTTTTTAGCTGTTCTTCACTGATATTTTCTGGAACTGCTCTGCCAGCTAGCCTCCACATCTCCAAAGTCTCACGTGCAGCAGCCATACTGGAAAGCTCCTTAGGCTCTGAGACCATCTCAGTGACCTCTTCTTGCAACCCGGATTTCATTACCTTCTTCCACTCATCTAAATCTAGTTTTTCTGAGGGTTCACATGACTTGTCCTGCTTCAGACAAAGTGATAGACTCAGAGTTCTACTGAGCGGAAACAAATCCTTTTTCATCCCACGTTGTGCAGCAAATGGAAGGACAGAACTTCTTACAATTTTGCTCAGAAGCATGTTGGCAGACTGCATACTTAGACGTGCTCTGTTGCAACACTTATCTGTAAAACACCAGTAAGATGGGAAAACAACTTTTCAGAAATCACAAAGAAAACACTTGCAGATTTTTATTCTTAGTAACACTGACAGACAATAGGTTACTTCCTGGAGGATGTTAGAAATTCCTCCTTGCACTATGCATTTTTTACTGTTTCCTAAATAAAAACAGCTTAAACCAGCTATACTTACTGCAATTCAAAATGTAGTCAAACAACCTTCAAGAACTGTCCAAGATCTGTTTAAGCTATCTGTACCATATGACGAGCCTTCACAGCCAAAGTCAGTGAAATGCTGCATGGAAACCAGAAGTATTTTTATGTAATTTATCTATCCTGTGAAAAGAAAAAGAAGAGATGGAAGAATAACAACTAGTACAGGAAAAGACCATTCTTTTTCTTTTTGCTAAATTGTCTGTGAAGTTGGCATTTGCACATAATGCTGAGGACATAAACCCCCCCAGTCTCATTAATTTTATCCACATTTGTGTTTAAATACGAAAGGTCCACAGAAAGAAAAACACCCAAGAACGTTTAATATTTTCCTTGGCCTATGCACACTACTGAACTAAGTGAAGTTTCCATGCTTGAGGGAACGTGATTTGGACAAAAATAGAATTAGTTCCTAATTTTTAAATCAAAATTCATAATCTTCCTAATAAACCGAAAATAATGTGATATATAGAACAAGAAGTTAAATCGAATGTTGGGTCTGCAAATATGTACCTGCTCAGATAGAGGCACAGAAGGAACAGTATATTATTTAGAAATGTTATATAACCTGGCATGTGTTTTACTATACAGTAATTGGTCAAATTAGTGGCTGACCTCTCATGTTCTACTGCTATTAAGATAAAAGTAACAAGAACAACCAAGCAACTTAACAATGTGAAAATCTGTAAGTGTTACAATAGAGGTATCCCTAATTTTACACTGAAGCATTAAACCAACTGGCAAAACTAATCATCAAAGAAGTATATTGTCTAACCTGGAGAAATCAAGGGATCAGTTCCTCAGTGAGCTTACATTACTGGAGCTCCAATTAAGTCAATATTGAACACCAGATTTACATCATCAGAATATCTGATGACAGGTTTTGATAGAGCCAAGTTACCTTCCAGTGTATCATTCTCATTAACATCATTACTGCAAGAATTAATCCAAGTCTCTTTGAAGAACCTAGATTTGTAGCACTGGAAGTATTTTTCTTTTTTTTCTTCTTTAGCATGACTTCACCGCAACTCATCTCAATAACAGAAAGGCTCTTCACTGATACTTCAGAGACTGAGCAACTTGCCTTCCCCAGCACAGCTGCCCACTCAGAATCACAGACTGAGTAAGGCTGGAAGGACCCACACCGGATCATGTGGTCCAACCTCCCTGCTCAAGCAGGGCCATCCCAGAGCACATTGCATAGGATTGTATCCAGAGGTCTGGAATATCTCCAGTGAGGGAGACTCCACAGCCCCTCTGGGCCACCTAATGAGTGCACGGTCACCTGCACAGTAAAGGAGTTCTTCCTCATGTTCAGGTGGAACTTCCTGTGCACCAGTTTCTGCCCACTGCCTCTTGTCCCATGGCTTGGCACCACGGGGAAGAGCCTGGATTCATACTCTTGGCGCTCCCTTCCGACACTCACTGATGAGGCCGGCTTCAGGAGAGCGGCACTGCACGTACACGCTGCTTAACAACTTTTAAACCAGCCCACGAGTCCCCGAGCCGCTGAGCGGCAGGTCACACCCGACAGCTCCGCGCTGTGCCGCGGGGACACCGGCGCGCCCGCTCCCCGCGCTGCGGCAGGGCCCGC
>WEIT01015619.1:1901-13254 GCA_013389985.1 Dryoscopus gambensis | reverse complement strand
GGTCCTGCCGCCGCCCCTGGTGCGGGGCAGGGTCTGGCCCCGCCGCCGCGCTGGGCTGGGGCGGCGGGCAATCGCTGAGGGCCGAGGGGTTTGTCAGCCCGGCCTGGTGATCTGTGATGTCTCTTTCTCTCCGCTTCCCTCTCCTCCTCTCTTCTTTCCTCGGTCTCTTCTCTCCCCTCCCCCCCTTTTTCTTCCTTGTAAAACAGAGAAGTTTCACCTATTTTTGGCACGCAGGTTGTTGTTGTTTGATGGTGCGTTGTTTTTTTCCCTGTCAGGTAGGGATTTTAGTGGAGACCGTCATCTGTCGCGATGAGTTTTCTGCTGCCCAAACTGACCTGTAAGAGGGAAGTGGATCAGGCAATAAAAAGCGTGGCTGAGAAGGTTTTGGTTCTCCGTTTTGGAAGAGATAATGATGCTGTTTGTCTGCAGCTCGATGATATTGTAAGACCAATTTTTTCTTCTTTTTTTTTTTTTCAAAGAACTGTACAAGTATACTTGTTGCATAGAAGAGAATGTAGCTTTTGGCTAATATGGGGAGTCATGAAAAATTTGGTGACAAATATAGAATGAAATACTACTGTATTTACAAAAAGGTTTGAAAAGTAAGCATTTGTGTTATTATTGTAGTGGCTGAACAAAGTGCTTGAGGTAGACAAGATGTGATATTCTAAGCCCTGCTTAAGCTGGTAACACATAAGAGAAACAGGCTTTATAAAGCTTGCCACCCTCTTTTCCTTGTGTCTCAGTCTAATTATCATCCCCCTTTCTCATCCTTTCCAGCTTGCAAAAACAGCTCATGACCTAAGTAAAATGGCAGTCATTTACCTGGTGGATGTGAACAATGTTCCAGTGTACACCCAGTATTTTGACATCAGTTATATTCCCTCTACTGTATTTTTCTTCAATGGACAGCACATGAAGGTTGATTACGGGTAAGTCATCCTACCATTGTCTATTATGTCTAAGAATCATCAGTCTTTCTCTATGTTACTGTGTCTGGGGAAGGTAACATTTGAAAACTACAATAATCGTACCAGCATCTGCATTGAGAATTCTGTAGGAAGCCAGAAGGATGTAAAATAGGAAGTATTTTGAAATATGCTCTGATGCAATAAGTACCTGAAGTATGTCTGACTCTGCAAAAAACAGTAAGAAATGGTTAAAGTCTTGGACATGACACTGCACGTGTTTGACCTTTGGAGGTCACAGCGTATTCCTGATTTGGTTATGCCATTACAAAGTTAGTTCATTCTTTTAGAATGACCAGATCAGAACCCCATATCTCATAGTGCATATTTTCATGTTTTTAGGTGTTTTTTTTCTGAATACTTTAACATTACAATTCTACCTTTGTCTTACGCTTATATTTAGGTCTCCAGATCACACCAAATTTGTAGGAAGCTTCAAAACAAAGCAAGACTTTATAGATCTGATTGAAGTGATCTACCGTGGAGCAATGCGGGGGAAGCTCATTGTGAGAAGTCCTATTGATCCCAATAACATTCCTAAATACGACCTTCTCTACCAAGGAATTTAAAGGGTTGACGTGAGATAAGAATTACACAAATGGATGATGTTCCAGACCCCTTTTTCCTTTGAGCACTTTTAGCCTCCTCTGACACTGGGGGGCAGTTGGAGCATTTATCCTAAAGGATCATATTGGTCTCCTTCTGAAGGCAGACATTCTGTCACCTCATGCTTCACTCATAAATAAAGCTACATGTTCATGCACAAAGTTCACACAAGTGACTGTTCTTTGAGTTGTGTGCTGACCCCTACAAAACAGGCAGGCTCTGTGCATCCTCAGCTATGGCATCTCCAGTGCAGCCTTCTTCAGGGAGGCACTCTCTTAGTTGTCTATTTAGTATCATTTTCATTCAGGTGTAAGAACAGTAAACCTGACATAAAGAAAGAAAGCTATGCTTGCTCTTAAGTGCATTCAACTGAATGTGCCTTTCCAATAGAATTTTACTCTTTTACCCATTGCTGTGTAACAGGACAGAAGTTTGTTTTGAGAGAGATGATGACTGAAATCTGAAATGGACATAAACACAAAGTTGATGCTCTCTTCTCTCTGATACCCATTATTACTGTTCAACATCTTTTTTGACTGAGAATGGAATGTTCTACGCTTGTAGGAGAAGGTTTTGTCAGCCTTCCAAAGGATCCTTTTTTGTGGCCATTGAACACTTGATTCCTATGGCCTTGAACTGGAAATTAGGAATAACTCTTGTTTACACTCACTTTAAAGATCATTTGAACTTCTGCTTGTACACATTGCAAGCCTTGAGTATGTACATTTAAAAACTGTGTTTCCCACCTCTGTCTAAAGTGAAACAGCTGAGAGGAAACAGCAATGTCATTCCTTTGCATCAATTTGGTAATTGCAGGTTGCTAGACTATTTTATTTCTATAGCAGCTCATGTCCAGTATTCTCATTGGCTTAGTTGGCTTTAAAATGGACATTATTTTACCTCTGTGTGTCATGTTTGGGGCACACCAACTCTGACTGGAGGGAAGATAGTAGTATATACTTCCCTGAAGCCTTGTTCAGCTTAACAGTAAATGTTTTGAAGAGGAAGAGACATGTTCCAGCTCTTGAAAGATTTTAAACAGTATACGGTACATGGAAAGGAGGAAATAGATTGTTTGCATGCTTTTTCTATTCCAGATTTGGCCTTCTAATGAGGCTAAGCACTTAAGCAAATGTTTTCCTGATAGTTTAGTCTAATTACAGAGCTGTAACTATAGAATGTTTATTATAGAAAATGATACTGCTGAGAGTTGGCGTACCTTAACATCTTTAACTCAACTTTAAATTTCACAGTTAGCCAAATGATTGTGGCTTAAGGCTTTTAACAATGCGTATTTTCCTAATAGTTAACTTTTGTGGTTTTTTTCTCAAAACCAAACAACCTAGTTTCAAACTTAAAACTGTAAATTGCTCCAAAGTGAGATGAAGGTTCTTAGGTGACGGAAAGGTGCAGAGGCAGTTACAAAAGGAAGAGACCACTATCAAGAACAAACCAGTGTACCTTTATTTATTACCTCACTTCTTACTTGTTCTGCTTCTGGTTGCAACAGGTGAATTCCTAAAGGCTGTTGTGGTCTTGGCTCTCAGCATGCTCTTCAGGTACTTAAAGACTGCTTGTAAGCAGCAGGAGGGTGCTAAACCATACTTTTCTGTTCCAGCAGAGAAAGTAGGACAACTTACTCTCATGAGAAAGCTCACAGCTTTATTTAGAGGTTTACTGTTTGACACCCATTCCCGGCAGTATTTGTGTATCCATTCCTGTATTTCTGGATCGTGCCTGCTCTGGTGCTGCACGTTGTGCGTGGAGTCGATGAACGCCACAGAGCACACTTTATTCATCACCTCACATTTTCTCTGCACCAGCAGATCAACAAACACCAACCCACCATAGCCATGGGCAATGAAGGCCACGTTCCTGGCTGCACTCTTTGCAATGAAATGATCCCATACATACATGGTATGTTCCTCGGGGCTGCTGCTGCCCCTCTTAGGGATCCACCAGACAGACTGTGTAAAAGTAAGTGCTTCTTCCCTAGCAGAAAATCTCTCCTTTTCAGTGTTCAGATCAGTGAAGTTGTCATTGGGGTTCAGTACAATCACTTCCCAGTGGCTTTGCAGGGCCATTTTAATGAATGGTATTTGTGTTCCATGTCTTAGGCCCTCACTGACAATTGTCCTACGAGCCCACTGTCCAGCACAGAAAACTCCACGGTCTTGAAGAAGGATAATTAGGCTAGAGGAACTTGTTAGTGCATTCTTGCTCATGAAAAAGAAACTTCTTGGTTCATCCTCTGTAGCATCAGTAGGAATATAAACCTTCTGCAGCATGCAGACTCTTTCCAGGAGCTCATAAACATACTGGCTAATAAAATGTCCCAGAACTTTGTAGCGTTTATGATTCTGCTCATGTCCATTCTTGTAGTAATTGAAAACAAAGGACTCATTTGTATCCAGGTGCCTCAGTTCTCCTTTTATATTGAAGTCATATTTTAGTTCTTCTTGATACTCTGAACCCTCTATTAGTTTCCTCAAACTGAGTTCACGCTGTATTTGTAACCACTACAAATTAAGAAGGCTATTATGTCAAAGTAGCAATAGACCTCCACACAACACCTGCCTACCCACCGCCCATTGCATTAGAATTCACATTTAAAAGCTGTTACAAATGAAATACTTGTTGATCCAGAGTATTTTGTGGTGATGTATGGTAAACCAGCTGCTTCTAAAGTCTCTTAAGAGATTTCAGCTGCGAAGTTTCAACAGCAGTAACTCATCTGTCTTTATTATGCCTTATTTCAGTTTGGTAGTTAAAAGTTTGTAAACTAGCATGTTTATTTACAGATCTGTTTAAGGTAGTTTGAATTAAAGGCTTTAAGAAGGAGGCACATGTACATGGTTCATTGTTCACCTGAACAACTTTTATTGTGCTGTCTCCTTGCCATTATCTTGAAACTCTGCTGAGTTTCAAGGCTGCCTTTGAAATACAGGCCTTGGCAGTTGGAAATAATCCGAGTGTTGTAATGGATCCTGAGTTTTAAAAGAAAATCAAACTGCACTTACTAAGGACTTCAACCTTGCCATTGCTTGTGTACCAGCATACTTTCCATGTTCTACCTTCAACTGCACTAGAACAGATAATACATGTACGTGATTGCTTTCTACTAATCATTCCAGTTAGTCATTCATCCTTGCAAGCACTTGCCACATGGAAATAAAGAAATGGACAACAGAATAAACTAGCCACTGTGATCCAGGAGCAGGAGAAAAGAAAGTCCATGCAGCAAACTATTATGAGATTGGATTGAGGTCTCCAGTTTCAGATTATCTCTAATGACTGATATGAATTATATGAGGAAGAGATTTTTGTGCAGCTGCAAAATTAATCTTAGCAGAACCTTCTCTTTTCCTAGTAATTCTTCAGTCTACTACTAGCTGTCACTGGCTGTAGGACAGCAAACAGGATATAACCTCTGGCGTGGTCAGAATCCTACCTTTACAGGAGTTTAGTCCTAACATGGTCATTAGGGTTTTTTATGTAAATGGTCTGAATCAAGTTATATTTGGCAAGTTATACTATATACCTTTAAGTTTTTAATGAACACAGTAAATCACATTCTATGTTAAAAGTCACTATACCATCTGATAAAGCCAATTGCTAGGACAAGAAGTGATCTGAATATTTTCATGTAAGCAACTTGAGCTGGAACCCAACTCCTTCGAGGAATGCCAGTTTCCTTGAAGTAAGGTGCTTAGCCGATTGAAAATTATTTCTTACACTCCCAAATTTAAAAAACCCAAAACCCAAACAAACATATTTTTGCTTTTCAACATAGCAACACCTTTTCCTTTTGAGTAATCACCACTGGGCTAGTGTTATTAAGTCCTCTCTTCAGAGTCATTCCTGTCTTCCGATTAATAGAGAGCAGGCTAGAAAATGTTACTTTCTCCTTTTTTATCTCATATAATCAGTACACATTAAAAAGGGGAAAAAAAATCATATGCTATGATATATAGTCCATTTACTGTCTTGCCAGTTTCTTGAAATGGAAACAGCACAAAGAAACTGCAAGGGCACCCATTCATCTACGATTTTTTCATTCTGCAGGAAGGCACAAAAGGCACAAAGGAGATGGGAGAACAGTCTGCTATATTACTGAAATATGGGCAATTAATGCAAAAGAGATAATACTTAGTAGGAAAGAAGCTACCCGTATTCCTGTCGTTGTTCTCATGAGATGAAGTGGGAGAAAAATGGACATTTTTTACGGAAAGATGTATATGAAGCAAGGTGTAGCTTTCTGTAAGAATTAGGAAAAGGTACATGCAGTTTCCTCAGAGTGGCATGCTGGGGAGCACCTCTCAGTCCCTTTCTCTCCTCACCCCTAAAAGACTGGAGAGACTAACTTCCCAACATACTCTGAATAGGAAATTACTATTATCTTACTTCAGCTACTAACAGCAACATTGCTTTTTCAGTTCCAAAACAAGGATATGTGATTCCAAATTAAACCCTGAACATCTACTTTACAAAGCACTGTGAAAGGTTTCTGAAGATTTCAGGAGGCAGAAACAAACACACACAGTTTTACATGGGGTGCACATATGACTTTCTAAAATTGCCTTCAAGATGCAAAATTAAAAGTTTTGAGTCAATTTATAATAGGTTATCACTTAACAGCTCACTTAAACAGCAGATGAGAATTATATACTTACTAGGCCAGAGGACTGATTTTATTGTAGTAACACAATTATAGAATTTAAAAGTAGCAATTATATATTGTTCTAGATATAGCTGCATAATGCGTGTACTTCTTTGTGGTAAGTCTGCATTCTAAATCAGTGTTGATTGCTGTTTGTACTTAATTGTCTATATATAAATGCAATATTCAAGGTTGTATATGCTAGCAGCTTTTACAATTACTACCTTAATTTTAAAAAATTGCCTTTGGGGGAAAATAATCCCTCTTTCCCTCCCTCCCACTTTTCTCTTCAGATTGTAAAATACTTCAGGTGTAAATTCAGCTGGTGCTTTTTACAGGGTTTGGCATATTCTAAACACTACTGTAGTATAAGTACTATATAAGATTCATAAGGATTACTTTGTTTTCCATTTTTTTTAAAACCACCTTATTCTAATAAAGCCCAATATTACCGTATGCTCTTCTGTAAAGTCTGTCATCATCATAGATGGAAATTTTTTCACTCTGGGAGTGTAGACAAGTCCTCTGCATGAAAAAAATAAACCCAACCATGGTTTCAATTTCATTACTTTACGTAATGCATATATTTGTAAAACCTATCAGTAGCTGATAGTTGCGGCCATCTAAAGCACTGCAGATAGTTCCAAGTTACAAACTAACCTCTCATGTTTGCAACTTACACCTGACAGTAAGTTAAAGCTAAACCTCGAGCATGAAACTAAATATTTGTCCACACCAGTTTTAATTCCCATTACCAAGAAGAAAATAAAACAGAAAGCTCCACACAAAACTTACAGTTCTGAAGCTGCCCTGAAAAAAACAAAAAGCAAACAAAAAACCCAAACAAAAACCAAAACAAACCAACAACAACAAAAAACAAAACAACAAAACAACAAACAAACAAAAACCCCCCCAAAACCCAAAAAACAAACAAAAAACCCACACACACACACAAAAAAAAACACCAAAAACCACCACCCCCCCCACAAAGCAACAAAACCCCAACCTACAAATCTTCGTCTCCCCTCGGCTGTAGGAGGATTTCCAAGGGCATTAGCCGCAAACTGCGGCCAGCCGGGGTTATGAGGGCGCTGCCCAGCTGTGCATCCCCCCGTCAGGGAATTAACCTGGCGAGGTCTGGCTGTCAGCTAAGGGAAACGTCATTAGCAAGGTACAACTTAAACCTGGGTCGGGTCGGATTGGGTTGGGTTCACTATTGCGTCTTTCAAACTACTGCGGTTTTCTCGGTTCTTTCCCCAAACGGGTCAGTACCGAGCTCCACCTGAGCAAGTTAGATCTGGGAGGACGGACGGGNCCGGCCGGCAGCGTCTCGGGGGGCCTGTGCGGCCTGTGCGGCCGCTGTCCCCGCGGGGCGGCCTCGGTGTCTGTCACGAACGAGCGAAGCCGGCAGGGCGGTTGAACGGAGCGCACCGAGGGAGGGCTGGTGGCGGCGGTGCAGCTCCGCTGGGAGAAGGCTGGGAGGGAGTGTGAAAAGGTGGAATTGCTGGCTCAGGCCCTCGGGATTTGCGCGTTTGTCAGAGGGAAAGTGTTGCCCTTCTAGCGAGAGAAGCCGGGGCTCGGGGCCCGCAGCCCTGTGTCACGGCCGGGCTCATGCGGTGACAGCCGGGGCGCTGCCGCCCCTGGGTGGTGCCTGTTCTCCCCGAGCTGTCAGGCGGCCCCCGTTTGTCGGCTTTTCCTCGTCGCGGGCGTCGGAACTGGCAGTAGTTTGGCTTTTCTGTATCGATTTGTAGCCCTTGCTGTTCCGCACACCGGGGGACTATGGCTCTAAGTTAAAAAACGGCCGAGATAAGTAGAAGTCCCCGAACTTGGCTTCTTGAGAGACTCCAAACCAGCTGTAAACTTTGAAAGTCTAATGCCAGAATCATATAGGATACATATAAAGAGAATACCTATAAATGCTGGCAGCTCTGAGGCTGTGTTCTTCCAGTGATGAAATTTATAGATTTAACAGGAATCCTTGAATATTTTTTAATCTTGGAGCCCTTGCAGTGGTACAAGTGTGTCCTCTGTAACTCCTTTTCACTCTATAGTCCAAGTGTGAACTGCTTATTAGTTGTGTGCTTGCGGCAAGGAGTTAATCAGTAAATGTCTTAGTTAAGGGTAAATTCTAGGACAATTTCATTAACAGTTCTATCTATGCTGACAATCCAGAGCCTTGCCCGAGTGTGTGTCTGTCTTGTATTATGGCTGTCAATTACTTTTTGCCAAGGCCTATAGTGACAGGACAAGAGGAAATGGTCATAAATTGAAAGAAGATTGGTGTAGATTGGACATGAGGGAGAAGTATTTTTTACAATGAGGATGGTGAGACTGGAACAGGTTGCCCAGAGAAGTAGTGGATGCCCCATCCCTGGGAGTGTTCAAGGTCAGGTTAAATAGGCTTTGAGCAACCTGGTCAAGTGAAAGATGTCCCTGCCCATGGCAGGAGGGCTGGACTATAAGATCTTTTAAAATTCCCATCCAACCCAAGCCATTTTATGAATGTATCTCCTTTGTTCTAGTTTGCTCAAAAATTATCCTCTTCTTTCTTAGTACCTACTGCTGTGGTCCTGTTTCCCTCTTAATCACTAAACCAGAAATTGTTAAGTTTGATTCTTTTTTTTTTTTTTTCCAGTAGAGAAAACCATGTCAGGAAGAACAGCATCTTCAAGTCATGTCAGTGTAAGTGTTCCCAAAGTTTCCAACAATTTGTTTTGAGGCTGTGGGTATCCTAGGGTGTTCTGATGTGTTTGCACAACCAAATTCATTCTTCACTGATCTAACTTTTGCTTTGTTGGAACATGCTTTCTTGGGAAACTGTTTATTATGGTAGCAGTCAATACTAATGGCTACTGTTGAACATCTATTAATACATGATAGCATTTGATTACACATAAACAGGGTGTTTCCCAAGTTATTTTAAGACCTAGGCTAACACTAAAATTTTAGAGGAAGTTGAAGTAAGTAGAACAGCTGCAAAACTGAATAAAACTTGGTTATCTGCAAAGATGTACTCAGAGGCTTCTTATGCTAGTGCATATTTTTTCCTAAAATATCCCTATTAGCAATAGTTTCTAGCAGTGGGAGTACTGGGGAGAACAAATGGTAGACACAGCAACTGATGTGATTGGGTAAGGTCTAGGTGATCTAGTGGTTTAGAAATAAGCTGTTTCCAGCACTGTGTTTATTCACTCTCTCTGGCCCTTCCTCCTACAGGGAGAAACCTTCAGGAAGGTATTGCTCGTTTAGATGAGGAGTCTGCTGAGTGCGTATGCACGTGTATGTGTAGAGTTAGTCACTTTTTGTTTGGGAAAAGCTGAGACAGCTGCATACCTTGTGTTTAGCATAGATTCAGACCTCTCTTTCCTCTTGACTTCGTGCTTGTTCTGTAAGTTAATTGTGAGCACTGTAAACCAACATCTTCTTAATGAGTGCAAGCATTGGGAAGATTCTGTACGGTGAGCTGGAAATGGTGCTGGTTAATGTATCTTGTGCTTTTTATCTCTTTGTGTCAGTTGTCTCTTCTTGTTTACTGAGTCTGACTTTATCTGTACTTAATGTTGTCTGTTCTGTATTACAGAGGTTACCAGAACCTTTTTAATTTTAAATGTGTGTTGAAATTCTAGATAACTATGTGTTCTTAGGAATCTCATAACAGAAGCTGCTAGTCAGGCAGCAGGTGGAGGTCTGAAGTAAGAAATCTGTTCCTAGTCATTACAATGCACATCAGAAACATGCATTCTGACTGATAAATGTGTTTATAGGCCACCTCTAAAACAAAACCAAACAAATTTGAAACAACCTACTTCTAGAAGTTCCTGAATAAGAAAATACCTTGTTTGAATCCTTACATGTTGATTGAGAAAGAAGGGAGGTATGAGAAGTTGTTGCCTGTGTGTAACACTTGTTTCCTTTAGAGTTTGAGAAATCTGTTATTAGAGGCATATTTGTTACAGTGTTTGACCAGCAAAAGCAACTTGGGGTGCTGTATAGAAATTCGGGTCTAATTACAAAAAACTTTAGTCTTAGTTTCAAAGAGGTGTAGAGAAGGAGTTAGGGCACTCATGAGTCAGACTGAAGGATTGAAATATTATCTCATTATAGTGCAGCATGCTTCATTATGGTCTGTCTGAAGGACTACCTGCTGAGCTAATGAATGCAGTTGAGATGTTAATAATTAAGTTGTTAGCGTGGCTGTTCTGGAATCCCTGCTTGTAATTTCATCTTACAATGCAAGGCATCTGGTGGCTTGCAAATCAAGTTCATGGGACACTTTACAGTGTCCAGTGGTGCCTTAGGTTTTAACTTTTATATTTTTCAAATCCTGTACTACTTAGTGTGTAACTCTGAAACTTCATATAGCCTGTTAGCTACTGTGCCCTCATACTTGTTGGACATAACAAACCATCTGTAGGTTTGCACCTCAAGGACACCTTGTTGTCCCCAGCCCCAAAATATATAAACTAAAGCCTCTGAACAGGAGGAGCAAAGTTGGGGTAATTACCTCATTGCCTGAGGTTGTAATTGGAGAATTAACTCTGATATGCAAATGGACCAAACTTATAAAAGTGTGAAAAACCCATGACCTGGGGTCCATCTTGGGTGTAGCCTCTTGACTGCCCAACGTGTACCTTTGAAGGCCCTTCAAATGAATACCCGCTTTTATTTTCTTAATCTTGGGTAGCCTCTGTTTGCAGGTAGCCACCTCAAGGCATCACCACCATATGGAGCAGCTTCAGCCTTTTCCTGGCTGAGCTAGACTCAGTTTGCCTGAAAGATATAAATGTTGCATTCCCTCTCTGACACATTCTCATCTGGTTGTATTTGCAATGTCAGGTTTTGCTTCTCAGGATGCCTGGAGCAATAGCAGTGCTTGCACTTTTATTCTCTCAGCTGATATTATTTTAACTGGTTTAATTAACTGATAGGAAATATGATCCTGTTTCCTTGTCTTGATGAACTAGTACAAATTTAGTTTGATCATTTTTTGTTTGATTTTCAGTGAACAAACCTTCTTTCCTATATAGCTTTTTTTCTGAACTGGTGAATTTCTGTGGATTACTGCTTCCTCTTTCAATAGTTACTTTCAAAATGCTGGCTCTATTTCTGTGAGAGCTGG
>WEIT01015612.1:620-17655 GCA_013389985.1 Dryoscopus gambensis | reverse complement strand
AAACTGGGGCTGTGGAAAGAAACGGTTACTAATGGTAGTTGTAGTGTCTGGGAGCACCAGGGACCATGTTTAGTTTCAGCTCTGTGTTCAAAATGGTGTACCAGTGCCTCCTGAAAAGTCCTTCTCCTGGGCTGGCAGTATTATCTGATTTTCCATGGACAGAGATTCCTCTTTTTGCTTTCAGTATCTGTTTATCTCCATGTGAGAAGATGTTTAAAGTGTAACTATTTTAGTCTGATGTGGAACAAACCACCCCTTTGAGGAGTCAAGAGTTGCCGCAGCCTGCTCATTTGTTGAGCTGTAAAACATAGTTAAGAAGCCACACTGCTATCTTTCAGAGAGAGAACATGTCCTTGTCCAACAAGCCAGTAGAAGTATGCTAAGCTCAGCTAATAAACATTGAAACCCAGGCACGTACACCCCTTTCTGCGATAAATCTCCTGAAAGTCTATGTCCACTCTCAGTAGCAGGGTAGTAAGTAGTCTGCAGTGTATTTTGTGTTGCCTCAGGAATTAGAAAGTATGTAGCTCTTCTCCAGTACACTCGCATCTTTCAAAACATTTCCTGCAGGTGGCTATTAAGTCACACTTTTGATAGGTTTATATTTATACACCAGTAGTAATCAATGCATAGGAATACCTTGAAAAAGCTTGAATTTCCTCCTAATTGCATTAGTTTGTCCTTTGATAAAGACTGGAATGAGTCTGAGTGTCAGTCAAAAATAAGAGCTTAAAGAGTAAAGCCCCAGGAAACTTACTCCTTGTAAAAGAGCAAATAAAACCACTCTGTGTCAGATTTTATTTAGTTGATTGCTTTTACCTACCTTACAGATGTCACACAAAGAATTTTGTTCCATAAAACAGAAAAACAGACTGAAAATGTTGATAAATCTGTTATTTTTATTTGGAATGAAGGTAAAAATGGCTTTATCACTAGAGTTTGTAATGCAAGAGAAAGGAACCTGAACTTTCTCCATCTGTGGGTCATGTGTTGAACATGTTGAACAAAAAATTTTATATCACTGATACATATATGCTTTTGGAGTTTCCTCTAAATAATGAAAATAGAAGGAAATTGGTTTGTTTTTTTTTTTTTTTCTTTTAGGGGAAATTAATTCAGAAATTTAATCCTTATTTTACAGCACTTTCTAGTAAATCACTTCAAGTTGACAAATGTGGGACCAAATAAGGCCTTCAGAAAATGTGTCATTCTCTTAGAAGATTGATACTATTTAGTTTCCAGCCACCTGTTTTGTCTTCCAGATAGCCAGTGGTCCTGGACTCCTGATCTCAAATTCTGATTATCTCCACAATATTTTAGACCCTTTATTGAAGTGCTTCATTTCAAAACCAAATTACCCTAAGTTTCCTAGACTACCTTGGTCTCAACAAAATTTCTGTGGTCTGCAGAGGGAGAGAAAGAGGTGCTTCTCTTCATGTAGATGTTGAGTCTTGTGCTGGAATATTTAATAGGTTATAGGGATGGACACTCCACAGGGTTCAGAAGAAGCTGAAGAACTCCTAATTCACTTAGACCTTTAGAACTAAGTAGTTTAGATCTAAATATCAATTAATTTGCTTGTCAGTGTATAACATCTGAAGGATATCCTTCTTCCTGAAAAATATTTCCTGGTTTGTTGTGTTCCTTTTGCATTTGAACTGTCAGTACTGGTAGAAAGTATTTTAGCAGAGGCATCTTCTTGTTTTGCATTCCTAAGCCTTAATTCTGGGCTTACGAATGCAAAGCAACTGCAAATAATCTTTGTTACTCTTCCACAGGCAGCTTGATCTTTATCCAGGACAGGGGGAACAATAGGATTGCATTTGAAGTGTGCATTTATAGGTATTAGGTGGTTCAGTACTTAAATAATATCAAATATGGAATTTTTAACAAATTCAGCAAATCCACTGCAAAGGTTTATGTAGGCTATAATTAAGAGGAATGTGCACTTTCTGTATTTCTGTTCTATTTGTTTGTTATTGTATTCTTGCATTAAGGGTTTTTCTCCTTCCTGGGCAAGGAAAGGGATTTTCTCCCACCAGGTTCCCTCTCCCTGGCAGTTCTGAGCTGAAGTCACTGGGTGGCAGGTTTGCTCAGGCTTTCTTGGATGTTAAGGGTGAGCTGGTTTACATCTGACAGCAGCAGCCCAAACTGCTGAGCTTGAAATGTGCTGCCACCTAGCCCTTCACAAAAACAAAAGAAAAAGACATTCCACTGTGAATATTAAGAATACTGCGTATATGAAGCATGTGCTCTGTGCTATAATTTCCTGTTGATGAAGTATCCTCATCTGTCCTTCTGATAATATCACTATTAATTTATGTGACTATGCAGATCAAGTTGCTGAAACTTGATAGAGCCACAGTATTTCGGTTCTCAAAATAATACTATTATTATTGTCATATATGCATAATGAAATGCTAATTAAACACATGTAAATACCTGCATAATTCTTCTTTCTTTAAATGCAAGCTTTAGTATCTCCATCATTGCTGAAGGCAAAGCTAATTTGCATTGCATTAGTACTAAAACTAATCTCTCAAAAGGATATTTGTCTTTCATTTCCTGTGACAGCAGTATTTAAATTGGAAAAAAAGAAAAAAAGAGAATTGGTTAGCTTCCAAAGAGTCAAATGGAATCTTCAAAATCTTACTATTAAATTGATTACTTTTAACTTTATGTATGGTTGTTCCTCTGATTATTTGATTGAGGAACTAAACATTACCACATCTTTTCAAGTCCCAGAAAGATACAGTTCTTCAAATAATCTGGAAAACCCTAGTGTTTGTTCATTTGTTACTTATAGATCTGCTTTTTGTCATGTATTTTTAAAGATTAAAAAGATTACTTTTAAGATATTTATATTAAAAATATATACAGTATCCAAATAAGAATATTCCTTTAAGTTCATTACAAAAAAAAAAGTCTTGTCTTTTTATACTTTTGAGTCCCACTAGTCCATTTGCATGGATAGTCAGGAAAAGGAACTCTATAATTTAACTGGTTCAAGTCAGAAACTTGAACACAGACTTAGGAAGAGTCCAAATTTAGGCTGTAGTTGTCTTAGTGACATAATGACACAAATACATTTTAAAATGCTTTCCATACCAGCAGCATTTCTGTTTGCTGCATTATTTATTAGCTGTCTTAAGCGCTATCAGTGAACCTGAAACCCTGGTATTTTTTCACCATTTTATCTTTAATAAGTTAAATTGAATTGCTGTACAAGTATTCAGGAACTTGACCTGCTTGCAATAGCTTTCTTCTTTAAGTATTCAGAGAAAGGGTAAATGGTGAGGGAAAGGTACAGTAAGACCATGTGATGAAGTTGTCATAGAGACAACTGACTTGTTACCCCTCACATTTTCTCATATGAAGGGGGCATTTCTCAAGCTGATGCTGACACACCTCAGTGTCATGATTGCCACAGAGCAGGAATTAAGACCTGAATCCACACTGACCTGAAATGTGGATTCTGACTTTGCAGTGTTCTCTCCAGTGTTCATAGGTAGAGGGACATGGCACAAAGGCAGACAAATACATTCAGCATAGAGCTTGCAGGACCCATAGCTCAGGCTCTATTCAGCTTTGAAGTAGCTTCTGAATCCAAGGTGTCTGTGCATAACCAGCTCTGTATCCCTTCAGCTATCACACAGTTACCCTGCAGTAGTGTAGACTTCTCTGAATACTCAAAACCTTGCTTTTTCCTTATGCAAATGTTACTACTCTTACTTTATCTCTCTTTGAAGTACAGAAAGCTTCACAGTCTTCTCGGGTGACACTCATAATATTTTGAACATACACGGCCAGACAGGTACTTTTTATTTAAGTACAACACATGTAGAAGGGCCTGTTCTGTTGTTTGACTGTTAAAGGGGGTTATTCCAGATACCAAAATTCACACTACGGATTTCTGAAAGAGGTGAGATGAATTCTAGAGTGGAGACAGTGTTTGCCAAAACACTTTCTTTGTTTCTTCTCCAAAACTAATGGTTTTGTAAACAACAAAGAACAAGTTGAACATTAAAAAATCAGATTAGAGGAGTAGAGATTTATACCTGCCTGGTTTTTGTAAAGTGTTTTAAATGGCAGTTCATTGGCTGGACATGGATAGACCAAGTTATTCTACTGCATGCTCCTGCTGCAGTAGATTGCTCTGGAGACACCTAATTTTATTGTATAAATCTGTCTTCAAACCCAAACTATTCTATGATTCTGTGATTCCACTGTTTTCTGCAGCAGAAAATATACAAGTATTTTAATTTTTACTTTTCTTCACTGCTTTCCCTGGTAATCCTACTTGCAGAGTGTGTAGACCAGGAAATTAATAGAAAATTCAAGAGAACTGAAGAATTGGGGTAAAATGTTTAGGCAGAATTATAGAATCATAGAATAGTTTAGGACGGAAAAGACCTTTAAGAACATTGAGTCTAACTGTTATCCCAGCACTGCGAAGTCCACCTCTAAACCATGTCTCTAAGTGCCACATCTACACATCTAAATACCTCCAGGGCTGGTGATTCAACCACTTCCCAAGGTAGCCTGTTCCATGGAGAAATTTTCTCCTTGTTATTTGGGAGAAGAGACCAACCCCCACCTCACTACTTTAGGTAGTTGTAAAGAGTGATAAAGTCCCCCCTCAGCCTCTTCTCTGGGCTGAACACCCCCGGTTCCCTCAGCTGCTCCTCATTATGCTTTTGCTCCAGCCCCTTCACCAGCCTTTGTTGCCCTTCTCTGGGCTCACTCCAGCATCTCAATGTCTTTCTTGTTGTGAGGGTCTCAAAACTGAACACAGTTCTTGAAGTGCCTCCTCATCAGTGCCGAGTACAGAGTGACAATCCCTGCCCTGGTCCTGCTGGCCCCACTTTTCAGGTACAAGCCAGGATGCCACTGACCTTCTTGGCCACCTGGGCACACACTGGCTCATGTTCAGCTGCTGTCAACCAGCACCCCAGGTCCTTTTCCCCCGGGCCACTTTCCAGCCACTCTTCCTCCAGCCTGTAGCACTTCCTGGGGTTGTTGTGACCCAAGTGCAGGACCTGGCACTTGGCCTTCCTGAACCTCATAAAATTGGCCTTGGCCTATTGATCCAGCCTGTCTGGATCCCTCTGCAGGGCCTTCCTTCCTTCCAGCAGATCACTGCTCCCACCCAGCTCGGTGTCATCTGCAAGTTCACTGAGAATGCACTTGATCCCCTCATTCAGATCGTCAGTGAAGATATTAAACAGGACTGGCCCCAGTACTGAGCCCTGGGGAACTCGCTGGTGCCCAGCTGCTAGCTGGATGTAACTCCATTCACCACCACTCTCTGGCCATCAAGCCAGTTTTTTCCCAGGAAACAGTTCACCCATCCAAGCCATAGGAAAACAGTTTCTCCGGGATAATGTTGTGGGAAATGGCGTCAAAGGCTTTACTAAAATCTGGTGGACGACATCCACAGCCTTTCCCTCACCCACTAAACAGGTCACCTTGTTGAAATCAGGTTTGTCAAAATGGGAAAGCTCAGTAACACACTGATTAAGCAGAAGAGGTTATTTATGGACTAGAACAAAGCCAGAGTTTTAATGAGCTCACTTAGTACAGTTTTTGAATGTATTAAGGTGGCAGGTGACTGTTGATGAAGCATGACCAACAAAATCAACTGCTTACTGTTTTTTTTAAGGAAAGAGTTCCAGGACTTTCTCAAGGTACTGTCTTAATACACTGCTTTCAGTGCCTTGATGTATTAGGGAAGTGCTTTAGACATGAGTGAGCTGAAAGTCATATTTTGGCTAGGTTTGGAGTAATATTTAGAGGCAATGGCTTAATAGTAACCTAGTGAGCATGGAATGAGATGGATGGAGTCAGTGGTTAAGAGAAAGGAGTGGAAGGAAAGCGGAGGATATAGTGCTGAGGGTGAAGCCAACAAGCAGTTTTCTCTGACAGAAGCCTTTGAGGAGACTTACTCTGCTTACAGCAGAAAGAATTGTAATTAGTTAGGAAGATGAGGATCTGCCAACTTCTGTGCTAGAATTAAAAAATACTCTGCAAAAGCAGTTAACTGTAACATTTATGTGCTTGTGAGACTTACCAGGCTACAAAAATTCATGTACCATCCCTAGTTAGGTAACAGGAGCTGAGAAAGCCAGGTGTGAACACTACTCAGAGAAATGCAGTTTGCAGTGTATTGTGAAGTTTGTCATCAGCCATAAAGTTGTGAGCCATGAGCGTAAGTGAGCAAGTACCTTAGGCTTTTTCTGCTGTTGTAAATAAAATAACAAGGCCGATTACTACAGAGATGCTGGTACAAAGCACAGTGTCGTCAGGAATTCTCAGTGGTATGCTGAATGGAGAATAATAATATATTTGCTGGAAATACTTCCCAGTGCACATCTCAAGCATAGAATTAACACTGTATATCCTTTGCATATAAATATAGCTCACAGAAGGAAAAGATTCTTTAGTGGGAATGACTGCCGTCATTACCCTGCTGAGCTTTTTATTTATCTGTAACTATGGCTTATAAAACAAAACAGGGCCTCAAGTGAATAGGATTAAGACAATAGAGTTGCACTGGTGATATTGTCCCCATGTTATGTCTGATGACAATATCAGGAAAACATCTATAATCACGTTTACATTAACATTCCTCAACAGCTGTTGGATTATCTATTCTGGCTGTAGCAACCACACAGCCAATTCTCTTCTGGCAGGGTCAAACCAAGTCACATGAACTCATTTAGAGTTAATAATTTTAGATACAGGTAGTAGAAAAATATTTTTTAAATTATTTCTAGCTTTGGATAAACTGATTTGCTCACCAAGAATCGTATCTCTTCCAGATTACTTTGTATTGATTCTCTTAATATTTTACCTCTACTGTATATTAAACAATGCTGAAGCTCATATGTCTAATTTTAGAACCTGAATTTCAAAAACCACTCTGTCTCTGCTTACTAGGTTCTTCTATTTCTGCCAAGTTAGCTTTCTTATTACAAAGGGCTTGTAAGTCTTACGTTAACAGAAGTTCCTTTATTGTCTCTGAGGGCCCAACAAAAGTGGATAGATACCACTTCCAATCAAAATTCTAGGTTCCTGTAAATGATACTTGATTGCACAGGGGCACATTCTGCTGGCTTTCGGCAATTTAGTGCACTGGCAAAGGTGATGGTCAAAAAAACCAGTGACTATCAGAAATAGGTCATAGAATGCTATTTTTGGCATCACTATTAAATCATAAGTGTAGGGCTTGTATGATGAAAGTATTTGCTTGAAACTTGGTAAATACTGGGTGGTGAACCACAGATACCCTTGGAACATCCCTGAGTATTGCTATCACTATTTCCAGTCTGTGATTCAGTCTTCTCTGAGTTAAGGAAGGCATTTTTAAATGTATCCAGGCTGAGGTTTTTGAATGAAAACATACAGTACATTCATATCTAATTTGCGGACAGAATTCGCTGATGACTGTGCTCTTTATTTGCTTGGTAAGCTCTTCTTTTACCACCAAGAACTTTGGCTTCTTCTGAAGTATGGAAAGCTTCATTACTGACTGCATAAAACCTTGCTCCAGGAGAGCTTCTGAAGCAACAAGATACAGCACCATATCTATGGTTTGATGATTTTTAAAATTACATTACTTTTTTCCATCTGTTTTTCATCATTTAGGTTATAAAACCAAGTTTCCATAAGGGAAATTCTTGTTAGGGCAAGTATATGGGCACATCATTAATAAATACAGTAAAGTATTTTAATTAAAGTTCTAACATAGAAATTAATGAGTACTAGTCCTATTAAGAATTTGTAATTATTTGTTATTGAAGTAATAATATTGTTATGAGAATCCTGTTCTGTTTCTAAATCTTATTGCTTTGTCTAGCATTTACTTATATTTATTTGCAGATAAAAATGCAAGCAATGATCAAAGAATCACAGGCACTGTGGTTCTTTCTAGGATGACATTTAGTGTTAATGAACTAAGGGTTTATACACAGCAGTCAAATAGGGAATGGTTTGTCTTTTTTAATAAAACCAAAACCAATAAGAGAAGAATAAAAAAAAAAAAAAACAAACCACACACTGAAAAACCAACAACCGAATGAAAAACAGGAATTGAAAACTCAGAGTTTGATGTTTTGCAGCTTCTTTGTTGTAATTTTTTAGAGGACAGAGGAGCAGGTAGCTGCCTTCTTTGTTCCCGTAGAGCTACTGACACTGTGACTGATTTTTCTCCCTGGAAGCTGTTGACAGCATTTCTCAGCCCACTATAGGGCTCACATGTGATTAGTCAGGCAGCCAGACAGTGTTCACTTATGCAGTAATTCCAGCAGATTTTCAAAGGGCGCTGTCTGTGACAGGTCTCCTTGAGTTCTCATGAATAAACTGGGGAGGCATGAGCACAGGAATGACGCTATCCCAGACTCTCCTCATCTCTTTAGGCTGCATGCACTTTGACAAATTAAATTAAAAGCCGTGTCATATTAGCCTTGAATGAAAAGTGTGAATATATATATGTACACATAGACGTAGTTTAATAATAACTAAGAGAGAAATGATCTGGAATACATGAAGAATGTTGAATTGTTCACTGATCCAGCTGATCTGTTTGATCCTTGCTGACAGCACTTGTGTCACTCAAAATGAGAGAAGGTACAGTGTAACCTGCCTTTTTTGCTGACCCTGTAAGGCAATCAGCTGAAGTATTGCTAGGGAGAATCAAGCACTTTATTTCATGTGTGCTTGATTCATCTTTTATCCAATTATTTATTTACCACAGTAATTTCTTAAATATGTGAATTCTTATGTTGGACCAAAAAAATTGGTGTTAACAGATTTCAGTTTGTGCTGAAATTTTGTGCCAGCAGAAATTGAAGCTGGCAACCAAAATCCTCACTGGAGTCTGGAAAGTAAAAGGGTAGTGTTATCTGGTTATTTTAATCTCCCCTAAATATAGACTATAAACTCTCATTCTAGTTTCAGAGCATTTGGGAAAGATTTAGCCTTACTTTTTTCCCCATCCTTTTCAATCAGGAAACATAAACGGGATGGCATAGTTTTATTTCATTTCTTCTGAATGTCTAAATGCAGAGACACAGCCCATAATATTCAAGATTGTCTCAAAGGTCTTTTTTGTTCCCCAGAATCTGCCATGATGGTAGCGCTACACTTCTTACACCTAAATATTTTTACAGATTCTTTTTGTAAATACCATTTTGCATCCGAATTGCTTTTGTTCCTGCATGTAAATGTCTATGGATTGCAGTAAGTTATATCAATATTTGATTTGGGGGGTTTTTTGAGTTATATTTTTGAACAATTTTCAGTGAACTAGGAAATCTGAATGTTACCCTTATTGATACAGTGTGGTATAAATCCATCTGTCAATTTTTTTGTAGCACTTTTCCTCCCATGAAAGTTTAGATGTATTTTGGAAGGAACATTGGGGTTTTTTGTGAAATCCCTTTAAGACTAGCACATGTATAACTCATTAATTTAGCCTAGTAATCTTTTTCTGGAATAAAATGCAGGATGGATAAGCAAAATATTTCAAGCGTGTTATTTTTTAACACTTAAGTTAAAAGTCTTCACATGAAATGTGTTTTCCATTAAGAATAGCTGTGGAGCACATAGTGGCCTCTGTTCTACTCGTTGTTTTACAGGTGCACATCTGATTACTCAGAAGTGTCATAGGATAGGACAAAACTGCTGTATTCTGTTTGCCTCTCTGTACAGCCGGAGGTAGCCAGTGGACCATGTAGCCATCTGAAAACATGGCTGCATATTTCCCAATAGCCTGGCATTGGTGAAGAGTGTTAAGGAAGGATTAGGGTCTGGGATGAATCTATGAGCCTTCTTGAACGGTAAATTGCTTGCCTGGGATCCTGCTGTTTGCCAAGGAGCAGTGACAGCTGAGCTGGGCGAAGAGCATGTGCACCCTGCCCAGGGCCTCAGCAGCAAGGGTGGGCAGAGGAGTATAGGGCAGGTCTTGGTGCACATTTGTTTAGGCTGTGCTTGTAGCCTCTCAGATAAAAACTCAGGTACTGCTTTAGGATTAAAAAGGAAGAGCCAAACAGCATCTGCTCTGCTAGTAGGACTCCATGACATGCTATCCTGCCACTGTGCTTAAAAAAGCGAGTAATGGTGCAGAAGAATCACCTGACTGTGGTTTATGAACAAATTCTTGACTCAATTTAATGTTCAGATACGGGCTTCAAAAAGTAAGAGAGAAATGTTGACTTGTTATTAATCATTTACTAAGGTATCTGGTTTTCTCATGCCCAGTAAAGAGCTTTAGATCCTTAGGAAACAAGGGACATTTTCAACAGCTGTCCTATAAATCAGATGTATTTTTGAGGGTCATCCATTCTCAAACTAAGCACTTTTTGGAAATAGCAACCACTGTAAATCATTTGGGAGGGATGTGTAGACAGGTATCATGTAGCTGCACAGGGATGTTTACCAGTTTCACTAAGTGTTGTTTTTGTGACAGATTAAATCCAATGGGGAGCTGCTGATTAAAAATGTTCAGCTGCGGCACGCGGGGAGGTACATGTGCACTGCTCAGACAATTGTGGACAACTCTTCAGCTTCAGCTGACCTTGTGGTAAGAGGTAAGGTTCTCCAGGTAATACAGAAATGGGGCTGGTTTTCACCCTGACAAGACACCAAGACAAGAGCGTTTCTGATTGTTTAGGATATGTGATTTCTCATCAAAAGATGGCAGAAATTAAAATGAGAAGTGCATAAACATGCAAAGTCATAAAAGTCTACACAGGGTACTGATTCTGTTGCAGACATTTAGAAGTTTTCCTGAAGAGCAATAAGGATTTTTTGATTATGGGTATTTTCCTTATTTTGAAAGCAATTTTTATGTAGTTTAATTTGGTGTCCATTATTAAAAATAGATTTCAAGGAGCATTTCATTCATCCCCTGGATGCATTCCTAAGTCACTTCTCATTTTTCATAAAACTGTATGGATTAAATTATTATGTATAATGCTAGGCCTACATTAAAAGGATTCTGAGTTTTCAAATTACAGAAATCAAGGCATCTGAGGTTAAGTTTATCACTCAGTTTTTATCTGATTCATGTCTGTTAAGTCTTAACTGCAGTCTCAAAATGCTGTTCTTGCTCATACAAGTATGTATCCTACAAGATCTGCTGCAATCTGAAGTTTTAATAGCATGAGTTAATGTCCTTTGGGCATTTTGCTCTCTTTTATGCCTGTGGGCATAACACATTCTAAGTGCTAATGCTCTGTTTTGCTGACAATTCAAAGCAGATATAACTTGTACTTTGAGTTGCCTTGCTGTTGTGTTTTGCCCAACATTGGAGTTACACCACAGAGATGTGTAGCAGCTGAAGTATAGCTAGAGTTGTGGTTCTGAACATCTGTCATCTCAGCTTGTTGTGCAGTTGAATATTTCTGCATTTAAATTTTTTTGCTGAGTATTAACAGCCTGTGAAATGTCTTCAGTTTTGGAAAAAATGTCAAAGCAAATATGGTAAGTGATGAAACTACAGAATACATCTGCAAAGTAAGAGTAGGATCTGTTCACATGCCTTAGTATTATGTGAGCAATTCCTTTTAAAAATTAAAAGAGAGACAAGGTGCTTTATCAAGCTTCTGATTCCCCTTCCAACCCAGTAATTAGAGCCATTGCTCAGAGATTATGTTGTAGAAGAAATTTGCATTCATTTTATTCTCAAAATTTGGACTTTAATACAATGAACACAGTTCCATTTATGGCTGCCTTTTTTGTCAGTGTAAGACTCAGCATCTTACCAGGCCAAGAGTAAATACCTTATGAAATATGACAAAGGTGGGAT
Source organism: Dryoscopus gambensis (assembly GCA_013389985.1). Lineage (NCBI taxonomy): Eukaryota > Metazoa > Chordata > Aves > Passeriformes > Malaconotidae > Dryoscopus > Dryoscopus gambensis. Next base: position 5,846 of record WEIT01015612.1, on the reverse strand, counting down.
TTCAGTTTCTCTGCATTGGTAAGGAAGATGCAACAGCAGAGTATGAAAACAAAGAGCTGTGTTCCAGAGCAACTCATCAGTGGAGCCATAAAGGATAGCTACTGTCACTGCAGGCACATGAAGATGTTTTGTCTGTCCACAAAACAATTTAACACTTCATATGGATTGTTCTATGTGATCTTGTTTAAATTGCTAGTGATCTTAGTACATTGAAGACTCTGCAGCCCCTGTGTGCACCTACAGACCTTACTGGCCCTGTGTTGCCCTCACTGGGGCTGTGTTACAGATGTGCCTCCTTCCATCTCTGGCTCTGGCTCTGCCTCCTGGATGTGCTTCAAGCCTGTGCTATGGGTAGCTGCCTCCTGGATGGACTGCTTGGATATATGCAGCAGTTTGTCACCTGGATGCACCCAGTTCACTGCCCCTGGTACCTGGGACTGCCATTTCAGCACCTGGCTCTGCCCACTGTATTTGGACCCAGTGGAGCCGTGCCCCATTGCTGAATGAACTACCAACTTTGGGGTTAGTTGTGGGTCCTGTATCAGCTTTCCTGTGGAGCCTTTTCCTTTTCTTATGGCCCTTGGTGTTTTTGGTGGCCATTTTCAGAAGCTGACGGTGAGGTGAGAAGATGTAAGTGGTATCATTTGAAGAAAAAAGGAAAGTTATTGGGATGAATGAACCTTTCCATACCATCCAGCCTCAGGGGTTCTGAAGTGAACAGTCTTGCAGGAAAATGGGTCTCTCATCAGACCTTACCTATCTGTGTCCTTGGAGCTGGGATGGCAAATATGCCTGTTACCAGGGTGGAGAGTTGACCAACAACCCTCATCTTAAAAACCATCTCTTATCAACAACTTCTACTTTGTGCATCCTCTGTGAAGAGTAAGAAGCTGTTTCCACATGCAGTGAGGTATTTAGTCCTTACTTTGAAAGGGAGGTCCAAGGAAAGAAGGATATATTCATTGAAACCAAGGAACAACAACATATGCTAGTATATGCATTTGATTCAGGTTATTTCATTTGAGTCCTTTTGCTCAGCAGTATGGAGAAAATAAAGAGCTCAAGAGCTGAAGATACATTTGGCACACTATGTGTTTAGGTCTGATGTAGAAATCTCATTCCGTTCTTTTTTGTTGTTTTTGTTTTGATTTTCTGTGGTTTCTCTGTAAATAGTGCAGAAAAATACGTTGTGGTATTCTTGGGCTTTTTTTAATATTCTCTAGGCCTTGTTCAATCAGATTTTCGGATAATTATCTGAACCATGTTGGCATATTATTATCTCTGAATGTTGAAGCGGAAAATATGTCTCAATAGTTCTAATGCATGTGTCTGTTTTTACACAACAGTTAATATGTATCAGGTAACTGTGTATCATATAAAACAACAAAACCAGAACTTTGTAGGAACTTTGAATCTGATAAGGGGTTTACCACACTGAGGTAATATGAAGGCCAAGAAAAATGGGAAGAGATCTATAGAAATCTCTTTTAAGGCAGGATTTTTCTCCAAAATAAGTTACAAGCTTTTCCATATAACTTTCACCCAGGGCCTATGCGGCACAAGCAGAAGTGTAGGTTAAAGGTGGGCCCCCAATCAGGTCATCATTAGGTGGAATTCGAGAAGGAAAATTTTGTGATTTTTTTCTGATTTCAATTTTGCTTTGTAAAAAGAGCAGCAACAGTTTCAAAGTAGCATCTTTTTACTTAATAATAACTCAATATTGATTAGGCAAGAATCATGGAATTTTTATTTGGTAGTTATTAAATGCAAGAGCAGCTGTCCTTTGACTCCACTCTGTAGAGTATAAAAAGTTGATGAAATTTAATTTTCAGCATATTTAATTTTTTAATTGAACCATCTGTTGTTTTTTTTTTCCCAGGTCCTCCAGGCCCTCCTGGAGGTATAAGAGTAGAAGAAATTAGAGACACTGCTGTAGCACTTACCTGGAGTCGTGGAACAGACAATCATAGTCCTATTTCTAAATACACTATTCAGTCAAAAACCTTTCTATCTGAAGAATGGAAAGATGCCAAAACAGGTAAGAGTAATGCCAGAAGTAATAAAGACAGTAAGTGTTAAAGTATGATTGTTAGAAAGTTTGACTAATCAGAAAATAATCACAATAGAAGGAAACCAGGGATGCTGTTAATGTCTGCTGCAGGTTTACTGTCCTGTCAGTGTGTTGTCAACAGTTTTGTTCCCAGCATTTGGAGGACCTGAACTGAATATCAGGAAATTCAGAAAAGAACAGGCCAGAGTTGCTACCTGGTTTTTTTGCCTCTTTCCTTGTTGCCTGAAACATTCAACCTAAACTACTGGAATAATAAAAATTTATTTGCAGGTTAATTTAGATGACAAGTGGATGTCTTCACTTCTGTATTTGTTACGTAGAAAGCTGATTAAAATTGTCTGCTTTTTCCTGGGAGCAGACCAAGTTCCAGTTGCATTAAAACTGGCACCCCTAGAGAAAACATAGCTAAGATTATCCTTCTAACCACTGGATGTCATCATTGTGCCACAAAATTACAGTTAAAGAGGCACCTACCTGAGCACAGGACATGCTAACATAAATGTTTTGCAGGATTTAACATAAAAGCATAAATTTTCAAATATTTTTAAGCTACATTCAATCTCTGAATGCTTTATGAAGGCTAGCATTGTCACAAGCCATAGAGAATTGTCCTATCAATATGTTTCATTATCCCACCCTTATGAATTACAACTTAGGTGTTTTCCTGTGGAATTAAGATATCACATGCTCAGCATTTCTAAATACTAAGAATATTAATCGTTTCAGTGATTGTCTTCCCTTTAAGCTGTCACTTGAAACTACAGATGTGTAAGAAATAGACTGATATATTGAGCTGAAAATCTGTTACATTTTTTAGAGTAAAAAGTTAGAAATACTAGGCCTTCTGCCTTAAATCATATTTTTCTTTGTAGTAAATGTAGTATACTTTCTATGTAGTATATGTAGTTCTATTGGATATAATTGCCTCCATCAGCCAGCACTGATATTTTTTATGCCAAAGTAGCTTGGAAAATAAACCCAGAAGGTTCCCCAGCCCCTTCTTATCTCCTATATCTCATTTAATGGCTTCTGTAGAATAGATTTCTTTGAACCTTAAAAAAATAATTAATGTAGAAATTAGAGCTGTTCAAATAACTGATTATTTGCTTCGGTAACAATACATGCAGGAGGGAGGATCCTGTTAGACTAGCCTCTGCTTTTTTCAGGATAAATTATATTTTATTTCCTATTCATCATTTAGTTTTCAATTAGAAAGGAAATGAGAAGAATTTCAGGTGGCAACTGATACTGTTTTGTTTTGTGCTGTGTGTTACCGGAACTGGAAATGAAGGTAGAAGAGTTAACATAAATGTTGGTTTCAGATCTTCACTCTGTCTGATTCAGAGCAGAGACTTGAAACCACCCTTCTCACTTCTCGGGAAGATTCCCTACTTGCAATGTTGTAGGCATGATGGGATGAACTTCTCTCCATCTCTGAAGTTCTCTGTTTCTCAGAATTATTGAGATAGTCTTTGAGACATGCAGTCAGACTTTGAGTCTTAACCTAAAGAATGTTGAGTGGGATTCATATCTTGGGTGGGACAGGGAGGAATCTAGATTGTTTAATTTCATTTAAAGATGATAACACAAAAGATATACATTATTAATTTCTGAAAAGTTGAAAGTAACTTTTCTGGTGTTTTCAAAATCATTACTTTTTCATTTGAGCCACACTTAGGAATTTTGATAAATAGAAGATTTCCTCAAAATAGGTAAAATCATAGTAACCATCGCTGGCACCACTGCAATCTTTTACTTAATTGCTGAGCTGCTCCTATTTTGACTCAGTGTTAACTTTCATATTAGTGAAGTATGATGAACAGTCCAAATTGATCTGTCATCAAATGTTTAGGCTGTCAGTTAATGCTGCTAATTTTCAGCGTGTGAAACAAGAAAATATACTTTGGCATTGCATTTTGGAAATATTGTTGTTATTACTACTACTAGCATTATTCGCCCAACCAAATCATTCATCTCAGGTTTCATAATACTGCATGTGTTTTGTGGAAGAAGTATATTCTACCTCACAGCATGTAAATATGTATGAATGGGTTATGCAGTAAGTTGTTTACATTTATATTGCTCTTTACAGTTAAGGGGATCAGATTCTCATTGTGCCAAGTATTCATAATTATTCTGGGAATCTGTGGGACAGCAAAATTAAATTAAGAGATCAGATGTAGCCCAGAAGGACACTGAAGGAATGTCAAATTTATATCACAGCTTGGATGACATGGAAGGTTTGCAGTAGCTCTACTGACTAGACAGAAAAATAATTTGAATAAGGATGAGGGAGGGTGGTGGGCAGCTAGTAAGATAAATGGAAAGTGTGTTTCTTTCTCCTTCAGGACCTCTCCTTCACGACATTGGAATGAAAAATTTAATAATCATTAGGAAGAGGGCAGTTGTGTCATCATCTGGCTTACACTGTTGTTGCCTGGCTTTTTTGCAGGCATTGCATTTATATTTTAATTCCAAATCAGCTGCCTTTCCAGTGCAGAATATCTCAGTTCTCATCTTCCTCTGAATGCAAGACTCTAATTTGACAAACAACTCTTGTTTATATATAAATGAAAATTCTCTGTCTTTCTGTAGCTGCAGACAGCTACAGAAACAACCCCCATTGTCTGTTAATTGCAGACAGTCATGAGTTACTCATTTTATTTATGATAAAAAAGCTCATCCTTATGACAGTAACAAGTCTTTTCACAGGAATTACAACATTTACCTTCGTTGATCAGAATGAGATAGCAAGTTGTAACATGCTCACTAATTAGGTGCAACAAATTAGGACAACATTTTATAAACCCCTCTTCATCAGTTGATTGAACCCTACGTGCCTAGCCATTGCCTATCTGTATAATGAATTTTTATTTTACGGTTCCTGCATTACAGATTTCTCATTGCATTTGTCTGTAGGTAAAATGAAAGTCTACATCTACAATATGTAATTAGTAAGGAAATCTCATAACTACATGTACTAGTTCACACGCAGTTAAAACTTAAAAGTAGATAAGGGTTTATCCAAGATAGTGTCATGGTTTCCATAGTCCCAGTCACTGCTGTGAGTGCTCCTTGTACAATGTGGTATTCCTAATATACAACATCAGATTTCCCTTAGGTGTCTATGTGTGGTTGGAGAATAGTGCAAGTTT
>WEIT01015610.1:0-20765 GCA_013389985.1 Dryoscopus gambensis | reverse complement strand
CAGCGCCCGGGAGGGGCCGCGCCCGGGTCCCGCTCGGCGGTGGGCGACAGCGGGAGGAGCCCGGCAGCGCTGGGAAGGGGCAGAGCTGGGCAGGGGATGCATCGAGAGCGGGGAGAGGAAGAGGAAGGGGCTAGACAAGGCCTGGAGAAAGGGCAGAGCTGGGTCGAGGCTGGGCAGAGCGGGGGATGCGCAGGGCGCGGCGGGGCAGGATTTGGGAAGCGCTGGGCAAGGGATGGGGAGGGCGCGGGTGGGAAAGGCAGGGGATGGGGATCCCTCTTTGGGATCCTCTCCATGTGTGTTGTGCCGTGCCATCCCGCCGGCCTGCCCACCAGCCGTCGCCGCGCCCCTCTGAGCGCTCAGAACCGAGAAGATCGCAGGGAAGCGGCGCTTCAGCCTAGCGTGCGTTGGTGCTGGGGTGGTGGCAGCAAGAATGAACGAGAACCTGTGAGTGCAGGGCACTGAGCAAACAGGTAACAGAGTAATAGGGTGCAGACAATGCGAAACTGGAACATGGATAGGGCAGGACTGAAGGGCACGACCTGGCAAGGTGAGAGGCACTGGCGTAAGCCGTGAGCCCGATATATTCCGGGAGTCGCGCTCAAATGTCACGTGCATTAGCAGATGCGTTTCATCCCGGCATGTGGGATGCTGCAGCAGGTTGTCTTTGTTGTGCTCACAGCTGTACAAACGGTAGTGCTGTGCCTTGGGAGGATGCCAGGGTCAGCTCACAGCTTCCCGGGGCTTTGTTGGATGTGTTTCACTGGTGCTCATTGAATTACTGTAGCGTGTAATCAACTTTGACCTTGACTTTGATGGAAGAAAGATTAGTCAATGGGATATGCAGAAAGTGAGGTACAAGTTCAGCAAATAATTCCCATTATTTCTCTACTATTAGACTGAATGGCATGTGCTGTTAAATAAATTGAGAAGTTTGAACATTTCTTGTAAAAACAGAGTTTTCTTGTGAATTTACAGATTTCTAAGCCTGAAAAAAAAAGCCATGGTGATAATCCACCCTGATTTCCTAGTGCTAGTTTTTGCTTCCTGTGTGCGGTTGTTCAGGGATACTTATGGGCTTCCATGTGATTTGCTTTCCCTCTTTCATCAGCAATACACAGGGACAAAGGCTTTGTACAAGCTGATGGAACTTTTCAATAAAAATAAAATTGCATATTTAGGACCAGAAGAGCTTTGGTATCCTACAGGCAAATGGTGCCTGTGTCAGGTTCCTCCTCTCAGAAGGGGAAGAGGTGGGTGGGACTGCAGATGAAGATAAATAAAACCTTGACAGGAACCCCAAGGGGCCATCAGAGTCCAGCATCCATCAGGCAGCTACTCTTTTTCTGATCCTCTCTAGGGTTTCATTGCCCACACTGTCCCTGCCAACATCTCTGTCTTTCTGGCAGGCAAATCCCCAGAGCTGCTGTGCTGCCTTGTATGTTTGCAGTCAAGCACCAGAGGAGGGTAAAGGCAGGTGTTTCTGATCCCTAGGTCCTGGCAGAATTTCCTGCTTTTGACAGTTCAGCAGCAACGGATAAATCCCAGCACTTCTGCATCACTAGGAAGAGCCATAAGACACTGCAGTGATCAAGGACTGGGGAAGGAGGTGGCATGAACTTATAGGACTGTCTTAGTTGGCATTTTGACCTTCCTCAGTGATTAAGGATGAGGTTTGCTCCAGCAAAAAGCTGGCTCCTCTCTATCTACTAGTTTGTTGTCCTCGTGAGGAAGGGATGTCTGTGCACTGGTGTGCTGGCTCTTGGGAGGGTATGGAGAGGATCCTGGGAAATGATGGTGGGGAGTGGTGGAGCAAGGACAAGACTGAGAAGTCATAATTTGTGATCCTGTTCCCAAGGTGAGTCTCAGTTTTGGTGCTGATGGTGCTAGGCAGCTGCAGAGCATTGTGTGAGTATCTCCCCATCCCATGTACCCTCTCCTTGCCACAGGCAGTGTGGGGGAGATGAAAGGGCCCAGCATCAGGACTGTGCCAGCAGGCTGTGATCCCAGCTATGCCTCACCTTGGGGCAGTGCTGAAGCAGGCCAGTGGGTACACAGGGAATGGGAGTTGGTGTTTGATAACTGGATGGAGCAGGCTGTCAGCAAGTGATACACTGTGTCCCAGGATGTCAGGAGCTAGGACTTTCTGAAGCAGATTGGAGTTGCACTGGAGCCTTTGCCTGGCAGGATCCCATCCTCTTCCAGCATCCTGAACACAGTGGGTGTTGAGTCAATAAAAAGCGTGTGAATAGTTTAATACTCCCTCTGTCATCCTGTCAGGTGCCTTGGCTGTCTGCTTGCCTTGGGGCAATCGTAGCTGAAAGCACAGGTATCTCTGGTGGTGAGCATGAAGGAAATGAAGAGGTGGTGAGCAGAGCTAATGCTGCAGGTACCAGAGCACACACCTTCATCCCCAGGAGGAGTGGGCGCTATGGGGCTCTTTCAGTGTGTTGGTTGAGCTCAGCACTTTGGGCATTCAGGGCGCTCCTTGAGACAAGGAACTGTTTGGAGTAAGAAGCTGTTTGTAGTCAGTGAATGAAATGCTCATAAATGAAAACATGTCAGTGAGGAAAGCTTTTAACGTCATGGAAGTGGTCAGCTTCTACAGAGCCACAATTTGTGCATTATAGGAGATGTATCTCCAGCCAGGAGCACTGTGTCCAGCCCAAGGGAGTGTGATGTCTGGTACAGTGTGGTTATAAAACTGCTGTCCTGCAGGTGCAGTGAAGCCCATGCCATCTTATTTCTGTTCCTGTTTTTCTATTTATGCCTGTCTAATGCAAGGAGAATATTTATGTTGTTGACTTTGGCAGGGCTCTGCTCCTTTGTGCTTGTGAAAGGGAAGTGTTGGCTACGGTGGTGGTTGGCAGTGAGGGGAGGTTGTCCCTTTCCAAGGTGTCCTGGCAGTACCTGTGTCCACCCAGTGCCCTTTGGACCAGCTACTAGGATGCAGTCAGTGCTGTTCCTGTCAGGGTAAGCAGAGCTGTAACCTGGAGCTGCAGCAGGGGAAGTAAGCACAGGCTGTGGTGGGAGCTTGGGGGCACTTTGGGCCCTGTGGGAAGCATGGGGAAGGATGGAGAGCAGTTTACTTGCGGCTCTTGTTCCCTCTTACTCTGCTGCTGTTCCCAACATCCCAGCTGTCATTCTGGCCTTGCATCTCATTCACAGACAGGCTGTGTAGGGGAGGTCTTGACAGGGGGGAAGAGTTCAGCAGGAATCCCTTGAAAGCAGGCACAGCCCCACAGAGCAGTGTTGGAAGTTCTGGGGTGCCACAGGCGGCTGTGCTGTGTGGGAACCCTGCTTCTCTCTGTGCTCTTTTCTTCAAGAGGCTGCAGGGCAGATTGTATCAATTTCAGCTTTGAATGGTCCCTGATGTATGCTGCTGATTACAACTGGGGAGGAAGTTTTGGCAGGCTAATTGAAAAATAATGTCATGGTTTAAATAAACAGACAAATTTAATGGAAATGTTTGTTGGCAGGTGAGATAAATGGCATTCTTGAAAGATAGAGGGAAATTTTAAGTTTAGTTTAAAGAAAGGAGCAAAGTTAAAGCCCAAGTGTGATAACTTAAACCATTCTTAACCAAGGGATGACCTGCAGCTTAAACCTTAGAGCACCAACAGTAAAGTACTGTTAGAAGTACAACTTCAGAGCCAAAGTGCTGATGATACCTGGGAGAGGCATCTGGGCTAGAGCTGAAAGAGAGCAGCCAGGGACCTTTGGCAGTGAATGGACATGGGTGATTTTGGCTCAGACATTCAGTGTGATCTCCCTCCTCCCATCCTCTGATGCTGCTGAGTAGTAGTGGGAAAGTTGAGCAGCAAGGCAGGAGAACCCTACTCGGAGGCACTGGCTGATGTGGGACCTGGGCAGCTGCAAAGCTCAGACACTTGCTAGCAGGATGCACGTGTGCTCAGGTGTGCAACCCTTGTTCTGATGGAGGTGCCCGTGCACCTCTCCTTCACCCCATCTGCACCCTGTGGAGTGCAGTGGGGCATCGTAGAGTTGAGCAGTTTAAGAGCACATGTGTGAATGAGATCCTGGGTCTTGCGGCACTGCCAGGACAACAGCAAAGGCTCTTCCTTCTGCCTCAGGATCCAAATCAGCTGCACATGGTCACTTGCTTGGGTGGATGTGAGGCTAAAGCTGAGAGACACCCTGTGCCTCCCCTGTCTTTTTGGCATGTGCTCAGCAGCACTGGGGCCCTGCAACGAGAGGGGGCTGTGTCTCAACCCACATGCAGGTTTTCCAGAGGTGTTGTTCTCTGTGTCGTGACAGAGAAATTAAAAGTGTGGGCGACACAAGATCAGAGCAGCAAGCACTTGACAAAACACAGATGATGCATTTTTCCATAGTGCTGCCAAACCCAGTCATCTGGTGGCAATTTTAAGTCTCACACAATTGCTCTGATTTTCTGTAGATCTTTTCTATACAGAGTAACTGAAGACGCATTCAGTGCTTTGCCACAGAGATTTTATAAAGGGTGCAGAGCCAGAGTATCTTATCTGAGAAGGAGCAGCTGCAAAGGATTTGCCCACATTTTGTCAGCCAGCCCAGGGAGCATCTCTGGGTACCCCCAGGGCGCAGCTTGGTGGCACCCAGGCACTCACAGCTCTGGGCCACACATCTGCCAGCAATGGCAGTGTGGGAGAACCTCTGCTTACAAACAACTGCGTGGATCCTTGCCATCCAGAGGCATTCAGAGCAAGTGTCTGCTCTCTGCTTTACATGGTGCTGTGGCATATGCTCCCTGAAAGCTCCCCGTGAGAGGGTTGGCAGGACAAGATGGATTTTGTTTGATCCTGGCTGGGCTGGGCTCCTATGGGTGGCTTGGCTTCAGTCAGATGCAAAAAGGAGATATAAAGCTCCTTAATGGTGATACTAAGGAGGTTTTGACTGGAGGCAAAAAGGCATTTTGTTCTTTCCATGGCGTTTTTTTTTCAGCTTAAACTATATTATTAGTGTCTCAATTTATGCTCATGCAGAGGAAATCAGCTTTCTGCATAAAATCCTCTATTAATTAGCTAAATGCACTTTGATCAATGTGAAGCCTGTTTATATGCAGCATTTGTAGTGATCTTGGCACTCAAGAGAGACAGAATATATGCATGTTCCCCCTGGGGGTAGTCAACATGCTATGTTTGCACAATTTACATAGAAAACCAGACATATATGAGGCATGGGAGGAAATTCTGCCCCTGTGTAAGTGGGCAGGAGTTTTGTTGTTGGTTTAACCAGGATTTGCCTGCTGTGGCCAGGTCACCTCAGCTGGCCCTGGTGACTCCTGTGGAAGTGTTTGTGGAGAGAATGTTGTTCACAGGGGCTTATTCAAGAAAACACTTTAAAAGATTCTTACAATTAATCACATGCTTTCCTGAATCAGGGCTCATGTGCCTTGAGGGGCTGGATTTAGCCCAGTGCTGGCCTAGTGCTGTGGCACGGCCCTGGGCAACATGTGACAGGGAAGTGGCTGAGTTTGCTCCTGCCTGAGCACACACCAGTTGTGGAGTGGATGAAGGGCTCAGCTTGATGGAGAGGAGCAAGGCTCCAAGGACATTCTGCAGGTATGTGGGGACAAATCTCTGGCATATCTCCTACTGATACCCAGTCCTAAAGAGATAGAGCAATCCCTTGCTCTCCTATGAGTCCCTGTGTGCTGAAGTGTGACTGTTACAGGATGAGCTGCGGTCAATGTGTCCGGTTCTCCAGGTTTTGGGAGGCAATGACAAGCTTTTGATGGGCATAAAATCTTACCCTTCCCAAGGCATTGTTTAAATGTTTGCATCCTCCTGCCTGTTATAGGAAAGCTCTAGGAAGAGAACAAAGCATCCAGCCCTTACATGTGTTTATCTCTTACCACATTTTGCTAGCTGGGGTTTTAGCACTCACTGGGCAAGGCTGAGAGTGGTTTATTCTGTGCCAAGGACAATCTCATGAAAATGCAGATGTCCCTGCATTGACAGCATCTGCCCCAACCCGCCACTGTCAGTGCAGCGAAATGCCTGGAACAGATGGTTCTGGTGGTGCCTGCAGCCAAAACCATCACTGCGGCTGGGATTTGGTGCACTCAGAATCCAGTGAGGGGATGGCTCCTGGGCTTTGTTTCAGCCTGTTCTGGTATCTAGAGATATTTGCGGTATCTCCCCCACTACCAGGAGCATTTGAACCAGGACTACCTGCTGTAGTGTATAGTGTAGCATCATTTTCTGTATGCAGATGGGTGGCTCTTTCATAATTTCACTTAGCCCTCTGCATGCTGATTTATTATCTCTAATGGTGCAAAAGCTTTTGACATTTCTGTGGCCTGAGAATGCAAGTCACTGTCACACACAGCAGCTGAACAGCAGCCAGACATGGGGTACATGTGTGCTTCAGCATTACTGGTTAATTAGCCTCCTCACTCCTGCTTTGTGCAAGGAAGAAAAGAGTAGTTTCTTAAACCTATGTGGCCATTGCTGTCATCTTAAAAATGCTGGAATATGTTTCCTTGCCACCAACTCTTTCCATCTCTTTCATACCCTTAAAAGTACAAATCAAAACTCTCCCTTGCTGATTCCTCTTTCCTTCAACACAGCCCTGACTTATCTTCACAGTTTTTCCCTGTTTCCTGCTGCTTCTAATGGGGTCAGGGCTGCTTGTTCCTGACCCCTTTCTCACCCCTCTCTCTTGCTGAAAAGCAGTTTCTTCTCTCCCCTATTAATATCTCCTGTCACAGGACTGTTCCTGGGGAGTGGTTGCATCTGGGAGGACACTCTGCCTGTTTTGGTCCACAGCATTCCCCACTGCCTCATCCTGCCCCTGGCTCCATGCTGGGTGACATCCCCACTGCAGCCTGGCCTTTCTGTCTCTTAAGCAGGGTCACTGCATGGGAGAAGCCAGGAAAATGACATCTCACCTGTGCAGTAGTAGGATCTGGTGTTGTCAGAGTGCTGAACATTGCTCTGGAGAGCCATAACAGCCATACATAAAACTGTATTTTGGCAGTGGTCAGGAGCCTAGGATGTGGGCTGGACTGCAGTGTCTGTGTGTGGAACAGGGCGTGTGTCCCAGCAGTCTGGAGGAAGCCACGGCTCAGAATGGCAGCTGGCTCCGTGTCTGCCAGGACTCTGTCAGCCTGCTGAGCACAGGATCTGTAGTTCGGCCCTTGGGGACATGGGGTTAGCTGGAGCAGAGACTCAAGGGAGCTGTTGTGCCAGCCAGAAAGGGATGGGGGGGACACAGGGACATGAGAGGCTTGGCAGGAGCTTCGTTTGTGACAGGGGCAGGTAAAAAGGTCATGGTCAGGGAAGGAAAAGGGAGTCTCCCTCTCTTGCAGGGAGATGATAGTACTGGCTGGGGTGGGCTGAATGCTCACAAAGCTGGTGTTCAGGGAGGGAAGCCTAGCTTCCAGCAGAGAACTACTTTCCATGGCACTTTGGGGGTCCAGTTGCACTGGACTCAGACAGGTTTTCCTTACAGTTCTGCCTTTCCTTCTGTGCCTGGGGAGCCCTAAACTCTCCCTTGTCCTGCTGCATGATGCTGGAACTTGTATGGATGTCTTTATTTGGGGAAACTTTGAGGTGCTTCTGTTGACAGCAGCATTTTGTCTGTGGGTGGACTGAAGCCTTGAAGAGTCCGTCCCCTGCAGAGCCCATCCACAGCCTCTCTTGCATTTGCTGGGGAGAACAGTTTAACTTTACAGCCCTGCAGCTCTTTGTACCTGTATCCAATGCCTACAGCCCAAAAATGGAGTACAGATGAGGCTGAGATGATTTCCTGAGCTGCTGAAACCACCACTGAGTTTGGCTGCACTGCTGGGGTGTTTGCTGTATTGTTGAGGCATCCCAAAACTGACCTGTGACTTCCTGCTCTGTTTTTCCCCAGTGCTGCTCCATGGGCTTGGACAAGTCTCTTGCCCTCGTCCTGGCTCTGTCCATGCCCCAGTGGGGCTGAGAGTGTTCCCCTGCTCCCTTAGGGCAGTAGCTGTGCTGTTGGCTCAGCCCTGTGTGCAAGTGGTTTCCTAAGTGAAAAACATGAGTTTAAAACAGACAGGAAAGGGAGGGGTTCTGCTTATGTGCAATTAATTGCTTTAAGATGTTCTGGAGCTGACTATTCTGCATCTGGATGCTAAATATAAAACTGATACTGCATAAATAAATGATGAAATACAAGTGACATCTGAAAAGCACTTTGGGATGTCCCAGTTAAAAACCGAAATAAATAACATGTATTATTTTCATTGTTATTACTGTTTTCCTTTTTTAGCATGCCTGTGCTTAGAGAATGTTTTGAGAAGTCCTATCTTGTAGAAATTCAGCTGTCCCGTAGAAACCAGTACCCTTTTGCCAATTTCTATTAGCTCTATTATTTTTGGAGGAGAAAATCAAAGCTGTAACGTGTTTGTACATCTCTCATGCTCTGCAGCAGATGCGCAGCTGGATGCAGATGCAGTTTGGCTGACGTAGAACTACCCTGATCCCTTCCTCTGCTCCTCGAGAAGAAGGGCTGGATTTGGCCCAGGATGTACCTGTGCAGGCAGGGACTCAGAGGACTTCAGGGGCTGTGGCTGGGGACTGGAGTCTCCATGGCAGTGTGTACTGAGCTGTCAGTGTCACACAGAAGCACTTGGTGATCCTGAGGAAGGTCAGGCACAGGGGACAAGGATACTGAAAGCAATCTCAGATGCTTGTCCTAGTGTACTGCCCTGTGCAGGAACAGTGCTGGATCACCTCAAGTGTATGCTCATGCCAGACATGGATCATGCCCCCAGCTACTACTTGCCAGTGCTTTTCCTACTGACTGCACTTGTTCAAGGCATCATTTTCAGAGGTGATGTGTGAAGGTGAAGTGCAGGTGGGCTGGAGTGCCTTCTAGGCTGGGCCACTCACACTGAGCTGTGAACTTTCACTGCTTCATTGCAATGCAGTTGTTTTCTGAGGGCTGTTTGCTTAAGTTATTATGCAAGACTCTCAAGCTTTCAGGAAAAAAACAGTGTTCCTGCCCCTCGTGGCTGCAGAACTCTGCTTCAGAATGAAATCTGCTAAAGGCTGTGAAATGTGGAGTCCAACTTCTGAGTAAGTGGAAGGAAAATGAAGAGTCATATGCTGATTATCCTGGCTTCCTGTAATTTCTTAACCAATTTGAAGACACTTCAAGGCCTGAATTCATTTTATTTGGCAGGCCTGATAATGTCAGGTAAATGTTTGCATGTCTACACTGACATCAGCTTTTTGACTGTTTCTTCAAGCCTTCTCCAAGCTGGTGTCTTGCACCAATACTGTGTCACTCTGAGGGTCAGCACTGTGACTGCCTACACTTGCTTTTTCACTGGAAAGTGGGCATTACATTGAAAAAGGAGACATCCACTTTACAAAACACCGAGAACCTAGGTTCTGGTGCCGCCCAGGGCCATTGATGCAGGAGGGGAGAGGTGTGAGTCGGTGAAATGCTTTTGCACAGAACTTGGGCGGGGTGGAGGGAAGCACAGGAGAGGGGGCTGGGTTTTGCTCCGAGCTTTCGGATGGAAAGAGTGAGTCATTTCCACTGCAGGTGTTTTCTTGCAGGGTGCCAGGACTGTGCACGCATCCTCCCCTTCCCTACCACATGGCCTTTTATTTCTCTGAGAGCTCATGTAAGGTGCAGCCATCTCCATGCCGTGCAGAGCAGGGGAAAAGTGGGGTACAGCAGCTTTGTGCTGCTGGCACTGCATTTAGAGCTGGAGCGTGGCACACAATGGCACATAACTCCTGGATGGAGACGGGAGTCTGTGGACTGACCCAGACCCCTGTCTAATGAGACCCTTAGCAATGACGTGTTGCTGTTTAGGAGATTACTCTCCTGCTGCCCAGTGGAGGGCTGTGCCGAGCCTTGCTCTGAGCTGTTAACACCTGATCACTCCTTGGCAGGCCCCTTCTCCTCACGAATTCCTTCTTTTCTTCCTCATTGCCTCTCCTGTCTACAGTGCACACCTTCTCTGCCAACCCCGCTTGGCCTCCCTGACCCCATCTCCTGTCTCTTGCAGCCACACAGCCCAACCTTTGCACAATTCTTGCTTCCCATGATGTGGTCCCTGCACAGATCCATCCCCAGATGCCCCACTCTACCCTCCCCTGCACCACCTTGGGCCAGCTCCTGAGACTCTTCCCTCTCCATGCTTCCCCTGCTCCTCCTCCTTCTGGTGAGGTTTTCCTCCCTTGCCATTTCACAAGATGCTCTGTGTGTTTGCATGCCCACCTTACAGTCCATCCCTCTCACCTGTCCCAGGTGCAGCCGTGGTGTCTCAGTGTTTTGGTGTCTTCAGCAGAGCCAGGATTCCTGTCCGGCCATTTTTCTTGTGCTTTTAAACTTCCTTCCTTCTGGCCAGTGTAAAAATAGTTTTGGCCTGCTCATACCCAGCTTTATCAACTGTTTTTCATCCTTGAGGTTTTACCATCGTGCATCTGCTACATCCAGCTGAGTGCTGGGTTTGCAGCAGGCTTGTGGACACAAGCTCCCCATCACCTTCTGAAGAGCTGCCTCATTGTCTCCCTGCTGATTTCTTCCCAAAATGTGGCTTTGCTGAGAAGCCCACGAACCTCTTCGCATGAGCAAGGCTGCATTGTGTTGTGACTGCTGCCGTATGTGCTGACTCACACTGTCTCCCTGCTTGCCCTTCCTCCCCTGATCTCTGTTCCCACCTCTTCCCTTTCTTCTGGACTTTTGAATGAAAAGTCGTTGGGGAACAGACTTTATTCTGGCTTTGCAGATGTTTATGGCAGTTCCATAAACGTTGGATGGCCAAGCCCAGAGTTTATGGTTTTTCATTATTCTTTCTTATGCCTAGCAGTCTGGAATGATGACTTCTCTGTGAATCTGAGCTTTTGTAAATCGAGCTCTGTAGCCTTTCTGCAAACTTGAGTGAGAGTGTGTAAATGGGATCAGATGGCAGTGCAGGGACTGGGGGTGGAAAAAGTGAGGAGTCACAAATGTGATACTAAAAAACCAAAACTCTTAAAGACCACACGATCTGAGTTTGACTTGACCTGATCTTTGAATCCCTGGCTGTGGAAAAGCTTTTCTGTGGATAGAAATTGCTCAATTCCATATGCCCATATGGTTTGCCAAGTGAGTTTGCTCAGTTCCCAGGCATCATTTAAATTCACATACAATCAGGTTTCATGAGCAAAATAAAATAAATGAGGACTTCTCTCTGCTGTTTTTGAGGTATCCTCACATTTCCAGATTGTGCATTGCAGTGGGGAGTGGTCCCTCTGCCATGGAATGTTGCTAGTCTCAGAAGTGATGTGATTTTAGCTGTGACAAGTGTGTCCAAAGGGTAGTTGTACACCTCCATTTCCCCCTCTTTTAGCTTTTAATTCTCCAAATAGACTTTTCCTCTTGTTTTCTGTGTATTTCACCTACTTGGCCCATTGGTATTTATTTTGAAATTTGGGTTTTGCTTGGCTTTCCACATAGGTGCACTACAGGGTTGCAACAGAAGAGGCAGCAAATAGATAGCCTGTAAAATGGTTGCTAAATTTTGGGGAACAGTTGTACACTCTGAGATAATACAGTTATATACGTACACGTGATCTGTCCTCTTCCTCCTCCTCTCTTCAGCTGCTCTAAAGAACCAGCACTTCTAAAATTCATCTCATTTGTGTCTCTTACTGCTTTGAAATGTAGATACACACCGGGTAGGGCTTCATTTCTGAAGATGTGAGAAAAAATCATGTGCTGGGGGCTGCTGAACCTGCAGGTTTTTCAGTGGAAGGGCCCGGAGGAAGTGTTGCAGGGCAGGGTGTGTGTTTGGTGGCCCTTGGGACCACGAGAAGTGAAAGTCAAATGTGGTGCAGCTCCAGTGCTGGGCTTGGCTTCTGCCATGTGCTGGCAGCTGCTGAGAACTTGTGTCACTGCAAAGGGACCAGAAAATTGGTTACACTGGAGCCAAACCAGCTTGGTTTGTCATTTTCTTCTCTGGATATTGTTTTAAATGAGGGCTGAACTGACAGGACTGAAAATACAAAAGCTTTCTCACAGTTTTCCTTTGGCCACTGCTTTAAAAAAATCCCGAAATGAAGCATTTTTCATTCTGTACATTCACATCACTTGGGTTGTATCTGTTGTAATTCGGGGAGAAATGGAGCTCAGAAAAATATTAATCATATATAACAAAAAAGTTGTGTGTTTTTATGGTATTCAAATGCAGGACACTGTAAGACAGGTAGCTACTGTTTTTCAGGCACTAAAAGTTTAAAATAGAAATGTTCTTTCCTGTACTTCTCCACATGAACAAGCTGTCACTGTGAGCCTTTGTTTATAAAGCAAATAAAAGGGATTTTATATGCTTTGCAAAATAGATGCAGAAAGGTGACAATTTAATCTAACTTAAGTATCCCTCTCTTTATTAATGGATAATTCTCTTGCTAAACCTTTCCTTTGCTTTCTCTCTCTGGTGATTTCTGTCTTGGGGAGGGTTTGGGCTCAGGCTGGCAGAGGCCAGTGGGACAAGCAAGGCACTGAGGACAAGGACCTTACTTGGGTTTTCCCTAATGCTGGGCTCTTTGTGCTCACGCTTGGCCAAAGGCAGAGCCTTGTGTTGGTGTTTGTGGGCATGTTTCTGTTTGCACTAATTGCTCTGAATTTCCTGTTAAAATGCCAGCCAACTCACTTGTGGTGGGGAGTCAATAGTCCAATAGACAGGCTGTTGTCCAAGTGGAGCCTTGTGATCCAGCATGGATGGGGGCTACATCACAGCAGACAACCCTCTGCATGGCCCTGTGCTGGGGGGAGCAGCAGTCTCGGGGCAGAAGCAGAGGACAGAGAGAGCAATCTATGTTTTTGGGAGCAGGCTGGTGTGTGGGGCTTGAACCTGTGGTTTTTTTAAAGATGAGTGAGTGAGCTTATCTGGGAGGGTGCACTGCTCTCATGTTATCTTTGTTTAAAATCATGTTTGTTTTTCTCTGAGGTATTCGCCTTGTTTTTTATCCCAGCACAGTGGGCTGCAGTGCTTTGGGCTGGATGCTGCTGCTGGGTGTGCTCGGGTGCTGCATCCACAGGAACCACAGGACGGGGCAGCTCACCCCAGCCTGCCCCTGCTGTGTTCTCAGGAGCTCAGAGGAGCCCAGGAGCATCACAGTGTAGTGTCTGCCTGCCCTGTGGTGTGTGTGCCACAGAGCAGGATACCTTTGGCAGCACTGTATGTTTTTTCCTGCAGAAATGGATTGATTTTGTTGCTGGACTGGCAGCATTTCTTTGTACTTGGGTATTGGCTTTCCCTGTGGAGGAATTTGTGGTTTCTAAGACTCTGATTACGTTAGTGTAATAGTTTTTCCTCTGCTTTCATAATGACTTTGGTGGGTGCCATCTGCTGTTGTGACAGTGTGGGGCGGTGTCATCTGAGCCGGGGGCGGTATGGGGTGTGCACTTCTACCTTCAGGAAAACGAAGACTTTAAATCCCACTTTCAGCATTTAAAGCTTTATTTCCAGCCTTGCTGGGCTGAAGTGCAACAAATATTCGGGATGGCTCCCTCCTTACTTCACAGGTCTGTTTGCAGGGACATGAGCATGCCTGGCCCCGCTGGGCAGCCTGCACAGCTCAGGATGGATGGAGGAGTTTGTTTCCTCGATGGCAGGCAGGAACCAGGCCACATCCTTCCATGAGCAGCTGCTTTGCCAACAAACAAGTTGACCTCCATCTTTTGGCTTTGCTTTAGAGACATGTCTGTGGTTCCTGTCATGGTCTGTGGCAGCCTGGGTGATGTGCTGGGTGTGAGCATGGTCAGTGTAACACTGAGCTGCAGAGAATGGAGGGCTGCTGTGTGCTGAGACAGGGAATTTGCACACCTTGGGCAAGGGGAGCCCTAGGGACTCTGTTTCTAACAGCTCCAGACGAGAAATGCCTGTCTGGGTGCTGCAGAACCCTTCTCAGTGACAGTGCACACCCCTCCATCCCTGGGGCATTAGATGCATGTCACAGGGCCCAGCACTGGTTTGTCAGATATAGATCACAGCCTGCACCACACATTTTTTCTGATATCATTACATCCATCAGACTAGAGGGGCTGCAGTGAGTTTTAAGGATTTTTTTTTCATATTTCTTGTAGGCAGTGCTCTATGAGTTTTCAAACATCTCATGTGAGGATCTGGGATCCTTTTCAGCTCTTACCCTTTAGATGTCATTGCATGCCATGAGGATGACTGCCAGGACTTTGTCTTGCTGGTCATCAGAGGTATCAGATCTACAAAAGAAATGTCATCAAAGCCCCAGCTTTTAAAAAGGACAGCTTTAGAAACAGAGTCCCAGTTTCAGGCCCATATTGCAAAATAAAAAAGAACTAAAAATACTGTGTGATTGGAAGGCCTGCATTCCCAAAGAGATGTGGAAGGCTTGTAGAGGGACTCTAATTTACTGTAACAGCTGCTGCAGGGTGAGGTGAGAGGGGAGCTGGTGTGAGTTCTTGGGATTATGGCACTGCTTTAACTCCTCAGCGCTGCTGAGTTTTGCCAGGATTGCTGCAGTAAATCAGAGAGGTTGGCAGAGTGCGTGCTCTGTGGGGCCCTGCCTCGTGGTGTGGGGAGGACGAGCTTTGGGGTCCCAGATCTGCAAATGGATGTCCTGTTAATTCACGTTAATTTGCAAAGCTTGACAGACTTTCAGAAGTGCACAGTCCTATCCTGAAATAAGACTGGTGTTTCAGATGATTAACCGAATTCAATTAAACATTTAATGAGCATGAGGCTGACTGAGAGTAAATGAGCTCCTTTTCTTTGTCTACCTGTTGGGTTTTCAGACTCCTATTTTTCAGATGGACTCTTTCTTTTCTTATTAAATCCCTGTACAGCTAAGGTCTTGGATGTAGAAACATGAAGTTCTCTGTGTGCAGTGGGACTGGCAGCGTTTGTCACCTCATTCCCAAATTCCCCATGGCTGAGGGAGCAGGCAGCAGCCCCTGGATGCTCTGGCACCCGGCCTGGGCTCTCTGCTGACTGACCTTTGTCTTTCTCACTGGTAATCTGAGGAGTGTGAGCTTCCTTTCAGGACTGTGCAAGCAGTGAAGCAAAGTTTTCAGAAAGTGATTGAGAAGGGAACTTTTTCAGGTAACTGAGCTAATTCCTGCTGGATTTCTGCAGCATGGAAAGGAGACATTTTAAATGCAAAACTGTCTGAGGCAGGAGGTGTTTCATTAGTGCATCCCAGATCCATAGGAGCCAAAGGCACAGAACAGGCACAGGACCTTTGGCTAGGATTGGTTGTGGAAGAGCAATGTTGACTTCTTTGCTTATCTCACATGTCACAGAAAATATTGAGTTGTTTGGACTCCTGGTGGTGTGGCTATTTATCTAGTTGAATTATTGAAATATGAATATTGATCTAGTATCAATACCCAACTGTGACGAACAAAAACTCTCTAACCGTTTAAAGTTAGAAAGAGTATGTTTTATTACGACGCCGGGCAGCGCATGGGTTAATTCCCTAATGCGCACTGCAAAGATCACAGGTGATTACAAGCCTTTTATTTGCAAAAGTGTTGAATACACAAAATACAAATGCATATTCATACTCTTGTCACCGCCTCTTCTCCGCTTCGTATGCTAATTGGCAAAAAGGCTATTAAGCATGCGTAGTTTGTTTTCTGAAATGAGTTGGTGGTCTATTTTGGGAGGGGTCATTTAAAATGAGGAAGTAAAAGTAGTCTTCTTCAGTCTGACCTTTCTACCTTTTGGATGTATACGTGACTTGGTAGAGCTTATAGTTTCCTGGTGTTCAATGTGTTTTTCAAGCACGGGAAATCTGCAGTCTGTTCAGTCACCTTCTGTTTCTTCTTATACAAATACAAAGTTGACAACCAATGATTTACCAGATCCGGCATATCTTATCTAAGATCTGCCTTTTGTTACCTACAAGCAAAGCTTTATCTACTTTAGCTAACTCAGCAATCATTTAATTTAACTAAAATTCTTAACTTTTAAAATTAATGTCTCACAGTGGTGTTACACAATGCTGAGCTTTCAGTCCTCATTTGGGACTCATTTTTTAGGCTGCAGGTTGTGCTGTGCTGTGTTCAGCAAAAGACCCTGTATTGGTCTCATCTTTCACTCCGTCATTGTGAACAGTTCATCCCAGAAAAGCCATTTGACTGGAGGGTAACATTTGCTGCCCATGGGTAAGCATCTGATGTTCTTCTTCTGAGAGTGGAGAGCCCAAGCATGTTGTCCTGCAAGGATGTCATGTCCAGAGGCACATGGCATCAGGTGCTGCTGGCGGGGTTTCATAAACAGTGTCCGTGCCAGGGCCAAGCATCAGGATTTTGGTCAAGGTTCAAAACAAGGCAAAGCTGATGTGTTAGAATTTGGTTCCTGTTTTATGTGACCGCTCCTATACAGAGTCATTGGTTGGCTTTTGGTATGAAGTTTGATTTTCACAATGCAGTTCTGAGAGCCTGATTCTTGCTCATGAAATCTGAAGTCAGGTTGGGCAGCTGAGATGGCATTTGCCTGCTTCAGAAGTTGTGTTTTTCTCATTTTACTAAGTTCTGTTTTCTGGACTTGTTACATAGACAAAATTGGTGCAATAGGGAATGTAATGAAGCTCTCCTAATAGTTTTTGCTCGTGACTCTAGGGATTTTTGGAGAAGTTCTTCTTGCTTCCCTGAAATGTGAGTGAGAATAAAACTAGGCTCTAGCTTTTGGCTGTGTCTGGGGTGCAATTTATGGAGAGGGCTTTCCTGTCTTTCCCGAGGCATGCTGTTCTTCCTTCCACGGGCTGAGATTCCTGCTTTGGCAGTTGTAGCAGCAGCTCTGCTCTCATCATTCCTAGGGAGAGTACAGCTCTTATCCGTTCCTCAAGCAGAACCAGCCCTGAGCTGAGCAGAGCCAGCACAGGGGCCTATATTTCTTCCAAGCTGTACAGATGAGCTGCTCAAATGTAAAGATCCTGGATCTTGCAGCTGTTAAAGCTATGGCCTGTCCAGGAGGCTTTCTTGCTCCATTAAGAAGTTAGAGAGTGTGCTGAGACAGAGCAGCACAGTGCTTTGTTTCTTCCCATAGTTTATTACTTAAAACTTAACCCCTCATTTCTCTCTCTGCAAAACATGCTCATCAGTGGTTACCTGCAGCACAGGAGTATCAGAATGCTGAATAATGGGCAGTACAGTAGTCACACAGTTTGAAATAAGTATCAGAGGTTAGTTACTGGTTATTTTAGAGTTAGATATATGTAATTTTTTTCATCATCTATTTTTCCTGCAGGAAAAAACTAAAGTGGTGGAACCCTTGGACTATGAGAATGTGATCCTTCAACGCAGAGTTCAGATCTATAGTGATCCCCTCCGGGACCTCCTGATATTTCCAACTGAAGATGTGTCTGTGAGTTTGCTCTGGCTGTTTCCCATGTTTGAGGTTCACTCATCTCCCATCCTGCTTACCTTGGAAAATTTCAACCATTAACCACATGTTAATTTTGGCTCCATTACTGACATAAAACTAGAATGACCCACTGGTGGTTTAGGCCCACCACATTTGTTTAAAGTGAATGTCAAGCCTGAAGATGGAGTTTGTGCTGAAAAAGTGTTCTCCTTTTTCCTGCAGATCTCGGTCATCAGCCGACAGAAAAGGACTGTCCAGTCAACGGTGCCAGAAGATGCTCTAAAGAAAGCTCAGAGTCTCTTTGTCAAAGAGGTAGGAGCAAAGTCCATGTGACACCTGCCTTCAGCACTTTATTTCCCTTGGGCAAGATGCTCAGCTGTAGCTTCTGATCTGCAGGAACGTGGATCACTTGGCTTTTCCTTTGTGGGAAGCACTGCCAGACCTGCTGCACAGGAGAGTTCTCACAGGCATCTCATGTGCAGAATGTCTTTGCAGTGGTTTTTGTACACAACCAAGGTGTGTGGCTTTGCATCACGTGCCTGACAAGGAGCATCTAGAGTGCTGTGGGTTTGTTGTGAAGTGCTGCTTTTCACAACCGTTCCCTCCAAGCGCAGTGGAACAAAAAGTGATGGTCGATGTTGAGTTAGACGTGCTGTGTTTCCAAGGACAGAAAACTGGTGCTTTCCAGAAAACAGTCTCCTGCCAAATCACTACTCCTTTTTTCAGAGCCTTGGAGTGACATAAATACAAAATCTGTAGCTGTGTGGCAGGCCAGATGCTGTGTGGCAGGCCAGATGCTGTGTTATTTTTGTCTCTGTGCTGAAAAGGTTCCTTATGAAATTCTGCATTGCTACATGAAACAAGCGAAGCAGCCTTGCCTGCACCCTTCCCGCTGGTGTGTACCTCACCCTGCAATGTGTAACCTTTCAGACTGGTGCCAGGCTTTGTTTTGCTTTCTGTAGCTTTCTAAGAGCTGTATTGTTTTCCTTTCAGTGCATCAAAACCTACAGCTCTGACTGGTACATGGTAAACTACAAATATGAGGAATACTCAGGAGACTTTCGGATGTTGCCTTGGTAAGTGTCATGCTCCCTTAGAATGCTAACATGTGGTCACAGAGCTTAGAAGGAGCAGTCTGCCCTTTCCCTGATGCCTGTCCCACAAGCAGCCTCTCCTCCAGAGGTGGATCACTCTGAAGGTTAGAGCCAGAGGTTTGTGTTGTCATGCCATTGTCCCTCAGCACTGTCAGGGAGATGCCCACAATATTGTATGGGTCAGTGCTTCACATCCCATCCACCAGTGTGTGCACAGCCCTTCCATTTGGGATGAGGACAGACTGCAGCCCAGACCCATGGCAGGATAAATAGTGTTGGCAGTGTCCGCACATCCTGACCCAAGAGCTTCATTGTCCTGCTGGGCTGATGTTGCCTATGTGCTACACAGAGTGTTCCCCTGCCAAGCAGATTCTCCTTGTGCCCCTGCTACAGAGAGGTTGATATGATATTGCTGCTAGTGCTGGCAGTACTGGGGAGTTACGTGCTTGGAAACACTGGGCTGTGCCAGTGCTTCCAGCTCCAAAGCTAATTGGGTTTTTCAGACAGGCACATACATCTCGGATTTCTCCTGGATTGTTATTTTCTCTGTGATGGCGCCTGCTCTGCTCTCACTGCCCACACTTTGGGCATGTCTGGACCCCTGTCCAGGCTGCTTGTGTGCTAGAAGCTTGTTAAATGCTTTTTCTTCTTAATTGGATGAAGTGGGTCTGTTCTGAGGGTCTCAAGGGGATGCGAAGCAGCAATGGAGTAATACTGTTGATCAAATAATGTTAAAATTTGTGAATAATCTTGTAGTCTGATCTTGCTTCGTTTTTTAGTAAAGTTAGAAGGTAAACTGGGGTGTTCTCTCTTTGTTCCATAAATGCAAGTCAGCAAAAACTGCAGAATCCAACAGCTAACAAGACAAAGCTAATTACAGACTGCTTGTGCCTAATTTCCATGAAATGCACTCAGAACTTAGCTTTCCCCAGCTGTAAGGAGCTGTAAGTCTCTTGCAGTCTATCTTCTGTGCTCTGTAGCATGCAGTTTGGCTGTTGCTTCTGGATCCAGCATCAGCTGCTGGCTCAGACGACCATCGTGTTCCAGTCATTAAACATGAAAATGTGTTGTGATTTCAGCAAATCCTTTAGGCCAGACAAGATTCCAAGCCATGTGTTTGAAATTGATGAAGACTTTGAAAAGGATGAGGTAAGGAGAAGGTTGGTTTTTTGGTTTTTTTAAAATATATTTCTGTTAAAAAGCAAATTCCACAAAGCAAAGCCAGAATTCAGTTCCTAGGAACGGTTTTCTGGTGAGATGCTTTCTGCTGTGAAGATGGGATCAAAAGTGAGGCAGTGATCTATTTCAAAGTATGACAAGATAATCTCTTGGAACCAAGGGTCTTCTAAGTTATCTGGAAGGTGACTCATATTTCTCATGGCTTTTTCCCTTGAAACAGAGCATCATAGGAAGAGGAAAAAAAAGGAAGCCAAGTAGTTACTAAGGAAAACTCTTCATGTCCAGAAGTAAAACTAGGCAATCTGTTTTTCAACTACACTGTGATTCTGGGGTTCTCCTCTTAGAAAGTTGTGTGGTTTACCACATAACCTGCAATTTTTCATCAGTCACTTCAACCCAACATGCTGACAGTGTGTCAGTCCTGCTCTGTACATACTGTGCCAGTGCTGGGAGGCGTTTGCTTCCTCTGGAAGTTGGCATCTTTGTGCTCAGCTGGTTGTAGGGGAGATTTGCAGCCCTGGAGCTCCTCTGTAAGGGTGGGCTGGAGGCTCTGCCAATTGGGACATCTCAGACCTGGTGGTTATTTTGGATGGTGCAGATGCCATGTTCCTTGCACATGCATATTGCATTTGCTACAGAAGGGACGGGCAGCATTTTTCTGTTTCAAGTACCACGTGGATATTAATCCATGCATGTGATATTAGGAAGTTTTTGTTTATGGAGGTAAGGGTTTAGCCCAGCGTTTTAAAATTCCCATGTCACCAAGATGTTGCTGCTGAGGAACTTACAGAGGAAAAGGGAACTTTGTTGCAGAGCTTAAGATTTGCAGGGGCTGTTTCATGCACATTTCTGAAATTATCGGTGTATGTCCCAGCACGCCTCAGGTCTGGACTGCGTTGGCTTCTTTATAAAGGGAAATGTTTTGTCAAGTTGAGCCTTAATCTTTTTTTGACTATGTTGTTGGTTTGCATTACATCAGTAACTTGAGGTGCTGCCTCTTTAAAAATACTTGCTCTGGACTGGAGACATTGCTGTGCACTGTTATCAGCATGCTTCCAAAAAAGCAAAAGGACAAAAATGTGCTATCAAAATTTGGAGACCTTTCTTCTTCTGGCCAGTGTCCCAAATATTCAAACAAGAGAAGTTACTGAGGTGTCCTGGGGTGCAGG
>WEIT01015608.1:597-11899 GCA_013389985.1 Dryoscopus gambensis | reverse complement strand
AACAGCACTCTTGTGTATTTTAAAAAAAATATTTCCAGCAGAAGGCTGACCAGACGTATCAACACAATTAAGAAATGAAGTATTCATTCCAGGAACTGGAGCATTACGGGGGTTTTTTTGGATAGAGACAACTAAAATGTTGATATAAAACTACCACTGAAGAATTTAGATTTCTGAAGTAAAAAAAAAAAATTCTTTTGAAATCTCAATTATGACTCTCTAGTTTAAAATTATGTTTGTTACAATGTGTCTTATTTATTCCTGTATATGATGACAAACTGTCATCATTATCATGTTTAAAGTCTGATAGGAACTGCAAAATAAGTTCTGGTGGAGACAATTGGCTCAGGAGTTTGCAAGTCACAAATACTGCAATTTTAAAGCAGTTAAAGTAATGAAAACACGTTTTGACTATTTATAACTTCTTAACCTGTCACCTGAACTAGCTTTTATAAAACCACATTTCTGCATGGAAAGTAAAGAAAAAATCTAGAATGAAAGAAAAACAATCTTATTTTATTTTTTGACTCAGACATTTTTTTGACTAGCAATGCTTTAGATATATCCTTACAAACCGTTTTTTGTAACAGTATTACAATAGTGTCATAGTGTTAAAGAAGATTTAACAGTCCAAAATATTGCATTTTGTAGCATTCATTAAAAGAATGGCTGTTGCCATTTTTGTATTTTAAATATCAGCACAAGATTTTGAAAATACAGTCTAACTTTTCATTCTTACTGAAAATCACTCTGGCCTTTCTCAGGCTACCTGGTCATATGACTTAACATGGTTCATCCTATAGAAATGAATTTGATTTTCAAAGTTTGGGGAAAAAAAAGTTTTTTCAAATTTGATTTGAACATCATAAACAGCCATGAAATGCCATAATCTCCAAGTTTTTCTTTATCAAACTGTGATGCAATATGAGCTCTGTTTTTTCTTTGACTTGTTATTTATCTTGAAAAAGGTTAGTGAAGCACCACTCCACAAATTTGAAACTTATTTGAAATACATTTTTTTTCAAGCACAGTATTTGAATCACAGCATAGAAGGATGAAAAATAATTTATTGATTAATGAATAACAAAACTTTTCAGTTAACACAACATTTTAACCCATTTATGCAACATTCTGAAACACGTGCACACAGGGAAAGGAGTTGTACAGGAGTGGCAAGACAAAGACATTATGGCTCTTTTTGAATTTCCCTCTTGAAAGATGATGTATGGCTGTTTGACCAATTAAATTCACTGGATGGTCAAAGGACTACTGACTGTATTTTCTGATGAAATGTAGGCTTCAAAAGTCTGCTGGTCTGTAGTTCACCTGCCTATTTCCAAGGAAAACTGCATCAGTACTAAACAAGTCTGAAGGTAGGAGTAGCTGGGTTGAATGATTAACAACTTTGGTTTTGTAAATATAATATATGATAATTGAACCAGATCATAAAATTATTCGTATTAACAAAAATAAGATACATAATTACACAAGTTCTTTCATTGAGAAAATGATGAAATCAGTAATAATAAATTGAGGACGTTTGCTGCCTACTGGACACTAAGTAGATGTTCACAGCAGACACATTGAGAAAACCAATTGGAAGGCTTCCAAATAGATTCTTATGGTCTGTCATGTCACTAATTCACAAATTAAATCACTGCTGAAGAGGAATATGGTATAATTTTTCAGAACAACTTCAAAGACAGTTACAGCCAATTGTGTCTGTGATTTACACATCAAAGTAGTAATACTAAAAATACTTAGTTATGCATAGCACTTTGATCCTTGGGTCATGATGCACTTGTCAAAGGTGGATAAATATTACCTTTCCCATTTTACTGATGAGGATACTGATTTCCTCAGGGTGCTCAGTAAAACAAAGTGAAACAGAAAATTATGCCTCTGTTTTTGCACGTCTCACTTGACAAAGCTATGTCAAGAAGTATCCATTGTGTGGAAGCCATATTCCAATTTGTAAAACTGGTGCCTGATCCAGAGGACTCTGTAATTAGCACAAGTCTTCATACAGCATTCTTAGGCTAAAATGGTCTTCCTTGCTCTACTGTTTCACTTCATTACCTACTGCCTCGTTGTCTTATATTGCTGTATTTCTATGATTTCAATTACATCCTGTTGAGCAAGTGAAATGTGGTAACTTATCAGTCATCAGACTGGAGAAATTTTTCCGGCCAATAGTTTAAATAACTAAAGAAATAATGTTATGATAAACTTTTCTGAGCAGCTGGATAGATAAGAGACACTAAGGTGATTGACAGTAGTCCATGGAACTGACATCAACAAATGGGAAGGAGTGATGGGAAAAGATGCTGCCTATGCCTGAGAGTTGTACATAAATGAAGGTGATTTCTAGTTCAGAGCCTTGAGAGAAAGCAAAGGTTTAGAGGAAAATAAAAAGGAGTGAATGGAGTAAAACAAGCCTTTAGATAAAAAAGATTTGTACACTCAAGTGTACTCAAGTCGCCAAAGAGTGGTTAGGCTGCTCAAAGAATCTGTCAAAGGTATTGGCAAAAAAGAGGTTTTAATATAAATCTGTGAAAGTATGACTTTAACAGAGTTCAATAGCAAGGTTCACTTTATTACTTACTACATGGATGAAGCATACATAGGAAAATCAGGTTAGATTCAACTAAGAATGATTTACACCAAGACCAAAGACCCAAAAGAGTAAGGGTGTAAAGGATACAGATACAAAAAATAAGGGTGAAAAGGGATTTAGCAGCACTTACTCATTGATTAGTAGCATTTACTATGATAATAATAATAAATGAATTATAAATTCATGGTAACATTCATACCATAACCAATTCACACACACACACAGAGGCATAGAAATGTATACATTTATATCCATGTGTGTAACAGTACGCATCAAAAATTCCCCTTGGGTTCAGTTAAACATGTAAAATCCATTAGCGTTTCTCAACATCCATAACAGGCATTGGTTGCACCTTCAGGAGTATTTGTGTGTGTAGGGAGATACCAACATAGGCCTCACTGTCAACAATGGTCTTCTGAGTATCAAAAATTTAGAATCTTGGAATCATTTAGGTTGAAAAAGACCTCTCAGTTCATTGAGTCCAACCATTAACCCAGCACTTCCATGTTCACCACTAAACCATGTCTCCAAGTGTCACATCTACATGCCTTATGTACATTTCCATGGATGGAAATTCCACCACTTCCCTGGGCAACCTGTCCCAATGCCTGACCACAAAAATTTCAGTGAAATTTCTTTTCCAAATATCCAATCAGAATCTTCCCTTTTGCAACTTTAATGCCATTTCCTCTCTTTCCACCACTTGCTGCTTGAGAGAAAATACTGACCCTCCTGCCTTCACCCTCCTTTCAGGCAGTTGTAGAAAGCAATAAGGTCACTCCTGAGCCTCCTGTTCTCCAGGCTAAACATCCCCAGCTTCCTTAGTCACTCCTCATAAGACTTATCCTCAAGACCCTTCACCTAGGTTTACATAAAGCTAGAGTTTGATTTCTTTAGCTAATTCAATTTAGCTCTTTCAAAGGAGTAGCGTGTTGAGTTTCTCTCCCCCCGTTCCCCTGGGGGGAGGGGAGGATGCTCGGGTGGATTTGGGATCTGGGACGGGGTCTCCCCTGCCCCTGCATCTGCCCTGGTCACATGTACCCCTCCTGTGTGTTCTGGTTGGTGGGTTGGTGTCCCCCGGGGGAGGGGAATGATGGGGAGTCTCGTGACTTGGGTCAGACTGTGTGCAGAGTCCGGTCTGTGTGCCGGCTCCAGGCGATGTGGCCACGAAATAAAATCTGCTGAAAATATCAACAAAAATGAGACCTCTTGATTTCTTCGACGTATTAAGCTGTTCCCAGAAGGGGTGCAGAACTGCACCGCAACAGTAGCGTTTCAGGGTTTCAAGGGTCTGACCTAGAAACCTCCATAATTTATTTGTTAGTAAATATATTTGACAATAATGTGTATGTTTCTAGAACACAGTATTATTCTTAGACTCTATTTCCATGCAGGATTTAAATGGGATTTTAAAACTTCAATGTTAAAATTCAATATTACTAGACAGATTTTCTATTCACAGTCTCAGGCCTAGTAAAACATAGAAGCATAGAATGGTTTGCAATGGAAGGGACCTTAAACATCATTTAATTCCATCCCTTGTGCCTTGGGCAGGGACATCTTCCACTAGACTAGGTTACTCAAAGGCTCATCCAACCCAGTCTTGAACACTTCCAGCGATGGAATATACCCAAATTCTCTGGGCAAGCTGTTTTTGTGTCTCACCACTCTCACAAGTAAAGAATTTCTTCCTAACATCTAAACTAAACCTACTCCAGTTTTGAAGCGATTAACCCTTCTCTTATCACTACTAGCCCTTGTAAAAAGCCTGTCTTCGCTTTTCAGGTAGGATAGTGGAAAAATTTAGGGACCATCAAATAATTGAAATGGTTCTGGAAAATATTCTGAACAGAATGATACAGGATGCTGTTCATATGCAAGATATTTCTGGTTCTTTGAAAAATATAGTTCATAATTTTGCAGTTGTCATTACAGAAAACAGTTGTTTCAACATAAACAGGGACAGTAGAATAGCATTTTGATTCCTCCTTCCTTCCATAGCATATATTGGGTAGAATAAAACAGAATAGAATGGAATAGAACTGAACCAGTTGGAAGGGGTGTACGTGACCATCCAGTCCAACTGCCTGAATACTTAAGGCCTGACTAAAAGTTAAATCCAGCACTTTGTCTCACTTTTGCAGGTTTGCTCCTGTCTTTCTCTCCTAGTCAAAAAGTGCAAGGATGATCCCCTCTGCACAGCACCCATCAGACCTCATCTGGGCATTGCGTCCTGCTGGGATCCCAGGCAGGAAAGCAAAAAACCCAAGAAAGGGTCAGGAGAGTCAAGGAGAGTCTGTGGGGCTGGGGCTGGTTCATCACAGAGCAGAGGATGTGTTGAAGCACCAGACAGCACACCACAGTGCCTATGGGGAGGTCATAGAGGGTATGGGACCAGTCTCTTTCTAACACTTCCCAATCAGGAATGAGGGACAGGAGCATCTTGTGAAATTAGAACGATTCAAGATGATTCAAGAAAGATTCAAGGAAGTGAAATCAAAATCCCTGTGGGAACCATTAAGCACTGGAGTGGAGTGAGCTGCCCAGAAGAGTTTGTGGCATCCCTCAGTCTGAGGGCTTTCAAAACCTGAGTGACCACAATCCAGAGCACAACATTTAGAAGTCTGTGAAAGAATGCTGGCTGAAGTCCCAGAAGAGAGAGGATTGCCACTGGAAATGTAGCAAAGGTTTCTGAAGAGGCTGCAATGCCAGAAAAAAACACTTTCTGGCTTCATTGTTTCATCAGCTTTCACAAAAATTTATTTGGAATGAAGTAAACCAAGTTGTAAGTGACCTACAGTGATCATTTAGTATAACTGCCTGAACACTTCAAGGGCTAACCACTACCCAGAATATTTTGAAGGCCATTGACCAAAAGTTTCCTTTTAAGGCGCTGGCAGGTATAGACCATTAACAACCTCTCTGATAGACCTGTTTTGCGGTTTGACCAACCTCTTGATGAAGAAATTCTACCTAATCCCTGAATCCCAGGGAGAAAAGATCAGCACCTCCCTC
Organism: Dryoscopus gambensis; assembly: GCA_013389985.1. Lineage (NCBI taxonomy): Eukaryota > Metazoa > Chordata > Aves > Passeriformes > Malaconotidae > Dryoscopus > Dryoscopus gambensis. The sequence goes on along the minus strand of WEIT01015608.1, from coordinate 6,267 downwards.
ACCACTTCCCCTTGTCAGGAAGCTGTACAGAGTATCAGTTCACTCCTTAGAGTCCTTTTCTCCAAGCCAGTCAAACCCTCAGTTCTCAGCTGCTTCTCACANTCTTCACATCCTTTTTAAATTCCAGTGCCCAGCACAGCACACAGGACTCAGGGTGAGGCTGCATCACGGCTGAATCCAGCAGGATGATCCTGTCTTTTGCCTGGCTGGTGATGCTGTGTGTGGTGCACACTGAGATGGGGCTTGCCCTCCTGGCTGCCTGGGCACACTCTACTGATTCACACTGAGCCTCCTGTCCACAAGCATTCCAAATCCCTTTCACTTGTGTTTTTTTTCTCAAGTCAAAATTTATTTTCTGGATTCACTGTATACATATGCATGAAATTTTTGATATGGAATCTTCAAGGGATTCCATAAAAAATTGAAGTTTTCCTATCTTTTTAAGTTAGAATGTAAATCTGGTTCTATAGCCTAATGAAGATAATCTCTTGTTCAGAACTGCATACATAAGAGCACAACGAGCTCTCTACTCTGTGACCAGAGCAGGACTCTTAGAGAGAGAGAGAGAGAGAGAGAGGGAAAGAGACGGAGATTAGGCAAAGATATCATCGCCACATGAATGATGGATCACCAACACCACCAGTGTCCTGCTGGTCCTTCTTCACTCTAGTCTTCTGGGTTGTGGGATCCCCAGAGTCCTTCCTCTGGAGATACCACATTTATATAGTCCAAATCCTGGGTATCGATGGGGTGTAAATGCCATTCTCCTAACTTGAAGTGGCATGTCTCTATGCACTTGTTTCCTTTCCCATACTTTGCTTTCCTACATGGGAATTTTTTTCTGGATGTGTTACCCAGATCAGCCTCATGTGGCCTGGAAGTTAGCTTCTTCCTGTTGTTGCCATCTGCATATACCACAAGTTCTGCTGAGGTGGATACCTTATGGGAACTTCCTTCTCTGACAGTGTTCTGAGACATGCAACTGCATTCAAGTCCTCACAACCACCAACTCAAGAAACCTTTTGACTCAAGAAAAAGACCCAGCATGAAGACTAATTAGCATGAGAAGTGAGAGAATCATTTAAACAATAGATGTTAGAATACTAATTAATAAGAGAAGCAAGTAACTTGTGGCAAATAGAAAGGGGATTTCTTTGTTTACTAAAATGTATATAAAGTTTGAAGTTTTGAGAATCGGTTCTAGCTTTGTGGAATTACCAGCTAGTTCCCATCTTGGCACAAATATGAAATAAACAAATACATTAACTCTGTGTGAGACTGCTTTACTGCACACCATGTGATAAATCTCACTTTGAGGGACAACAACACGAGCGATACCTGGGCCATACATCTGCTATATTGTTTAGTATTTATTTCACCCAGAAAATGATTCCTTTTACTCCTTCTACAGTATGATGTATAGTAAGTCTTTCAGGACTTAGCCCAAAAATCCTAGAAACAAACCTCTTGAGAAGTACAAGCGCTATAAATATAGCTCATCAGTTTTCCCTTCAGGATTCAAAACTATCAATAAATATGTCTATTTTTTTATATTTATATATACATATTTCTCTCAAAGCAAGTTCATGCAGTACAATACATCCAATCCAAAATGTTTTCTAACCTAGTGAAGAGGCAGGTGGAAAAAGAGCAGATATCATTAGGTTGTCATAGTCCAGTGCATTGTTGTAGGTGATCATGTGGTGTAGTGAGGAGTGTAGTACATGGACCCTCCACTTGGAAAAATGGAAAATTCATGAATTATCTGTCACATCCAATTTGATCCATACTTGATCCTCCTTGGTCCTTACCAAGGAAGAAGACATTACCACAGAAATTCAATAGTGCCCTAGTGCTGCTGTTTCCCAAAATTCATGGCAGGCTATGTTTCATCCTATTTTTATCCATTTTGCTATCATCACCATTTTCTGAGTTCAACATAAGATCCTACTAGTCTTACTCATTTTAGAACTGTACTCTCTTCTACAGCTCGTCTGAGTTATCAGCTGTAATAAGCTAGGTCCAAGTCTTTGTAACAACTGAACGGCTTTGTTCTCTGGAAGTGTTGGGGCACTGCAAGGCCAGGGTCTCCCTGGGGCTGGGGGTATAACCGGGTGCCCCTCGCACCTGGTGCCCCTGGCGTTCCTTGCAACACCTTCCTGAGACTCCTTCCTTCTCCCTGGTGCTACAGTTGCATGGCATCTGGAACTGTGCCCAATGGCCCCTCACCTTGCTATCGTCCCATTTCCTATGAATACAGACTGCAGTTTAATTCTTTATAGCTGACAGTATATGATCAGCTAGATAATAACATATGTACAGGGCTCTCATTCTCCACCTTTATAAGAAAATGCTTTGAATGAAATTCTCTTGAGGAGGACAAGAGTAGCCAGGCCAAACTTCAAAGGTCCTAGAGAGGTGCAATGTGAAAGCATCCGAGTTCTATAAGACAAAGCAGAGGACCAGAGAGGTAGAGAGTAGAAGATTTGAAACTTTCTAATTCTGGAAAGGTAAAATTAGCTGTGAAAATAAAATCTTTTTCCTGCTTGTTTCTTTGCTGGCAAAAGGAAAATTCACACTAAAATATTTTTATAATGCAGTTTTGGTGTCTCTCTGGTTTTGACAAAAGCACCTTCCTCTTTCCCTCAGGCAAAACAATTGATAAATATATATATATATACATATATTATATATAAAAGAGCCTGTCCTGTCATTCTGACCTAATTCTCCTAGGTTCACTATCACAATCCCCCACACCTTCTCTCCATTACCTAAGGTGTTGCCCTGACCTGACATATGAAATATTGTAGTGTTAACAAGAGATTTTTTCCTGTTTCAGAATGCAGAATGGAAGAATGCAAGGTTGTTGTGTCTGCTTTAGAAAATTTTTGGTTAAATAAAATAAAATGAAAAAAAAGGAGAATTCCATTTTTTTTACAGTTACTTACATGTTTTCCATGTTTGTCATTAAATAATGTCATTTGGGACTTGCAAAAGCTGAGCATATTGATTGAAATATTCTTTAAAATACAGCACACCATATTATAGATGGGATGTTACTTGGGGAATTCTTCAAGAATCTTAGGACAAATTTTATCTTAAGATTTTCACTAATGAGCTCACAAAAAAAAAAAAAGTAATTGCCGAAGAAATTCATTGATGACATTCAGCTGGAGGGAAATGCCGAGGACAGAGGCTGATCAGAACATTGTAAGGGAACTGAATGGTATTAGGAACTGGAGCAGTAAATTGACAGTGTCATAGGTATGGAAAAAGCATTTGTATATTAATTGTTCATATGTATGCTGTCAGCTATGCAGTAGCAGTTTGATCCCACTACATGTAATCTTCATGAGCACAAAGAAATATTAATGGCATTGCACCATGTATACTACTTCCCTATCTACAGGGCAACTCACAGTCACAGAATGATCAGAGAAATGGTGAAGATATAGATGGAAAAAATGATAAGAAGAGTCTAAGAATATCCATTACTACTGATATGCATGTAAAACAGAAGGTATTTTCTGTCTATAAGAGGAATATTTCAGCCTTTCTGTAGAAAATCTTATTAATTCCAAGATGTTTGTGAGAGCTCCTAAAAAACTCACCGTGTGTCAAATGAGATGACTGGTACCAGTGATGCAGGAGTCTCCTTTCAAAGTCCATCTCAACAGAAGTGGCTGCCCAGATAACTCTGAGCATCCTCCTGGGCTCAAAGGTTTATCACTGTAAGGACAAAAGTACATAGATAACGGAAAGTGAACTCCAACGAAATGTGAGGTGTTTTCTTCTTTTGTTTTTCCCTCAAGACCTGTAAAATATTTTGCAGGACAAGTTGTGGGTTCACAGAAAACTACTGTGAAGCACGTATGCCATCTCTGAACTGGTAGATAGTCATAATTATCTAGTCTCTGTCTTTTCCCCTTTTATTCCATTTTGTTATTCTCTTTCTTCTTGCCATTGCATAAACTCAGATTGTAAGCACCTTGGGACAGAAGCCATTTTGGTGGAGTTTATGCACTATTTATCTTACCTGTACTTAAAGCACCCAGGACATTATTGAACTCCATAAAATAAAATAAAATAAAATAAAAAACTTGAGAAGGAAATATCATAAAAGCAGTCCCTCCTGTGAAATCTCTGGCACTTCTATTATTGTTTATGTCCAGAAATACTGCAAGAAGACCCTCTTTCATTTTATCAGCATTTCCTCCTTTATTCACAGAAGAAGCAAGTACCTAATAATATATTTTAATATTTTTAAAAACTTGACAAAAACCCAACCTAAGCACATTCCTATATTTGGGTAAATGTTCAGAGGCATCTTATCTTTTCCTGGCAAAAACACTTCAAAAAACAGGGATTCTTTACAGGAATTTGAATTTCTAAGAATAAAGGGTCTTCATAGTAAGAAAAAGCTTTAAAATAGAAAAATAGTTCACGGTAGTTTCTTGCAATTTCTGTGCTGTACTTTAAAGCCTCTCAGCCTTTTGCTGTGAGTTTTAAGTAAGACATTCTGTTTACTATGGCCATTAAAACTGTGAGTTTTTTTTTTAAAACAGCAAGATTGCTGCATAAAGCTCAACAGGTCGCATGGCACTTTTTATGGAAACACTACATCGCGCACTGTTAAAGGGAATGAGTTTGTGCCTCCATAGTCTTCATAAGATACCAAAGAACATCCTGAGTACTGGGAGACTTTTTCTTCTACAGTTTTTAAAGTGGCTGATAGAAAGGTACCACACTCCTCCACTTCTTTTTGATTTCTTAAGACTCATAGGGGATGAGAGTAATTTTAATTTCATAGGTAATATGTACCTGAACTCTGCTAGCTGTGGATGGAACTCCAAAGTGAACAGTCTATCTGAGGTCTGAAACTTGCAATCATACATTCATAGCACATACAATAGCTCCATGTTCAATGTGGATTTTTAAGTCTTAATATGTCCTCTTGCCTTGTACACAGGCCACGTCACAGAGCATTTCTCTCTCTCTCTCTCTCTGGTAGTTTAATCACCAGCTGGAGGGCTGGTTTTGAATGCAAAACGTCAGTTTCTTCCAAATCCCCCTATCTGGGTCATGGGTTGTAGAGCCAGAAAGCTCCAGCACTGTGGTGGCGCTGCATGAACTGTTATATTTTTCTGGGTAATTGAAAGATAGTGAATAAAGGAGGAAAAGAAATTAACCCAGACATCAAAAGCCACATAGGAAAAAAGACAGTGAATGTTACACTGACTCTAGCAATTTCCAGTATGTTGCATAATTAAAAACACAAGCTAAAGTTTAACCTGTAGCTTTTCATAGTGTGGGATCAGGCAGTGATTGCTACTCGAAGTGCCTTAAGGAGTCAGCTTCACTACTGCACATCTTAGCTAACCAAATTTTAGATATATAATTCTTCATTTGAGTAGGACAGCATTTCTCTGTGTGTTTAGACACACTCAGCAGAGAAAGCTGATTATGTTTAAAATTGTTTCTTCAAAGTCCTATAATTTGTCTAGAACAGATAGATTACATTAAGAATAAACATTAGATGGCTAGTATTCCCTCTTTTATTGCGTTGTCCTAGGTTACAATGCAAGATGTAACCAAAACGCATGTATTACCATCTATGCAAGCTGTTAAGATAAGTGTGGCAGTGCTCATTTTCCTCTCTGTACCTCACCC
>WEIT01015606.1:0-10619 GCA_013389985.1 Dryoscopus gambensis | reverse complement strand
GCCCCATAATTTCAAAATTTTAGCAATTCGGAGGTGGGGGCTTTACATTCTCTATTCCAAGGGAGACTCTAGTTTCCCTTCACAGTTACCTGTCTTCTAAACCAAGACACTAGGGTAAGGTTTTTTAAAACCAAATATGTTCTCAAGGGAGTACAATACATGGGCTTTTCTCTCCTAGTTTGTTCTCTTGATTCCTTCCATTTCATACATCTTAATAGACAGAGTCAGTGAGAAAGAAAGATAAGGGTGAAGAAGTCCTTAAATTCAAATGAATATCCTTAAAGGAAACCTGTTCAGACACTGTTATGTAGACCTCATCACAGAGAATGGGCCAAGATGGGAAATTTTCAGGGTAAAAATCATACTAATCCTCAACAGATTGTTACCAGTGAAAGACTAGTGAAGACTGGATGAGTTCTTGCTTAAGTTTAGATGTTCATAGAATCAGAGAATCAGTTAGGTTGGAAAAGACCTCAAAGATCATCAAGTCCAACCTTTGACCAAACGCCACATTGTCAACTAGACCATGGCACCAAGAGCCACATCCAGTCTTTCCTTAAACAGCTCCAGGGAAAGTGACTCCACCACCTCCCCGAGCAGCCCATGGCAGGGTCTAATCACTGTTTCTGTGAAGAAATTTCTCCCAGTGTCCAACCTGAACCTCTCCTGGCACACTTTAAGACTGTGTCCTCTTATCCTGTTGCTGGATGTCTGGGAGAAGAGGCCAAACCCCACCTAGTAAAAACCTCCTTTCAGTAATTGCAGAGAGCAATAATGTCCCCCCTCAGCCTCTTTTTTCCCACGCTAAACAACAGCTCCCTCAGCCATTCCTCACAGGATTTGTGCTCCAAACCCTTTGCCAGCCTTGTTGTGCTTCTCTGGATGTGCTCCAGCCCCTCAATGTCCTTCTTGCAGTGATGGACCCAGAACTGAACACAGCAGTCATGGTGTGGCCCCACCAGTGCTAAGTATAGAGGGGCCTGCCCCGGTCCTGCTGGCTACACTATTGCTGATACAGACCAGGATGCCACTGGCCTTCCTGGCCACGTGAGTACCTGCTGGATCATGCTCAGCTGCTGACACCAGCACCCCCAGGTCCTTTTCCACTGGGCAGGTTTCCAGACACTCTACCCCCAGCCTGTAGCACTGTCTAGGGTTTTTGTGATTGAAGTGCACTGGCACTGGCACCTTGTATCATTGGTCTTGGCACCTCAATCCAGCCCATCCAGGTTCCTCTACAGGGTCTTCCAATCCCCCAGGAGATCAACACTCCCACCCAATTTGGTGTCATCTGTGAATTTACTGAGGGCACTGTCGATCCCCTCATCCTGACCATAAATAAAGACATTGAACAGGACCGGGACCCACACTGATCCCTGGGGGACACCCCTAGTGACTCAATGACAACTGGATGTAGCACCATTCATCACTGGTCTCTAGGCCCAGCCATCCAGCCAGTTCTTAACCCAGTAAAGGGTGCACCTGTCCAAGCCATGCGCTGCCAGCTTTTCAAGGAGAACGCCATGAGAGATGATATTGAAGGCTTTACTGAAGTTCAGATAGACACATCCACAGCCTTTCCCTCATCCACTGAGCCAGCCACCCAGTCAAAGAAGGAGATCAGGTTGGCCAGGCAGGACCTGCCTTTCCTAAATCCCTGCTGTCTGGGCCTGATCCCCTGGGTGTCCTATATGTGCTGTGCAATAGCCCTCAAGATGATCTGCTTCATAAACCTTGTTGGGCATCAGAGTCAGGCTGACCTTGCTGTCAGGCCTGTAGTTCCCTGCATCTTCTTCTGGCCCTTCTTGTGAATGGGCATCACACTGGACAACTTCCCCTCATCTGGGGCCTCTCTGGTTAACCAGGACTGATGATAAATCGTGAAGACCAGCTGAGTGGGTTCTTCCACTAGCTCCCTCATCACCCTAGGATGAAGCCCATCTGGCCCCACAGACAAGTGAGCATCTAAGTGGCACAGCAGTCACTAATTACTTCCTCATGGATTACAGCGTGTCTCTTCTTCTCCCCATCCCTGCCTACCAGCTGCTCTGAGCATAACTAGTCTTACTTTTGAAGAATGAGGTAAAGAAGGCAATAAGTATCTCAGCCTTTTCCTCATTTTTGGTGACTTTATTTCCCTCTTTATCCAATAAAGAATGGAGGTTTACCTTGGCCCTCCTTTTGTTACTAATATATTTTAAAAAACTGGTGTAACCAGTAGTGACCAGATTAAGTTTCAACAAAATTTTTGCCTTTCTAGGTTTATTTCTACATGATCTAACAACATCCTTATACACTTCCTGAGTTACCTGCCCCTTTTTCTAGAGGTAATATACCCTGTTTTTTAACCCGAGTTCCTATCAAAGCACAATGCTCAGCCCAGCCAGTCATCTTCCCTGCTGTCTGTTGACTCACAGGAATAGCTTGCTCCTGAAACTTCCAGATCTCTTTTTAAAGAATGCTCAGGCTTCTTTGCCCACTTTTAAGGGCTGCTTCCCAATGCTCTCTCTGAGCGAATATCCTGAATAGGCTAAAGTCTGTACTCTGGAAGACCAGAGGTTGTGTTGCTCTCCAGGAGCCTCCTAGACTTCCTCCTCTCTGCTGTGGTGATTTGGCCAATTAAACAAGGGCTGACGATCATGAAACATCAGCCAGCTGATTGTAGAATAGTTCATCCGCCTCCTCATCCTGGCTGGGTGGTCTGTAGCAGACTCCCACCAGGATATCTGCCTTTGTGGCTTTCCCCCTCATTGTCACCCATGGGCACTCAAGCTTCTCGTCACTATCCTTGAGCTCTGTACAGTCAAAACACTTCCTAATGTATAGAGGCACCCCATCACCTCTCCTTCCTTGCCTGTCCCTTCTGAAGGGCTTGTAGCCATCCAGTGCAGCACTCTGGTCATTCCACCACATTTCTGTCATTGCTTTCCAGCTGCGCGGTGGCCTCCAGCACCTCCTGTTTATTATCCATACTATGTGCATTGGTGTAGATGCACTTCAGCTGGGCTACTGATTTTACCCCTAAGCCTGGCATCCCACCCCTAGGCTCATCTTCAGTGAGCCTGGTATTATTCCCACCCCCCTTCAAGCTGAATGCTTCACGTAGAAGCCTGCATGCTGTGGAGGTCCTTGCTGGTTGGTGGGAAATGATAAGCATCTACAGAGTTGTCAAGTGGCTGCGTTGTCCCTAACCATCTGATTACAGAGGAGCTGGGTTCAGCATGCTCCTAACGTGAAAGAAAAGCCTCAATGAAAGTCCGGTCTTCTCCCTGATCATTTGCTGTTTATGGAGAGAAAGGGTAATTAACGCTATCTTTCGCTCCATCCCTCTCACTCTAGAGGACAAGTTGCAGGATATATTAACCACAGAACTAATCTGCAAAATTTGGTAAGTGCCCTGCCTCTTCAGACAATCATGTATCACTGTTACCAAGTTCCTACACCTGCCTGATGGTAGTAGAGTGATGACTTCCTTTTAATTTTTCTTCAGATTTTTTAGGATAAAAGGGACTGTTCTGTACCTGTTCCTGATGATGGTTTCTTCCAGGTGAAGAGAGTTGCATGGCTAGTAACTGGTCTGTCTCTTAACTCCTTGAAGTTAGTATGGAGCATTTTCCTTTCAAGGAAGTCTTGAGATCTCCTAAAGCACTTGTAAACTAAGTATCATAGTGCTGAAGGTGCGGTTGGTTTTCTTTCAGTGATACAATGTATTTTAGAAAATACTCTCAGTGTCTAATATATTTTGGCTTTCTTAAAATGGACATTTATTAGCTATAATTGTTCATAATTCACTAATACTCCATACACAAATATACTCCTAGAAACATTTTAATCAACTTCCAACACCTTGGTCATGAAGGGTCAATCTTTATGTTGGATGTTTTTACAGTCTTTATGACCTCTCTATCACCACTCATTCAGAACACTTTCTAGCAGATTTTCTTCACTTACCCTTATGCTCTTTGGTTGGAGTGTTTAATGCCATAGGGGTGATCTTTCTAAGTATGCTTCTTCTCTGCCCTCTTTAAATTCTAATGCATATCCACTGGATCCTGCTCAAGTAGATGAGAATTATTGATTGTATGATGTCATAATTTACTTTGCGTAAAAATAAAAATGAGAAATCTCTGTCTTTAGTTCTCCCTCTACCCCTGTATGTTTGAAATATTTGTAGGTCTTTAAATGAGAAATGGAATTTTTCTGAACTACAGATTTATTTCCAGTATTACTGATACGGGTTTTTTTATGACCAACTCTTGCTTTATCAGCATGGTTATCAAAACCAGCTTCTCACAATACTCCTGATGCAGTAGAAATTGGGGTGAGATTTGGGAATTTATTTATTGGATGTGCTGGGAGGAGCTTATTACACTTTTCAACATAACAAGATTAAACCTAAGGCACTTAATATTGAGAAATTACATTCAATGTATGACTTCCATGTTGTTTTCATCAGGAAAATGTATATTATTTCAACTTCAGCACAGTCCACTGTACCTCTCTTAGAACGAGACAAACCTGAAAAATGTAGATAGTCTTTGTTACAGGCACAATGTGAAAGAAAGTTCTTTTAGTACTTACCAGAGACTCCTTAATGTCTTTCAGTACTGAGTCTTTCCTTGAGCTATCATGAAAATTACAAATGTTCCTCTTTTTCTGTAATTCTGAGATAGTATCATTGCTGATGACACTTTCTCTTTGCTACTTACTGTGGCAGGAGATAAGTGACTCAGCTTTGTACAAACTTAGCAGGTTCTCCATCCTCTGGAGCTGTATCTCACTAGCAGGTAATGAAACCAAAGTTCTTCCTACCTACCTCTACCTCATCTGGTATTAAAAACTTAGCATGAACTATTTTGGAAAATATTAAGACAGTGCTCTGTTCCAATGAGCCCCACTCACGGAGTTTTGTACATCGTATAAACACAATTAGAAACTATTTTTCCACTAGTTTTGAAAAGGCTTTTGCATCTTGATATATCTTATTTCTGATTACATTCTACTACGCTAGAACTGCTTGAAAATACCTGGTGTTAGATGTAAATTCTCCACTATACAGACATAATATTTTTTCTCTTAATGCTGCTTTTATCCTTTAACCTTCAAAGGGTAAAGCAGGATTATGGAATAAACTTTCTAAAACTGCACAGTTTATACATTTGTATCATTCTGGATGTTGTATGGTAGCCTGTCGATTTTTCACAAGGTTCAACTGAGCAACTGGCACAACATTTCTAACCTACTTAATCAGGAAGTCAAAAACATAGTCTATTGTAGATTGTGCTTTTTCCTTGTGGTTTTGTTAAATGTGTCTTTAATGATGAAAGAGATGACTGATGACTTCAGAAAAATATATGAGTTTTACACTAAAACATACAATTTGGGCTGCAATTTTATTTTTGCATCCTATTTAGGAGGTAATAAAAACAAAAGCAAAGATGAAAGATTCATCTTGTCTTTCTAGCATCAGATTGTCATAAAGTGCAACTGAGCCCATCTTAGCAGTAATTTAGACACCATGTAAATGCCTGGTTCCCATTTTAATCAGGTTTGAAAACCATCATGGGGGAAGGACCTAGTTATAACTGGGTTGGCTTGATCAGTTGGGTGAACCATTCAGCTGCAAACTTCAGGTTTATGAAAATTAAATATAAGGTGTCATGAAGTTCAGCGTGGTAAGTAAGTTGAAATAGTAGAAATTATGTAACTAGAACTGAAAATCCTTATACGAACATTGTATGTATTAGGACCTTTTGAAGAACCCAGAGAAGCTGGTGAAGCCACAGAAGTTCCTAATCAAGACTGAAATTCTCAATCCAGTACAATGGATTTTTAAAAAATGATTTGAGAGGATTTGGAAGCACTTCCGTGGATAACCTTCCTGCAGTATTTGAAAATCTTAATCTTATTTTCTGAAGCTGGATAAACAATGACCAGAATAAGATATAAGTATAGCCTATATTTTCACATATGATGATAAATACTGGATGAAAACATCGAGATGGACTAAATCCATAATGAGGAATAAGATGATGACATTCAAAACAGAGAAAAAGGGATTTTTATTATTTTTTATTCAGACAATGAGATATAGTGCAGCCATAAAATTTTATTACCCTCTCCATTGGAGCTTCAGCCATTTATCACAAGATTTTTAAAACTAGTTAGGATAAAATACTAGAAAATACACTGCTGGGATCCTTCCTGCAGTAAGAGTAAATGGTGATATATTTACCTTTTGTGGTAGCCAAAACTTCATTCACCTAATGTCTGAGCGTTTTTTCAAATACTGTAACTGATTTCTCTGATAATAAAAATAAATGAAAAGAGTAATTGTAATGAGTTGACCCCGGTGGATGCCAGGCATTCACCAAAGCTGCTCTATCCCTCCCCTCTGCAACTGGATGGGGAGAGAAAATATAATGAAGGGTTCATGAGTTGAGATAAGGACAGCATTCACCAAATACTGTCATGGGCTAAACAGGCTGAAATTAGAGATATTAATTGAATTTATTACTAACAAAATCAGAGCAGGAAAATAAGAAGTAAAAAACAGACCTTAAAAACCTTACCCCACCCCTCCCTCCTTCCCAGTTCTGCCTCCTTCCCCCAGTGGTGCAGGGAGACAGGGAATGGGGATTAGGGTGTTGCCTTTCCCTGGTCTTAAAATTAAGAACCAAACAGGGTTAGAGAAGAAAAAAGGGTTTTATTTCAGTATTTATTTAAGGATCCTTAGGTGCATCACATCCAGGTAGAATGCACCGAAATGCACCCCAGAATACACACTGAAAATGCACACACACGATGATTCACATATAGTTATAGACCTTGAAAATTGGCGTATCTATCAAAGATTCCCCAATGAGAGGCTTGAGAGAAGCTCCTGTCCGGAGGAACCTTCCCCTAATGGGTCCTATTTTGGTTTACAGAATGTGCTCTGGAGAGGACCTTGGTGTCTGGGGCTTGCTGTGCCCCAACTGCAAGGCCTCCAAGATGTTCAGTCTCTTGGCTTAACGGAGCTTTGGGTCTAAGCTAGTTATCAGACTTGGGGAATTACAATTATGTGGGCTAAAAGCACTAAGGATACATAAAAGCTGTATAAAAGGGTACATGAAAGGGGTATATAAAAGGCAAAAATCATCATGGTCAGTTCATCACATGTTGTTTCTCCCACTGCTCAGGAAGGGGAGTCCTTCCCCTTCTCCATTGTGGGGTCCCTCCTACAAGAGATAGTTCTCCAGGAACCTTCCAATGTCAATCCATCCCATGGGAAACAGTTATCCACAAAATACTCCAATGCCGGTCACTCTTCCATAGGATACAGTCCTACCAGGAAATCTCCAGCATGGGCTCATCTCTCCACAGCTCTGCAAGTCCCTGCCAGGAACCTACTCCAGCACTGACCTCCCATGAGTCACAGCCTCCTCTCAGGCATCCACCTGCTCTGGTGTGGGGCTCCTCCATGGGCTATAGGTGGATCTCTGCATCCATGGGCTACAGGGGCACAGCTGCTTTACCGTGGGATGCACCAGGGGCTGCAGGGGAATCTCAGCTCTGGCTCAGCTCTGGAGCACCTCCTGTCCCTCCTTCTGCACTGACCTTGGTGTCTGCAGAGTTGTTCCTCTCACATATTCTTACCTGCTCTTCTCTGGCCGCAATTACAACTGCCCAATAACTTCTTCTTCTTCTTCAATCTGTTACCAAAGAAACATTACCACCATTTCTAATTGGCCCAGCCCAGGCCAGTAGTACATTCATCATGGAGCCAGCTGGTGTTGGCTTTTCTGGACACAGAGGAAGCTTCTGGCAACTTCTCACAGACGCTATCCCTGCAGTCACCCTGCTATAAAAGCCTGGCCATGCAAACCAAATAAAATAATTTATTTTTTTTTTAATACTATTTTATTTGCAGTAATAATAAGCCTATACTGAACTTTCTTTCAGTTTTGGCTCAGATGGCAAACACATTTGTGCCCATTCGCTCTACAGTAGGCCATTAAAATCCATTAAAATGTATCTGACTGAAATGGAAGAAACTTTATATATATCTTGGAAGGTTGATGTATTTGGAGTCAGAAGCATCAAGAAAAGAAACTGGATCTTGGTTCAAAATAAATATCTGAGCAAAGCTGTAGCAATGTATCCTGGTCCCTAGGGTATAATTTCTTCTCCTCTTGTAGGTGAGGTTGTAAATAGAATATAACCATACTTTCTTCTACATTTTTATGTTTCTGTCATCTCTGGAAGCAACTGTATTAAGGCTTCATAGGTTTTTTTCTCCACTGTGGGAGACTTTCTTTTTCCTACAGCTATGCATGGATATTTAACTACCGGCAATAGCATAATGAGTCCAAGAAAATGACTATTGAATTTCAGAAACACACTTAAGTACTTCGCAGAGAAAATGTCTCTGCTGGGCTATGGTCTACTATTTCCAAAGTTCAAGGGGAAGAAAAATAACGAAGAATTGTACCTTTGATTTTTGAAGAGCTGCAGCAAGTTTAATCCTTAAAGCTTGAAAGAGCTTTCTGTAAATCAGCCAATTTGCTGAAAAGCCCTACCATGAGTATTTACAGACAAATCACTATATGAAAATTACTGTGCCCCACTGAAATCCGTAATGAAGTTATCACTGAAAAACCGTGGTTGTTCAGCCATGCTGATGATTATTTCTAGTGTGATCAGGTAGGGCTGGCCTGTGTAGAGCTTTATGCAGGCATTTGATTCAGGTATTGAACACCCAATCTACTGAAACTATTGAAGACAGATGGCTATTATCTCTCTTTTCTTTTCTTTTCTTTTCTTTTCTTTTCTTTTCTTTTCTTTTCTTTTCTTTTCTTTTCTTTTCTTTTCTTTTCATTTTTCTGGTATCTTTTAAGGGCAATATTGTACTAGGTCCAGTTTCATTTCTTACAGTTATATTGATGTATTGGTCCGAAGGGCAGTTTTGGCACTGCAAGCACTGCACTTGAGAATGCTTGCCAGTGTTTTCTCTAGCCTTATCATTATTGCAGGTATGCAGCTCAGCCATTAATGAAAAATATAAGGGAACTTATTCTGACACTAATGTGTTTTGACTTCATAAAACTAAAGCATCTGTAGGTTTCAGAAATCTTAACTTCTGATACAGAAAAAAAATATCTCTGTGTATATTTATCAATTTTTCAAAGGCTTATATGTTGACTAGATATTCAGATTGATGTATATGATATAAAAACTTTGTTGTCTTTTTCTAACAAAGAAACAGAAAAACTAATTGAAGAAAAGAAGATATTTGGAGGTATACTACAAAGGAATCCTGCTTGCAGGCAGAATTAATTGGCAGAATACTTCATGATGTGCCAATACATTTAGATGCAGCAAAGTGCTCTATTCTGGTAGAGCTCTGCCATATTTCCAGTGCTTTCCCTGTCTGCAAAAAAACACTTGGTGGCATGGTGGTTTTCATTTAGTCTGGATGTTTCAAAAATAAATTATCATGCAATTTCTAGAAGTGAGAGAATATTCTTCCAGGGCATGTATTTCATTTTAAGGACACAACGTGAATTGTAGTATGGAATTATATGCTATTCTATAGCAGAGGCTGTTTGGCATTTCTCTGACTGCAGCCCAGAGAATCAAAAATTTTCCAAGCATTTTGTAAAAAAAAAAAAGGAACCTTGGTTTACTAGAGAGATAGGGATGACATTTCTCTACCTATAGCGGTACATTCACCTTCATTGTGGCAAATGCAGCAATTGCTTATTTAAACTACTGATAATCAGCAAGGTATTAACAACTTTAGTGCAACTTAAGGTAGTTGAGAAACCTATCCTATATAATAAGACAAGTTTTGGCTTTAGAGAAAAAATCCCTTCATACTTCATTTTGGGCATCACTGCCCATGACTCTCTTTTTTTTGTTGTTATTGCAAATTTAACTTTTGAAATTGTCAGAGCAAAAATTTCTATGCCATGAGGTAAACAACCTATATGCTGATTATTTCAAAATAGCCTAAAGGGTGTAGGTGTCCAGGCTTCATTTATGACTTCCTCATTCAAAAATATTATCAATCCTACTCTAAGATGTCCAGCTGAGGAATGGGAATCTTGTTATTAAATGTACACTCATTTTAGGTATCTAATTTAAAAAATATGGCTAGCTTTTTCAGCATAATTAGCATTTTCTACCATTTAATAGATTCAGAGGATTGGATCACTGACCCCACTTACTACTGTGAATGCTCAGCACTTTGAAGATTATTCAATATAATCTTAAAATGCCATCCATAAAATAGTAATGCACAATTAGTGTCTGCCTATGGAAACTTTGGTTTATAACTTGTCTGAAACAGCAAAGATGCTGCAGCAGTGACGGGACATCTTGGAAATATAAATACTGACACAGCACTGCTTTCAGAGCTAGGCTGTCTTTAGTCTTCCATTATTCCTGTCCTCTAGCCCTTCCACTAACTCTATTCAGTGGCACCCCCGAACTCCTGCAACAGATGAGAGGTCCCATCAGCATCCTTTCTGTTACTTGACAACTTTGTTACTTGACATCCTTTGTTACTTGACAACTGGAGTAATGTGCCCAGATCAAGCTTTTCCTTTATACTGGGGGAGAATGAGGTGATAATA
>WEIT01015604.1:7040-19906 GCA_013389985.1 Dryoscopus gambensis | reverse complement strand
TTAGGCATAGCACCATGTCCATGCCTATACTGCTTCTCTTGATCCCAAACCTGGTTGTTTGCAATTGATACTGGCAATTCAAACCCTGCATTGCATACAGAAACTACTGATAGTCTGAAGCTCTCCCTGCTAACAGAAAAGAATATAGTGAAACTTCTGACAATATGTGTTAAACAGCATTGACTGTCATGACTATATCAATCCTTCTCTTAGAAAATGCAGCACATTTCTCTGATCTTGTTTTAATAAGCAGAGGTGAAATCTAAGTCATTATATAACTTTTTTTTTCTTGCAAAGCAGTCTGACTTTGTTCTAGATAGTAATGTGACCAAAGTGGGGAAAAAAAAAAAAAAAGCCTAGTTTTTAATGAGCTGTCTCAATAGTATTCATCAAAAAGCAAGCTCAGGATTCATCAAAATCAAACATGTTTATTTGTGTAAGCTGTGGTATTAAGTGGAGCACTTCATGCCTTAGTACACAACTGATGAGAAATCATGAAATAGGAATTTATTTCTGAGGTAAAATGTCTTAAGTGGCAAGTCCCAGCTCAGGTGTAAGGTGCAATTAGAAACACTATCTTATATTTAATCTATATAACATTCTTCTATACTGTCTGTTTCTAACATTATTATTTAACCTTTAATACTTAAAGTTTGTCCTAACGCTGTACAGGATATGACTTGTGATATTAGTGATAAAGATTATTTATTTATGTATCATATTAGTCACTTCTAAGGTAAATAAACAATGACATTCCCTTATGAATTTTATTTCTATTCTGAAATCAAATAATTCTGAAACATAGCCTTTTGATTTCTAATATCAATCATTGAAGACATGTTTTTTCCACAATCTAATTTAACTAGAAATGCCTACTAATTCTTCAACACATTTTAGAGAAGGCCATGAAAATATTTATGAGACTAAATTTAAAAATTTATCAAAACTTTAGATGACCAAGTGTTTTGCTATTGAAGTTTTCCCCATAACCTTCTGGTACTAGATAGATCCTTGTCTGCTGTATACCCCAACCACGTAGCACCTCAACAGCTCAGTATAATAAATAATCTCAGAGTTCTTACAGCATATCATTCAGTGTCCATGTTGCCATAATAGCTGAAACATTCATCTCAGCTTCAGTTTCAAACAAAGAAGTTTCCAGCAATACAGAATCTTATGGCATTCAGGTTTTTTCCATTCTTGCAGATTCGNGAATATGCCTTGGTCAACAAGTTAAGGTTTCAAAAAAGAAAAAACAACCAGAAAAACAAAAGTGATTGTCACAGGTCCTCCTTTAAAAATGTCAATCATTTTATTAGTACAATCACTGGGTAGAAAATAAATGCAATTTCTGTAACCTATTTAGTAGATACTGCCTATGTTTGAATCCTTCTTCTGTTCTTTTACAGTTGCCATCCATCAGTGTCCATCTCTGCCTGCCTAAATATAGCATCTACTTCTACGCACTTATTTGAAATAATACGAAATTATTTTAGAATTAAAATAAATATGTTAAGCTGTGCATTCTTACTTTTCACAATATATTAAAAAATCCTCTGAAGAAAATGGTATACTCACAACAGATGAGAACAATGCAAACCATCACCAGTCTGAATAGGAGCTGAGTTCAAGATTGTCACAATCTGGAAGAAAATGTTAGCTACCGAACTGCTGGATAAACAGAGAAAGCTCATATTCTTCAAAAAATTAACTTAGTCTCCCTTATGACAAAAAGATTTAAGAAAGAGAATCCTATTTGCAATTGCTTAGGCTCTAGAGAAGTCAAGATTTCATTTGTAGAGACATTCTCCCCAAAATCTTTTACTTGTTACCTAAAAAGAAAAAAGCATTACCATTTCTTTGCCATTCTTCTCTTCACTATGTCACTATTACCAAAAGTTCTGAAAGCACAGCTGTTAAAATTGTAACTAGATGCCACAAAGCTGGTATTTTTCATAACTAGATGCCTCCTTGTAAACAAGCGAGAATATACCAGTCACTTGAAATGATAACATCTCATCAGTGTTTGCAACCAGGAAATATAGTAGTCCAAAATTACATAAATTTTATGTATTATCAATGTTTGGGATTCACTCAACCATGTGATATTATCCTTCCTCATAAACTTGAATAATTTTGTTTCAATCACTATGCTGCTTCTCCAAGAGGTAAATAGCATTATGTACTTCTGTTAGAATGGCTGGTTGGTTGTAGCATCACCAAAAGTCTGCAAGATTTATATGAAGTGCAGCCATATAACCCTTGGGCTGTACTCTTGTCAACTTTTACAAGTTAAACAGTATGAAAGCTTTGTCACCTAGATGACAAACTTAAAAGAAAAAAAGAAAAAGGAAACAAAATGAAAAAAAAACTACTGTAGGAAGTAATGTTGATCATGTTCTGCATATCAAATTTCCCTGTGAGTCAGTACGCAACCAATATTGCAGCATTTTGTCAGGATGACTTGTATTAGGCATATTGCTCAAAACTGAAGGAAAATGAAACAGCTGGATCAATTTTCAAAATGTTTTACAAGGCTCCCGTAGAGAATCTCCTGTAGGGTTTAATTATAGTGACTGGACCTTCTGTTCTGGTTTTGAAAGTAGTCTCTTTATTTAGATGCCTGCTTACAGAAGTAAAGATCAATCTATATTCCTAGTCATAAAATTCTCAGTGTCACAGCCATGTTAGGAATTGTTTCCAAGATAATGTAAGTCTTCATAATTGCAGGATGATGGAGAAAAAACTTTGTCTTCCTTTACCTCAGCCACCTTCTCGCACATACTTCTTCCCCTTGTAGGTGTTCTAGAAATTGAGCTGAGCTGAGTCAGATAATGGATAGCTAGAGTTGTCAAATGGAAACCAACAGACACCTATGGCCTGGATGAGATAGGAAGAATAGCAGAGCTTTCCCCCATTACACAAACTTTTTGGGTAGAGCAGTAGGACAGACCAAAACTCGAGCCAATTTTGAAACTACATGTTAAGACATGTAGTCTTACATTCTGTGTTACAGAAAACAAAGGTCTTGCCACATGTAGTCATGAAGAGCCGGGGGGGCATTTATTTTATTATCTTGAAGTAGTACATGATCCTTTTCATTCTAAATAAATCAGAACTGGTTTATTTTGTTAATTTATATCAATCCAAAAACTTAAATTTATTATATTAAAATGTACAGAATATATCATTATAGGAGGGTCTGTGCAGGCTCCGTTTTCAGGAAACAAGAACTTTCATTCAAATGTGTATGGAAAAATAACCAACTAATATACTCAGGAAAATAACAAGATAAAGCCAAGTTATTTCTGTCAAAACTGTGTTTTTTTCACAAAGAACAACAAGCTTGAGTGTCTCTGAACAAAGCAAAAGTCAAATAGCAGAAAAGCACTTTATTCTCAACAATCTCTCACTTGGAGCTTTCTATGTTTTCCAGAGTTCTCAGGCAAGTTTCTCACCCTCATGCATTTGCTAATTTTTCCATGGTTTTTTAACCCGCACACACTCATGTATATTTGTTTTGAAATCTAATAGTATTCCCCAGCTTTAGGTAAAAAACCTATTATTTTAGCCTTATAATTTTAAAACTTAATGTGATGGTCTTTCAAATTTTTTATTGAAGTGAAAGGTTTTTCGTAACAATTTATATAATGCATAACAATATTCACTATCTATCCACATCTGGTTTTCACCTTAAAAAATAATTTCATCCACAAAATAAAAATTAGAAAGCAAAAGAAATGTGGACTAAATTGAAGTCAAAATGGGGTGGGATTATAAACAAGAAGTAGTACACTTTTACTTGATTGTTATTCTCTTCTGGGAAACTTAATATATTTGTTTTCAGTAAAATTGTCCATCTCCTGATTTTTTTCTTGTTAAAAGCATCTTTACTCTATGACATCATAAATTTGATTTGTTTCTTGCTCATACAGATAACATTAGACATGTGCCATAAAAAATTTTTAGCAGTGGCTTTTAGTTTCCGGAAGTTGTAGCCTGTGGGCCACAGTGCTGCTAGCTATTCTACACAGGACAAAATATTTCCTGGAAGATTTAGTTCTATTTCCTAAGAGTTCATTTGCAAAATGGACCTTGATGGGATGCATCCATGAATGCTGAGAGATCTGGCAGACATCAAAATGAGGCCTCTCACGATCATCTTTGAGAGGTCATGGGGATCAGGGGAGGTGCCTGAGGACTTAAAGAAAGCAAATTTCACCCTGGTCTTCAAAAATGGTGAGAATGAGGACCCAGGGAACTACCAACCAGTCAGCCTCACCTCAATCCCTGAAAAGGTGAGGAAGAGCCTGATTCAGGAGGCCATCTCTATCCACATGGAAGACAGGAAGCAGATCAGGGTAGTCAGCATGGATTCACTAAAGGCAATTCATGCTTGATCAACCTCATTACCTTCTATGATGAAACTACTACTTGGATGTATGAGAGAAGAGCAGTGAATATTGTCTTCAATATTATGTGTATGTGTGTATTATGTATTATGTATGTGTCTTCAGCAAGGCTTTCAACACTGTCTCTCACAGTATCCTGATAGGCAAAGTCGNACCAACCAGTCAGCCTCACCTCAATCCCTGAAAAGGTGAGGAAGAGCCTGATTCAGGAGGCCATCTCTATCCACATGGAAGACAGGAAGCAGATCAGGGTAGTCAGCATGGATTCACTAAAGGCAATTCATGCTTGATCAACCTCATTACCTTCTATGATGAAACTACTACTTGGATGTNGGTGCAGATATCGCACCGCAACAAATATTGTCTTCAATATTATGTGTATGTGTGTATTATGTATTATGTATGTGTCTTCAGCAAGGCTTTCAACACTGTCTCTCACAGTATCCTGATAGGCAAAGTCGGATGCCCCCTCAGCAAGTTCACTGGTGGCACAAAGCTGGGAGGAGTGGCCCAGAGAGCTGTGCAGCCCTTCAAAGGAATATTGACAGGGTGGAGGGAGGGGTAGAGAAGAGCTGTCTAAAATTCAACAAAGGCAAATGCAGGCTCCTGCAGCTGGGGGAGAATAACCCCATGCTCTAGCACAGGCTGGGGGCTCACCTGCTGGAAAGCATCTCTGCAAAGAAGGATCTGGGGGTCCTGGTGGACAACGAGCTGTCCATGAGTCAACAGTGTGACCTGGGGGGCCAAAAAGGCCAAAGGGATCCTGGGATGCATTAGGAAGAGCATTGCCAGCAGGTCAAAGGAGGTGATTCTGCCCCTCTACTCAACCCTGGTGAGGCCACATCTGGCATGCTGTGTCCATTTCTGGGCTCCTCAGTAAAAGAGAGACATTGAACTCCTGGAGCAGGTCCAGTGGAAAGTCACAAAGTTCATCAGGGGTCAGTAGAAACTCTCTTTCAAGGAAAGGCTGAAAGAGCAGAGCCTGTTCAGATTTGAGAAGAGATAACTGAGAGAGGACCTCATTGTCTATCATAATCTGAAGGGAGGGTGTCAAGACGATGGAGCCAGGCTCTTTTCAGTGGCGTCAACCAGTAGAACAAGAGGCAATGGGCAGAAGCTGATGCACAGGAAGTTCCACCTGAACATGAGGAAGAACTTTATTGTGGAAGTAACTACACACTGGAACCAGTGAGGTTGTGGAGTCTCCCTTACTGGAGATATTGAAGAACTATCTGGATGCAATCCTGTGAAAAGTGCTCTGGGATGACCCTGCATAAGCAGAGAGGTTGGATCCGATGACCCACTGTGGTCCCTTCCAACATTTCCTATTCTCTGATTCTGTGAAAATGAAAAAAAAGTAATCTGTTAGTTTATGCTAACATATCTAGGGAGTATCTGTATATAACGCTGGGGATAGCTCTTTATCATGACAGTTAAAGCAAACAGCAACAATAAAAATATGCAATCAAACATGGGTGAAGAATCTTCCAGAAGAATGAAAAGGAGAAAAACTGGTAAGGTTTTAGATGCTAATAATTACTAGGGAATTAATATACAGGGGGTGAGAGGTTATAAAGTCAATGAGATGACAGTGTTATATCAAAAGTGTTATGTGTAGCTTAGTGTTACATCAACATGCTCAAACACTGCCTGCAACATCTATGTATTTGGGAATTTGGGACATAATTTTCAGGAACAAAACCCATAGCTTAACAGTGACTGAGTACTTAAGTTTAATGAAGAGGTGCAATAATATTAAAATTAAATATGCCAAAAATCAAACCTTCTGGTCCTAGTTAAATTATTCCAAACTTTTAAATTATTAATTAAAATGTATCAATAAGTCATGAAGGAACACTGTTGCTCTGATCTCAAAAGTTCTCAAAATTTATTACAAAAAGAACTACCTCTGTTTTTCTGTGGAGAGTTTTTGTGGTGAACATTATAATGTAGTGACGTGATTACACAAAGATGAACAAAGGAGAAACTATCATGACCTAGGTATTAGGACTGTGTTTTTTGAGTTATAGTACAATCCTATATTTTGTTTTCTTTCTTCCATTTCATTGATAGAAATCTCTTTTCTGCAGACATTTCCTTGGCCTCTGCCATATTGATCGCTACTGTTGAGGGAGAATGAGTCTTCTGATTGCATTCTACTTGAGAGATTGTTAAGGCAGAACAAACCTGGAGATTCTAAGCAGGTCACTGGACAGTCCTTCATAAATATTCAGGAGAAACAAACATTGTGAAAGACAGTAATGCTGATAGAATTCACAGATATGCTAAGTAAGAATAAAGTATTTCCTGCAGAGAGCTCCTGTAGGGATTATATGGCCTTCTGCTTTAATGAAGTTACACTTCTGACTAATGGCAAATGATGTTAACATTTTCCTTTCAATACCAAGGACTATTTTTTTATTGTTTAAAAAATGATGGGGGGAAAAAAAGGAAGAAGAATTCAAAGCTGAATTATAAGCATTTATAAGCATTCGTAGGAAGAGGTTGCATTCACTTATAAAGTCAATTTCCATCGAGAATTTAGAAACAAGTCCTTGATTACAAAATAGTGTTTGCCATTCATAGGAGTAAACATTATTATTTCTTTTGCTGCTCCATAAATAATAGGAAAAGTGTATGTAAAATTACAAATAAACTTTTCTTTGTATAATCATTTCATACAGATGAGTAAAAACACTAGTTTATCCACTGGATTATTTGATGAGCAGCACAATTCGTAAAGAGGATCTTATTTTCTGTTAAATTTTACAGACCAGTGTTAAAAAGGGGGAAAGGAAGAATGTTTTTCTGTCTAAAAGTCTATATAATTTTTGTAAAAGTTTTCTCATTATGTTTCCAGCTGCCACGTCACACTAATAATATACATTTCATTTTCAGTTGAGAGAATCTTCCTAGCCTTTATCCACAGTTCTGGCACCAAATTTTGAGAATCTACCTTAGCTTTTACTCAAGGAGAGAGTCTCCTTGGACTGAACAGATGTACATAGAAGAGTTTGGCTAGAGTCCTGATCTTGTACCAGAATTAACTTGAATATTTTAAATAGTTTCAATGAGGCTACTCAACCACATTCAAGCAGTAATACAAGAAAGGATCATAGAAATCTATCCTCTGAAGAAAGACCCTCAGTCTTCCTTTTTTTAAAATTTCTACCCTTTTAACTATGACAAAAGCAGTGAAAACTAGTTGTCTTTATTTCATTAGATAGTCTATTTTTACAAATGGTGTTAATGGTAAGACTAACTAAAAATTACAGCAAATAAATAAGAATTTTCCTAGAAGGAGCAAAAAAAAAAATATTGAGGATTTATGAGTGTGCACAAAGACACATGAACTAACCAGCAATGAATCAGACAAAGAAAAAAACAGTGTTAGATTCTGTCAACCACCAGAAAGTGTCCACTCAAGTGTGCAAATGTGCTATATGTGTTAGCATGACATATTATAGGAGCTATAGATTTCTGGAATTAACTCTTTCTAGTGTCTGCTTTTTCCCCTCTACACTATATATGTTAACACCAGCTTGGGTCAAATGACAGTCAAATTTTGGCCCAGGTGTCACAACAGTTTTGCGGACGAGGAAAGTCTTATATTTCTGTGGCTTTGATTAATCAAAGGACCGGTTACATTGAGGAATTATAAGAAAAGATCCTTTCAGTTGTGCCAATAAGATATTTCCTTTTTACTGTAGATAATCACACTTTTAAAAAGACACCAAAACCCAAAAGAAAACCCTATCCACAAGCAGCATTTGAGGGTGGGCTAAACTACAGATGTAAAGAGGGAGAGGAAGAGAAGTCATGAGTCCATTTTATTATCCCACCACAAGAGGATGGAAGTGCTCTGAAAATTAATTTTTGAGAACTGGAAGGGCAAACACAAAGCAACTTCATGTCTGCTCTGTATTTTCATCAGGGAATTAGACTTGCCTATGACTTTTAATGCTCTCTAAATCTATAAGCCTCAAACCCCACAATATCAATAACTGAATGTAGGCAGGAATCTTCTCAGTTGCCTTACGCATTTAAAAGAGTAACTTGTGTAAATACAACCCCTTCACATAGAATTTCTGATAGAGAGTAGACTTTCAGAAGGGCTGATTGCTCTCTGTAAACTTTAAATGTCTAAGTTGGGCAAGAAAAATCCTATCCTCATATGTCTTAATGATTGTCCTACTAAAGGTTTGGGCTAGTACATTCCTACTTGTTACACAGGAATATATATCTTGCCAATTCACATTTAGGTAGTTGCATCACCCCACAAATATTTATTCCATTTTCTAATTTTTTTTAAATATGCTGGGAAATGTTGGCAAAGTTTAATTCACTTAAAAATTCCACTACTAAATGTGAATGAAAGTAAAAATAAATTAAACATTTAAAATACCATTTTTGATGGTTTTCATTACTTAAGTAAAGCTCTTAATTGTGCTCAAGAAATAAGAATAAAAACCATTTTATTAATTTTACCTTAGTTTTATTAGGCAAAACAAAGTATTATCTGTGTTTCAGAGGCTGACTGATTTCCTTCAGTCAGCATATAATACCTCTCTCTCATCTTGTACAGCCTGTTTATTTTTTCCCTCGTAGAACAGAAGGGGAAAAAAGCATTCCTGTCTCTTTAACTTCCAATCAGTTTATCATAAGACTTACAAAGAAGAAAATATTTTCTTCATGTGAGGAAAGGAATTGTTCTTAAAACTTGGCAAAATACTCCTACGTACATTTTCTAAATACTTAGTCAGTATTCCATCATCTTAACAGATTAGGGGCAGTACTTCTTTTCTTAATTTAAATCACTCTGGCAATTTGTTGTTTAGTTAGGCAATAAAATATTTGCTGTCATAATTTCTGATGTGATTTGCAATGGATTTATATTGATTTTTATTTAATAATATACATGAAAATCTTTACAGGTGTCTTTGAGCCTGCCTCAGTGCAGGAGGTTGGACCAACCAATCTCCGAAGCCTTTTTCAATCAGACATCCCAGTGAACTGATTAACAAATTTATTTGCAGTGTATTTTACAGTTATGTGTATATGTATGTTCACGTATATATTGCATATAACATAACTTACTTATTTACATTTCACATTGAATAATTTTTTAAATTAATGCAAATTTTTTTCATCTAGTGGTTGGGTGTCCTGTGTCCAATGTAAAGATGGCAAGACACACCAGTATAGAAATGAGAAAATAATCTTAGATAAATCCATATTCTAATTGTCATTATAAGTGCATGTGTGCAGGTTAGTTTGTTTTTTGTCTTAAAAGTCACTGATATTTATTAATAAATAACCATGTATTGTTGTACTCTTTTTAGATGTAGAAATAGTTTTTTCCTTATTTTCATCTTTATTTGTCTTTGATCCTTTTAATTATAAATGCCTAAATACCAAGCTTGCAAAATGAAAATGCCTTTGAAGTGGGCAGTGAAACCTAGATCAGGTCATTATAACCTCTATTTCTGCTAATTAGGCAGTGGGTGTCCTGTAGCCTTTTGACATTCATGCAAATATCATTAGCCAGGTATGTTTCTCTGTGACAGTAATAGCATTACTGTTAGACTCCATCCCAAACTGGATATTTGCATTCATTTTTCTCTCAACATCCTCTGTTCAGAAGTAAAATTTCAGAGGAATGAAGTACCTTCACACTGAAATGAAGGTGATCAGTTGCTCAGTGTCCAGATGGATTTCAGTGATGGATGGTGTCCAGCAGGCATCTTCATCGGGACCACTACTGTTTAATGTCTTCAGCAATGACATAGACAGAGGGATCAGGTGCATCCTCAGCAAGTTTGCAGAAGACACCAAGCTGAATGGTGCAGTTAGCATGCCCAAGGGATGGGGTGCCATCCAGAGGGACGTAGACAAGCTCAAGAAATGGGCCTGTGGAAACATCATAAGGTTCAAAAAGGCCAAGTGCAAGGTCCCGCACCTTGGTCAGGACAAGCCCCAGTATCCATAGAGACTAGGTAAGGAAGGGATTTGATAGAAGCCCTGTAGTACTTGGGGGTACTGGTGGGTGAGAGACTGGACATGAGCCGGTAATGTGCGCTTGCAGCACAGAAAGCCATTCTTATCCTGGGCTGCAGCAAAAGAAGCATGGCCCACAGGCTGAGGGAGCTGATTCTGTCCTTCTACTATGCACTTTTGAGACCCAAACTGGAGTACTGGATCTAGCTCTGGAGTCCTCACCACAGGAAAAACCTGGATCGATTGGAATGGGTCCAGAGGAGGACCATGAAGATGATTGGAGGGAAGGAATATCTCTCCTATAACAAAAGATTGAGAGAGTTGGGGTTTTTTAGCCTGCAGAATAGAAGGCTCTGGGGAGACCTCATTGTAGTTTTCCAGAATTTAAGCGGGGCTTATTAGAAAAATGGGGACAAACTTTAGTAGCTGTCATGATAGGCCAGGGAGAAATGGTAAAGTATATTCAGACTGGATACAAGGAAAATTTTTTTTTACAACGAAGTTAGTGAACTACTGAAACTGATTTCCCAGAAGAGAGGATGACTGAAATAATTATGAATAATTATGAAATAATTATAAATAACATACAAGCAGCTGATAAACAAAATCGCCTAAATTGGAATTTTGAGGATGCGAAGGAAGGAAAAGTTGGATATTTGTTATTATGTACCAGTAATTTACTTTATCTGTAACTGGAAGATATGTACAGATGTTTAGCCTGAAAATTTTAATTTACATCCAATAATTAAAAAAAAGAAATTCAGAGGACAGATCAGGACCATAAGTGAGTGCCATGGTCATTTAATTTAACCAACACACTACAATAGATAAGAAAATCCTTTTTATAAAAAGGGTTTTATGGTGTTGACTTTGTACTAGCTGAGAAGTAGTAAAGCAATCTGAAGTATTTCCAGTCACTGCTGACATTTCTAGGAAATAATGCAGTTTGGAGATTTCTAAATACATGGATACCTTTTTGTAGTTAAGGAGTGCAAGAAAATACAAGGCCACTACTTTTCCCAGCACGTAGTGAAATGGTTCTGCCTTCATGAAGGCTGAAAATGGTCCTGACCTATTTTTTTTGAATAGCATCACCACATACATACTGGTAAAGTAGCAGAAAAAATAAATGTGTTCCCTTGGATGCAGAGTGCATGTAAAAGCTTTTATGTGTTTAAAATGTTTTCTTTTAGATGATGTTTAATAAATGCAGAATATGGGAAAGGCAGAATTCCCTCCTTCCCCACTCCCCTTCACAGTCAAGATAATAAGAAGGTTTCCTATAGAAATGAGCCACAATAGCTTCCAAGAGCGCAATGACTTTGTAGACAAATGCACAGTCATAACACACAATAGTTCACATTCAACATTGGATGCAATAATTATTTTAATGAGAAAGATAATGGCTAGTCAGGACACTGGAGCTAGTCCCTTACTATATTACAGAAATGTTTTGTGCATTTAAAATTTATCATAGGCAGCCCCCCAGACAGTAAAGGAAAGAGCTTACACTCAGTGAGCTGACAGTTACCAAATCTGGTACATAGAGCACAATGGGCACGGAGCATCATCCCATGTGTCAAGTAATGGACTCTGAATCAGAGCAGTCCAGCAGAATATTGGTTCTTTAAATTAGTGCTGTGCTCTAGCTTTGCTACAAAAATTGCACCATGCTGAAAGAATTCATCCCAATATAGTCCCAAGAATGAGTAGGGAAAGTCACCCTATTTAGCTAAACAAAGTTTCATTAAGCTGGCACTTTTAGTGAACGTTCCTGAAAATCTGTTTGTGGTGCACCTTAAGTAGTCATTTGTGACTATGCAAAGAAGATAGCTATGCTGCTAGCTCCACAACAGCCTTTTCTTTGTTTTGCAGAGAGCTAAATGACTCCAGCAGAAAAGAGTGGTGGTGATTCAGGAAAAAATCTAGCATTAAAATTTTTTGTTTCATTTTACTTTTTCTTTCATTAGTAAGCTAAAAAAAAAATAGTATTACAGTACTTTATTGTTGCAGCAAAACATATCATGCTGGATTCAACAATACAACAGAGTCAAGACTGTTGCTACTCCCTGCTCCCAGATTCAACCAGTAGCAAGGCTGGCGATGTAATCCCATCAGGAACATGTACAGGTACATACAGATAGATATTGATATAAATTATATAGATATAGGTATAGAGATAGATAGATAAATAGATAGATAGATAGATAGATAGATAGATAGATAGATAGATAGATAGATAGATATACACACAGTTGCTGCCACTATGGACACACAAGCAATCCAACCTGTGGTCTGATCCAGAACAGAGAGCCCCTCTAACCCAGGAAAGAGTTAGAAAGGAATGTAATTTGATGATAAGACAGACTGTGCTGCTCAGACAAATCACAGAAGCACAGAATAAGCTGAGTTGGAAGGGATCCACAAGGATCATGGAGTCCAGCTCCCAGACCTGCA
>WEIT01015600.1:9016-32561 GCA_013389985.1 Dryoscopus gambensis | reverse complement strand
CTGCTTCAACTATAAAATTTGATGTCATCTTTTCAGTTTTCTCAAGGGTGCTAGTTCACTGTCTAGAACCTACAGTGTAGTTCCTTAGCCACACACGGGATGGCACTGTTAAAATTAGTCCTCACACAGCAAATCTTTTCTCCACTCTGACTCTTAGTAGGCAGCAGATTCAAGGCTTTATTCCCCAGAATTGTATTTATCCCCCAAAAACTGACATCACATATTTTTGTGCCTGGTCACTCATTATATTTTTACTTTGAATCAAACATGGACAACCAGTACCCATAAATTTATTAATGTTATGTTATGATTTTTTGAAGGTTTGGCAGCAGAGGGGAGAAATAAAGAGATTGGGAGTGGTATTATATTGTGCAACGTGGTATTTCATTCTCTCCAGAGATCTGTAATTTTATGCATATTGAAAAAAATGTTAAGCAAACTTAATGTATGGAACATAAGGAATCAATTTTCTTCCTTAAGAAATAAAAAAAAAAAATTGAAAAACCCCAAAACCAAACCGAAACAAAACCACACCTTTGAGGTATAAGCATTAAAAAACATCATTCCAAATTAAACCATCCAGCAAACCAGAATGCAGACTAGAAAGAGTAGGCAGAGTTAAGGAATAACCATTAATTTTTGTCTGTCTCCTCTTTGTAGTCACATGTCTCTTGTCACTTAATTTATTAGCACCCTGTAATTGTATGGCAATATGACCATAAATTCTATATATGAACAACAGCAGATGGAAACTCCCTCATCCCATTGACTGACTCAGAATACAGGACATGACAAAAGCTTGTATTGTTGTTAGCTAAATGCAGAGAGAGAACAAGGTCCAAAAGAGACAGGTAAAGTATGGTTAGGGTCCACAATAAAGCTAAGTCTCCAGAATACAAGCTTTCTTCCCATTTCTGCTATTACACCCTTGCCAAAAATCCCCTTCTGATCTCTAATCAAGAATCAGCTCAGCCTCGTGCAGGGTAGCGAGAGTGATCCTATAACTGTCATGCAGAGAACAACCTGGTATTGTACAGCGCCGCACTGTTCTCCATGCCGACACAGCAGCGTGGCTCCAGAAACAGCACTTACCTGTAGGTGATACTTAAAAGGAAAACCCACACGTTTTCTTTCAAGGGCCTTTAGTACAACATACACATTGTGCGGCCTCTAGTCTGGAATGGCACATTATATAATGCGGTGCCAGACAGGCTTCTCAGCACTCAGGTTCAAATATAAGTACTAGGCATAGCACATCCTTGATGTCAGTGCCTTTTTTGGCCAGCAGGAAGGGATATGGAACTCAATGTTATTTAAAATGGCCATTAACATCTGTCCTTTGACAGCAGGAGGCTGCAAATGCACTTTTTTTAGGTATATCTTTACCCAGTTTGGTATGAGAGCTAATGGTAACTGCAACCCTCTTCTGCACTTATTCCTCAACTTGAGAAACCTTCACATTATACCTGAGGAACAGAACTTCCACACCCAGGAAAATTCCCTTGAGATGTCTGATCAGAGACCTTTGAGAGATACTGATTTGCCGCAAGACATGGTAAGGAGGGCATAGTTATATCAAGCACGCAATGTATTCACATCACACAAACCAAAGCAGGCAAACTGAGATAACCTCCAAGTTTTCCACCCTTCTTTCTACAGACTGCCACCCTATCTGTTCTCAACCCATTTTCTCCTTAATGGATGGTGCAGCACAAGGACCAGGAAAACTGCCTTCCCATGGCACTGACAGAAGGAAATCTGGCTGCACTTATGTCTCTCTAGACTGTACATATCTTGCCCCTGTAGTATTGTAAAAACTCACCCAGACCACAAGAGAGGAAAAATAAATGGGTGGAAGATGCTGAGCACCAGCAAACACCTTTGCAAAGCATTTTAGGGCAATAGCTCCCCTCCAGGAACTCTACTACAGATCTCAGAGATTTTGTCATGGCTGAAATTGTTGCCCTGAGCCTTAGTTTCTATTCAGGAAAGAGCGATTCATCAGTATCTGTAGGAAGCTGGGCAAAATTAAGAATGCAAGCCACACATTTTCTTGAAACTATTCCCAACTCACATAAACAAAACAAATTCTTATCCCAACTAGTATTACATGCATAATTTCTTAGCTCATAAACAAAAATGAAGGAAATTTTCAAAGGCAGTTTCTCACCAAACTCTCTGCCACTGGCCTTTCTGCTGGCTAAAAGGGTGTAGTTCCTTCTTAACATGTTTGTGTAAATAAGACACTGATGTGGATTAGGGGAGCCTTTCCAGGTGGGAGGTTCTTCCCTAAACAGAAATTTGAGACACCTATGGTTACATTGTAGTTCCTCAGGTGTCTTTTTCCTCACTCACGTCCACCTGGACATTACGCAGACAAACTGAGGGGGTTTTATCCCTCCTGAAAAGCTCTCTGTCAGTGTTACCAGGCCACAGACAGCTTGAGTTCAGCTGTACTTTCGCACCCTGGGTTTGTGTGTCTATCTCAGCAGCAAGAAACAAACCCCAGAAACAGCAAGGACCATGCCACTGGCAATCAATTTGGATGCAAAACTTGCCATTCTCCATTGTTTGAGAACTAGGAAGGTATTTGGGTCCCAGCTTGGACTTACTATGGCAGCTGGTTTCAGCTCCCAAGCCACTGGTGGTACAGCTGGCTTGTTCACTTGTTCTCCAGAGCTTTCCAGTCAGATATTTCATCTTGAAAATGTAGGTCTGGGAGAGAGGCAAGAGTAAGTGAAAAAAATAAAAAACAACAGAAAAACAAACAAACGCTAAGAATTCCTACCTTTGCACTAATGTGAGGGAAAGCCCTACTAAACCAGCGTCTAACGGGGTGGAAAGGCAATTGCAGCAACAATTCGCACTCATTGTGGTGCATCTCTATCAGACCCATGACCCACTGATTAGCTGGCACGTTTATTCTTAAAGAAACTAAAAAAGGAATAATAGACAAAAAAAAATGACATTTTCTAAAAAAGAAGAAAGTGGGAATGGGCTCCCCATATCTGGTATTCTGTCACATCTTAATCAAGTGGGCATCATCAAGTCATTATTTATAGACTAATAATTTACCAGAATTTTTTTGCTTTTGCGATATAAAAGTATGAGGTTTAAAGCTGACTCTCTGAAGTCATCAAGCAGTCCTAGACTTCAGCATGGAAGACAGTTTTGTTCTGGGTGAGAGGAAGTAGAAACCTCGCCAGCTGAAGAAAACTGCTCCCCAAAGCTGAACTGAAAGTGTTTATTGTTCATTTTCCAAAAACTTCAAGCATCTTAAGGCTAGGACTTTCAAAGGGGCCCAAGAGAATCAGGTACTTCTAAACCTATTGCATTGCTGTAGTATTTATACACCTCTATTTTCAAGTCTGCCCTGAAAGATATTTAAGGTGGGATTTTTCCCTTCAATTTATTATTCTCAGGTTTGGTGCCTTATTTTCAGTGGGCACTATGAAACATAAAACAGACTCCCCAGTAAATGCCTTTCTGGGCACCAAGAATCTACCACTGTGGTGGCTTGGTAGGACTAAAATGTCTCTTAGCAAGTTTTCAATCTTTTTTTGAGTCATTTGTAAATTATTGTCTTCTTTCTTGGAAAAAAAACCAAAAAAAACCAAGCATAAGAAGAACCTATCATTCAGAAATACAAACAGATGAAATTCCTGATTAATATGAAGTAAAAATCCCAAGATCCATTAGCCTAACAAGAATCCCATTTGCAGCTTAATAAAACAAACAAACAAAAGTGTGAGAAATTACGCATCTGTTCCCACCAGCAGCAGTAAAAGCTAGGAGCAGGCTTGCACCCAGATAGCTACATTTTGGGTGCCAATATTATATTAATTACATTAAAAATGGAAAACCAGAAACCCTTCTGCCTTCTTCATTTAGCTCATAACCACTTTTTTCCTATTTTTTCTAGAAAACGAGTGTTTTTCCATTTCAAAGGTGAGAGCCACTCTGTAGTTACAAGTGGTACTTTTTGACTTTCTTAATACAACCCTGTGGCTACAATTAACACAACGGATAAATAGCAGATCAAATTAAGGTCTGATCCTGTTTTACTTATAGGTGCAATCCTCACAATAAATTGCAGGTTAAGCTGTTGGTGGTAAATGAGGAGAGGTGGAAAGCATGCCTGAATTTTAAGTGTTCAGACATTAAAAGCAAGTGTGAGAGAAAAGATAAGCAAATATCTAGTCAGAAAATTCGGAAACTTTAAAAAGATTTAGTGATTACTCTGAGATTCCAAATGCAGCATGTTTTGCACAAAGATTTAAGAAAAGGTAGGAAATTTGGTAGTTGTCTATATGAGTTATTTAATGCTTACTTTTATCCTTCACTTGGGAATAACATTTTCAGAAAAGAAAAAGAACATGATTTTTCTTCTCATTATTTCAGAATGCTTTATGTTCATTTCAGAACCCCACTGTCTTTGAAGTTTGAGGAATAAGGGAACACAGACTATTTCCATGCCTGGTCTTATTGTTGTGGAAATCTTCTACTTTACCCCATTAAAAATGAATAAATAACTGAACCAATTTGAAGTTCCCCACAACCTGAAATTTTTACAAGCATCTTAAGGCTGTATGTTGTCTGATCTATTCTGCTTGCAATTCAATCACAAACTCCTTGCAGTACAAAAATCAAAACATTGCAAAAGAACTGTCTCTAAGCATGATCAGTCTAAGGATTCTCAGGGAGCGATTAATCAAGGAAGGTAGCTTTATGAATCATTGTCTGAGGCACGTAACACCTAATATGAATCCTACGACTGTGTCTAGAAAAATCCTGTGCACTTACTGCCAAGTACTGAACTAACTATCCTCTTCCTGTGACACCAGTGGGAGCAGGACATACTCAGAACTTCAGAGAAGTTACCTCAAAAAAAAAAAACAACTTACCAGGTAATTTAAAATCATTCATTGTCCCTTATACCACAAAATGTTGACCAAACAGTAAATTTTTTAACTGCACTCACCCAAATTATCAAAACACAGTGCTGGTGAGTCCTTCTACATTCTTCATCACTCTCAAAACACCCTGTGCCTACTAAGGTTACTCAGTTACACCAGAGATCTTCTTTCTATTTCCTTTTTTCTCCATTAAACATTAGAGAAAAATGTGAAGAAAGCATTAGAATATGCTCAAAACCTCTGTCTTTTGTTTCTACTGTAAAAAAGACAGAAAAAACCAGTACACATTCTCACCTCTGACCTCTGACCTCTGAGTGACCCTGGGCAGGTTTATCCCAGAAAATCAGAAATTCTTGTCAGTGGGGCACTTGGCCCATCAGGTCCTTTGCATCAGCTCACAGCCCAGCAAGAACCAGTTGTGTGGTAGAGCCTAAAGAGCAGGACCCACAGCTATTCTGTTCACATGGCAGCATTGGTGGGGGTCCTACTGAGGATGCACAGATACATTCAAAACAAATTCCTCAGCAGCAAAGGCTGAAGCAGGAAAAAATGGAGACCAGGTCAAAATTTAAAGTTGTAAGTTGAATCATCTAATTTTCTCTAACTGTTCGTATCTTCTGACTACTCAATTACAGGAGGAAGAGAACCTGTGTTTTCCTATTCCCATTCTGAGGTGTATTTGAAGGCATTTTTGCTTCCAGCATCACCCTGAGAGTCACAGCGTTTGCTCTGCGCTCCTCACATCCCTTCCCAGTGGCACAATCGCTCTGCAGCCTCTCCCAGGAGCTGCCCACAGCTCTGGCCACTCAGTGCCAACACCCGCAGCAGATGTGATGGAGGAGTAAATGCTGTAAACACTCCCTGCTTCCCCTCAGGTCACAACAAACCCAAAATAATCTGTTTGAGGGGGACTGAAGGCTCCGTGAAGGGATGGAATGCCGCTTGTTCCTCTGCTGTTGCTGGCCTGTGGGAGGGCAAGGTGAAGAGGACAGAAGGAAGAGTGGTGGGTAGGGAGTCCACACGGGAGCTGAGGGTCTGGAGGGATGCCAGCAGCCCCTGCCCTCAGCCCTGCTGCCATAGGTTGGACTAAGAACTCAGTATAATGACCAGGTTAGCAGTCTTCCCCACAGAGTGGTGTGGGAGCAGCTGGTGATGTCTAAGAGTTATATTAATTTTCCCATACTTTAGTAATTCTAGAGGGCCACCTTAAGTAACTGATAAATTGCAAGTACAGCAAATGAACATTAAACCATCTATCACAGAATAAAAGAGCCATTAATCTTTTAGGAAGATTCATACTCGTACACACAGAAGAAGGGAAATGGTGCCGTTCTTAGCACAGATTATTGCTGCTTAGCACAATAACATTATGTGAACATACATATTTATTCATTTGCCTTGAAATAAGACTTTTTTTTCCTTAAAATAATCTAAAGCTGCTAGGATATCTAGTGCTTCCCTCCTGTAGCTGGTGTTATAGAAAGTCACAGCAGTGTTAGGGGCGTTTTGCAGGTCCTGTTCACAGGAGAAGCTGATACAAATAAGATCATATAAACTGACTTTCCCTCACTTTGTCTTTCAATCCATATTGTAGATGTCAAAACCAGAACTTTCTAGTCGCTACAGTAACACTCCACAAAATAGGTAGCTTGTACCTAAAGTTTTTTCCAAAAGCCCTTTTTCCTGCATGATCTTTCAATATGTAGCAAAAGACTTGCATTTCTATTTGGGTGGGTGGGTGGATTTGGGGGGATTTCTTTTTCCCTCTCCAGCACTTAGCCTTTGGTTTTCCAGCAGCTGCAGTTATTCTAGTGGAATTAACTAAGTCTGCAATCAAGTGTGGATTTCCTGATGTTTGAATAAAAGATATTTCATTGTGATTGAGTAATTTGATCATTAAAATCTATGATCGCCAGATTTTCTGAATTAAGTCTGTTAAGTTTAAACCAGATCCTGCAAAAACTGAGAGAAGTTTATCATCCTAAGTATTTTAGATCCTATGATGGACTTTGCCAGTTAGTGGAACATAAACTGCTTTCTGTGATTTTCTTCCTCTAAAAAGAATAAATAGGGCGGTTGCAAAACTCCTTATCAAGGCTCTTCATTGGGATGCAAACTTAACTGTTAATTTGCCCTCAGTCGTCTCATGCACCAAAATACCAGCCTGTGTTCCTGACCAGGAAAGGGTTGTACCCATTAATAGCCCAACACAATTACTGTAAGTGCTGAGGAACATGAGAATGAGATGCAGATGTTGGCCAGGCTCAGATGCTCTCATTAGTTGTTATCTCCTGTTGCAGCTGTTGAACATAAACCTACTGGACCAGGAGGACTAGGAGTTTAATCCACTCAGACAGTTACTGTGTTTTCAGTTTTGTAACCTATTTGTGATTAATTAGTTGTGAACATACAGTAGCTATAAAGAAATTATTAGCCATTGTGAGGGCTTAGTGGCAGAGATACCTTTCTACTTGGTGATTGTGGTGTCTTGCAGGCTAGGGTTCTGCTGCATGGCTCTGGATCATAGCAAAATATTTCTATTTTCTGATTTCCAAATACAATCCTTGTGGCCTGACTTAAAAGAAAGCTTGGTCATGCATCTGAAGTGTGATGTTTATTGTTCATAAAATTACAGCTGGAATTTGTGGAAGTAATGCAAGAGTCGGGGGGTTTTATACCTTATGTTTGCAAGTTTTGAGCTTACATCTCATTTTTGAAACTTAATTTAAAATGCCTACCTGGTTTCTTCACACATCTTGATAATCCAGAAGAGTGGAAAAATAAAGAGTCAAATAATCAATATGCTTTTCTTTTGTAATTTGATTATTTGAGGAACTTTATTTAAAGCTCTAATAATAACCCTTTTTTTCTTATCCAGTGATCCTTCACTGATGAAATACAACAGCAACCAAACGTCCAAGAGGTTTTAATACAAGTATAGAAGCTTTTAAAGTTTGTGGTGTCAAAGCAAATTAAATTGTCCCTAAGTAGTTCTTAATACAACTGACCACAGTGATTTCTACAGGGCAATTATGGTTTACTGTGTCAGTCATCCAGCAGGCATTAATATAAAGCAGAACAGCTCCAAAGAAGTTTGTTATGGACTGTCGTATCAAGAACCCCAATGCTAACCTGCAGTGGCCTTGATATTATTAGAACTACTGAGGGTCAGATTCCAATTAATCCACAGATTTAACAGTCCTCCACTGTAGTGGGTCTTGATACAATTAAGGAATAATAGATGACAGGAAGGATACTTCCTGGCAGTTAATGACTGATGGCAGTATTTGAAGGCCCTTAACCCAGCTGGTCATTAACTGCTCAGAGACACAACCTGGAGCTCATATTTTCTATTATAAACTGTATATTAAAGATATAAATCAACCACTACTTTTTTCCCCCCTCCTCCCAGTCCGTCTGAGCTGCTGCTGTTGGGTTACCATTGTAGCAATTAATCGTCACGGGAAAATCCCAGTGGGGAGACAAACTCGTGCTGCACCTTGGAATCTTCAAAACCCCTAACTGCAGCCTTCCTGAGGGCTCCCAAAGAACCTGCAGCTAGTGAGCAGAGTTTGTGCTCAACTGCAGGGAGAAACATCTGAGAGAAGGAGAATGGACCAGAGCGGCAGGGGCACCTCAGTTTTCATATTTGTTGTGCTCTGCCACTTGTTGGTGCTTCCAGTGCAGTAGAGCCCTCCTGTTATGATTGGAAAAACCACAGTCACTTAGGAGTTTATTTATTACTCATCTAGCACTCTGCTACCTTTCCGGTGTGGTGACCTGGTGCACACACTGTATTATTAGCTAGACTTCTGGAGGCTAAGATGACCATTTAGAGTGACAACCAGACCAGCACAGGGAAGGCAGCAAGCTGGTCAGAGGTGCTGCTCTCCAGGGAAGGACACCAGGCGATGCCACCCATCTGTCCTAGGCACGTGGTCCTCAGCACCAAGAACAACAAATGTGCTGCTCTTGCTGTATGTGTTAGCCCCCTGCACGCTGTCCAGAGGATTGCTGTACATGTGGAGATATCTCCCTGTCCAGCGTGGCAATTAGTGCATTTTCTTGTTTTTATTGACACCTAGAGATGTCATAAGACCATTTTGTGTCTTACTGCTGCAGGAAGCAGTGAATTTTTGTAGCCATTGCTCAGCTTGCTTTCCATTGTATTTGTGTAAAAACTCAGCTGACACCATCAGTGTGTTTCAGATTACTGATCAGTACTCACAGCTGCATATTCCAGTAGGAAAAAGGAGAAAAATCACACAGTAATGTGTACGTGTGAGGAACAGAGAAAAAAAATTTGATTAAATTGCACAAGTCAATATTTATGTATTTATCCATTATAACATGTTGGTCAGACTCTGCATTACCATCCACTGTTGACTTTGAAGTATTCCATTACACAGGTTCATAGTGCAGAATGTCATTTTTTAGGAAGTTCACATATGATGCTCTCTCCAAGGAAGAAAGGATTCCATCCCACTTGGATGTTTCAAGGTGGTTTGTGCACTAACTGGAACTTGACTGGAATCTGATGTAATGCACAACCAAAATGCTCTAGTACATTTCTGCTACAGTACAGTACTCTTCATTTTAATTTATTATTTTCCTATGGGAACCATGACTAATGACTAAGTCAGAAACCAATCACAACACACCAATGGCAGCAGTTTACAGACATGGCAATATGGCAACTATAGGCTTTTTGTTGTTTAACTTTGGTTAGTTTGTTCAAAGTTGTATGCAGTGGAAAAGGGGAAGGCAAAGGAAGAAGAAACTTGAGAATTTTTTGTCTCATTTCTACTCACTAAACATCCTTCTGAGATTATGTTGCTACCAACAGCACTTCCTGCACACAAAATTGACAGTATTCAGTGTCTATTGTCAAATTAGGTTGGTTATCATGCACGTCTTTTACAGCATATGGTGTTAATGGATTTCAGAGGCTGATAAATGCCTTCATAGACTAGAAAGGCATGGGGAAAATGTGAGAGCTGGAAAATTCTGTCACCAAATTTACAAGAGGCCAGCTAAACAGGCCTGGTTGCATTTTTCC
This sequence comes from Dryoscopus gambensis, assembly GCA_013389985.1. Taxonomy (NCBI): domain Eukaryota; kingdom Metazoa; phylum Chordata; class Aves; order Passeriformes; family Malaconotidae; genus Dryoscopus; species Dryoscopus gambensis. The sequence continues at coordinate 22,586 of WEIT01015600.1, read as the reverse complement.
CATCAATTCATCATGGTCAGTCTTTAACACTAAATTCAGAGGAATAGGGGATGCATAGAAGAAGTCACACACACATCTCATAAAACAAAATTTATCTTTAATTTGTAAGTGTCAACAGCAGTACAAAAGATGGAGTGATGGTGAATAGATTAAGGGTAGAGAGGACAGTCTTGAGGTAAATGAGCATAAATAGGCAGTCTTATAGACACTCCCCTGAGGGGTCTAAACCCCTATCATGGCATATACTGTATCACCCAAGGATGACATGTTTAACATATCAGGAAAGCACCTTGTGCAAAAAAAAAAAAAAAAAAAAAAAAAAAAAAAAAAAAAAAAATTTAAAAATCCCTCCCACCCGAAACATGTAGGTAAGGTGCCAACGTACACCAGAACATACTGTATATGGACAGTGTCTTTCAATTTTGTCTTTTCCATCAATAACTGAGGCAGAGGAGGAGAAGACTCTTAAAAGTACCACTGAAAGATTATTTAATATTTAATTTACCTCACGTCAATACTGCACAACAAAATCCAAGAAGTCTGTTTATGCAATGAAGCAGAGCTAAGAATAACTATTCTCTTTTTTAATCTGAGAACAGATTTTTTTCTTTAATCAATATCCTTAGCAAACTTTTTTCTTTCTTTTTTTTCTTTTTACTGTATCAAGAGGAGAGTGTGAGATGTGATGGCAACCTTTAAGTTCATTTAAAAACTTTACACTGGACTGTACAAGATTTTTTTGATAAACTATTTACATTTTCAGACTTTAAAACATATTCAAAGCAGCAATAGACACTAGTTTTTCCTCTAAACGCCCAAATAATTACCGGCCATGGGCCCAGGTAGGTACCTGCAATGTATATAGAATTTCTACAAAGAAAACCTGCCCATTAAGTAGCCAGTGGGTGTTAAACAAGCAGCCCTCGCCAGTAAGAGCTGCACCCACGGTGTTGCTATAGGAATCAAAGCATAGTACCTTGACAAGAGAGTCTCAGTTGTCCCAACAACTCTACACAAACTTTACAATTTGAAACAGCAGCTAGCATGTCAGTCCAGCATGTCAGTGAATTGTGCTGATTAAATTAACATAGAGTACAATCTCACAATATACATCACAAACAAATTACAATGTCAGGAAATAAGAGTTACAGTAAGATAAGTTATGTAGTAACAGCTTATAAGCTTGTCTTAATGTAATAAAAAAATTTTTACATGGGAAATACAATAATGAATGAACATAAATGCTAAGCATTCTAGTTTGCTACAAGCTGAAGAAGGGTACAAGAAAAAAAAACCAACATTGCTTTCTGGAAAGCAAAACACAAATGACAAAGGAAGACAAACGGAGAATGCACACTAGCAGGTCTGCAATGTGCAGCATACAAACAGTTAAATATTTGCACATTCCCCATATTCCAAGAGCACCAAGGACCTCACTTGTGGTTTTTAGAAAGCGGAAATTACAAAGCAAGCCATGTCACTAAGTTGCTTTATAGCTTTCATATTGCCATAAATACCAATTTGATAAGTTTTCCTTTAGCCTAGTCCACCCCACCCTATCCCTTTTTACTCATCGTGTGAAATCTCAGAATACTTCTTTGTCACCACTTCCAACAATTCTGGTAGTTAAAAAAGGGTGTTGGATTCAAATGAAATAGTTTTGCATATACATTGTCTTTTTTTTCCTTCTGTAGCAGGACAGTGCAGTATATCAAAATTGTAGCTTGATCTGAGAAAAAACACAGATTTTAATGTGTTGTACCAAAAAAAGTTTAGAAGAAGTTTCTTTGAAAGAAAAAAGGGTTTTGTAAAAGAGCAAATGAGGTCATATAGTATTATTCTTTTAAAAGAACATGCTTAAGTGCCAACTTGAATCTGAAAAAAGCATGCAAAACACCAAGGGGTCCAAGCCCATTCATTAACTTCTCATAAGAACATGAAGAACTCTATCATACATCCTGCTGGCTGTATCTCCAGTGCAGTTGCTCTTACTGTGGCCCTGGCTCAGCAAAGATCACCCCGCTTAACACCAGCACTGCGCTGGTCCTCATGACCACTGTGGAAGTACTAATATGTGTCATATTAAGCGGGCAGGTAAGTGTTTTGCTGGGGGAGGATGGGGTCTTAATCTTGCAGAGTGTGTTGCTAGGAGATTATTTTGAAATGCCATGCCTCCGATGTGACCGAAAAACAAAATCCAGAAAGCCAACCCAGAGATTAGATGGCTCTGGGAGGTGGTTGTGTTGTGTTTTTCCAAAGCAGAAACTGCCCACAGCTGGCTGCTGTACACTTTGCACAAGCTGAAGAAGGGTACAAGAAAAAAAAGGGGAGTGTATTTGTTGGGACTAATGCTGCTGTTGGGTTTGCATTTCCATCCCAGAGCCATCCCGTCCTTTCCCTCCCCCTGCCTCACGCTGCACCTGAGTACACTGATGTAGAAGCACATCGAGATCCTTTGAATGCTCAGCAGGTGGTTTCACCAGCTAAATGGTGATGCCCAAACATACAGGCAGACCAGAATCCGGCCAATTCTTCAGACTTGTTTCTGCACGTAAACCTGAACCCTGGAAAGCAGTATGGTTTCCGTTGGGACCTTTATCTTCCATTTTTATAAAATAAGAAGTGAACTATTTTAATTGGTGTATCAGACTGTTTGGGGAGTCTTCTTCTCTTGAATAAAAGAAAATATATTTTATCTATTAATTAAATAAACTGTTCACAGAGAAAATAGCATTACTATATTAGTGCTCCTGAGTGGAGTTGTGTTTTTCAGACAGTTTCTAAGGGGCCTCAAACACAAAGATTAAGAAGCAAATCCATGAATCCTCATTGTGTTTTGTGTGAACAATTTCCCTGGTATTATAGCCTAACAGAACAATAACATGGTTAAATGAATGTACAACATAAAGGTTTCATATTATTGAGTGTTGCCTGCATGGCAAGGGCCATTTCAGTGATTTTAATCTTTCAGCGTATGCTTTTGACTTCCAAATGCCATTCTTGTTGAGTAAAATATCTCATTGGTTTTACTTGGATTCAGAAGACTGTGTTTCCCATCAAATGTAGCCAAAATTTGGTGTGTTTTATGTATCAACTTTTTTAAAAAGAAGTATTCCCTGTTTGTGGAATAAGTTATTAAAAATCAGAGAGAGCACAAGTGAGGCATCTTGCTGTCCCAGCTACAGGTCCACAATACTGCGCTCACACTGCGGGTGTAAATTCAGCATCTACATGAGGTACAGTGACTTGTCAGCATTTAATATGGACCAACATACACTGATATAGAACAAAAGTAAATACATAACTTATACTTCACTAAGTATCCATGAACAAAAAATAAAATTCTATTTCCTATGTTATATTTACACAATTTAAAAAAAATCTAAAATGAGATGGTAAATTCATCAAAAACTTTGTTTTGAGCTCCGATTAATAAAGTAAAAATGTTGGGTTTTATCCTTATGATTGTCCTTCCTTGATTTCTACTGACATTTTAGAGCCAATGTCGGCTAATAAATAGAATAACACGCTCATAGGCACAATTCAGATTCAAATATGTTCCTCTCATTCCCCCAGCCAGTAAATGCAATTTTTACCAGCTGGCAATTCCTGAACAGCCAGTCATTTTCAAGAATGTGGCTTTAACATACAGAGCATCAGCATTGAGGCAGGGCTGGAGCTAAAACAAAGTGTTCATACATACATGTATTTTGCATAAATAAAATGAAATAACAAGACATAAAAATGACTCAAATCCGGCAACTGTGAGGCAGGCCCACACGAGTCGAAACAGATGACTTTTGTTCATGTAGTTTTCGTACAACAGTTTCACATTAGTCAGAAGTGATAAAAAATACCATTTATATCCAGTGCTTATAACACTTACGAAACAACATCTGTGAGTGTGTGTTTTTTTTGTACTACAAGCAAAATCAAGTTTCAGTCCTAAAGAACAGTCCTTTGTTCTCCACAAGCCTGCAGAATATTATTTTGGCATGGTCATAAAATTAAAAAAAAAATTAACCAGCTAATCTAAATGTTTGCCTTTGTGCAAAAAAAATTAATTACATAAAATACAATGCTAGCAATACAGCATTCTACCTATGCAACAAAACCAGAAAAAAAAAAAAGAGAGCAAGAGAGAAAGAAAGTGACGTGGGGGGAGGGTGAAATACTTCTAACTGGAGAATTATGTAAGACATTAATAAATAGCCTTTTTTTTTTTTTTAGGAAATAATGATGTCCTCCCCCCAGTCTGAGCTGAATGTATTAAAACCAGTTCAAATTCCCAAGCTATTTTAAGAACAAAAAAACACTTTCTATCAGTACCTTAGCCAGCTTAAAGAGGACGCTCACCAGCTAATGACACAGCATATGCCTTTAAAGACTTGGCTAGACCAGTTTATTGCTTATTAGACATGGACTCAGAACACATTTAAATAAATATTAAAAATATAGCTTTTTTTTGATCCAAATTACAAAATGGTCAGAGAAATTTGACCATTGTGTTTCTATGCCATTATCTTTATAAATTGTCCTGTAAATTGAACAATCTTCTTTGTCTTGGGGGTCATTCTCTCACATAGAAACATGATTCCTACAGTGGCAAAAAAGGCTGTTTCTGACAGAACAGGTGTTAGTGGGGCTGTGAGGAAGACGACTGCTCCTCCACAGAGCATCGTGTCATTGCAGCTCACGAGAGTGTCTGCGGGACAGGATGCTCGAGGACAGCCAGACTAACACCAGGCTCCTTTTGTTGTCGGGGCCTGAAGCAAAGCCTGCACAGCTCTCTGGGAAGATGCTCCCAAACTTCCAGAGGAGCTGCTCTAGGCCCACTGGTACCCGAGCCTGAATTTATCACCAGTGTGCTGGACACATCCGATTCCAAATAAAAGCTGAGGGAGTTGAGGAGCTTCAGCACATTTATTCACCAGCCTCTTGGAACTGTATATATGTACAGTGATCTATTTGTGAACAGGAGTGGAGTATGAGAGAAAAAATAAAGGCAGTTTCTCCTCTGTCTTTAAAATCTAATATATTCACAATCTTTGAATGCCTTTCTCCTATATTTCCCAGAATTTTCTCCATTAATTGCATTGTTTAGAGAAGTAATACAAACAGAAATTTTTGTTTCTATAGCACCTTACGTCCAAAGATCCCAAAACGCTTGACGAGTCACAGTCCCACACTAATAATATACAATAAATATTTTTGATGACCCATTTTCCCACCTTTGGAATCAGATATCTGAGTGGCCTTCCTTCTCCCACTCGGAGTCTCACAAATAAATCACTGCACAAATACTTAAGGTAGCACAGTTCCTTCAGGTGGCAATAGGAACATGATGTACAGAGCCATGATTTGCCACAGGATCCCTCAGGCCTTAAAAATTCAGCATGGTGGATTTTAAATGCAGTTTGGAATTACATCTGCCCTTGCTGTCTAAGTATAGAGGTTTATAACTATAAACACATTTTTAGGGATATTTGTACTCTATGTACATATAAAAGTACTCACTTTATTTTGCAATACATATAGCAGAGTGTTTCCAAGTGCTCCTTGAACATACAGTGTTAGAGGAACAAGTGAATTTCTAATTCATAAAAGTCATGTTCATTTTAGTAGCAGGTGCACTTTTATTTTCATATACCTGTGTGATTTAGGGAAGGGGAAAGGAGAGGCTCTTTAAGATATTAATAAGGAATTGTAAGTGTAATGCCACCAACTGTACTTTTAAAAATAAATATTAAGTATTTGGACCCTTGACATTCTGGAATGAATAAATTATTTAAGAGAAAATGTGTTAAGACTGAATGCAAGGGTTAAAAGCAAAGGGGTAGAGAATGTAATCAAAGGTGGCCTCACACTGCTAAGACAGGCCCGTCCATAGCTGGTGATTGCTCTTTTGTGCTTACTTAAAATTTCACACTAATGGCACATCAAGAGGCAAAAGCAATTGGGCACATGCACTATGGCAACCATGTTCACTAATTAAGAATATCCTGTCTCCAGATTCCTGAGTACTTTACCATATTCTGGAAAAAAATTAGGTTTTATATATAATTTTTTCTTTTTTAAGATGCCAAAGGATTGTCTAAGACTTTACAGTGTCTCCTTTAAGACTTTTTGTTTAAATGTTAAGATTCAAAAGTTATGAAAAGTTTGGCACATCAGAAGTTCAGCTATACATATGGAAAAAAAATGGAATTCAGAGACTATTTTTAAAGACAAGCTATGATGCACAGGTGTGCACACTTGCGGACTTGTTCTGTTTCACAATATGAAATCTGCAGTTTTTGTTTTCTAAAATAATCCAGAATAAAAACACATTCACAACCTGTAGGCTGGCACAGCATACCTGAGTGAGAATGTATAACCCCCATCTAAAACAGTAACTTAAACCTTTATCAGCATCCAAACGGAAAAAGACAAAAGGTAAGACTTGTAAGACAGCTATTGATTCATATAAGTTTTCAAGTCCTGATGTCTGATATTTATGTCTTCATCTAAATTAAAAAAAAACAAAACAAAAACAACAACAAAAAAAACCCAAGTTCATGAAAAATTAGGGAAACAATCTGTCTCACACGATAAGAAACATTTAAGACCATTCTGCTGATGTAACTGTAGGAGCCACACATGCATGCAGGCTCTTTAAGAACTTTTGTTCAAAAAAACCCCAAAAAAACCCAAATGAGTCTGAGTACTTTAATTCTGTGAACACTCCTCAGTTGGCACTGACTGCCTCATGGGCTTCGTTTTCACTACTATAGTCTGATTTGGGATCATCCTCATAGTCCTCATACATTTCTATTTCATCCTCTCCATTTATCATTTCATTTCCAGGAAGGCTTCCGCTGTCCGTCTTCATACCATAAGTGCTCTGGATGACAGGGATACTGGGCTCAGGGCTGGCAGAGGTGCTGGAGCAATCTGATGTCATCTGAGGGGACGGCGTGGTGGTCGCCATGGTAATAGCACCAGGGTAGACAACTCCTGTTCCCGTGGTGATTGGAATCTGAGGCTGTTGTCTGGAAGGAAAAATAAGAGGGAAATGTCATTTCATGTGTTTGGAAGAGGGAAGACCTTCTGTAAGTCCAAAGGAAAGAAAAACAGGTAGAAAGGCTGCATGTATTCCTCTGGGCTCATAGGCCAGTCCTCTATGGTATTGGTTCATCTTCTCTCCCCCAAAGGACAAGTGAAGTGTTTTCAGTCACTACCAGACATTCTTTCGTGTATTTTATGCATTTATTGAAGCCATAATATGAACTAGCACTTGGAGAGAGAGACCGTCAAAAGGCTTCAGGCACCTATGTGATGCCTGCCTGCTACTGTAGACGACACGTGTCCAAAATCTAACCCCTTTAAACTCATGGCAAGAGCGTCTGGTAGTGAAAGACCTCAAGATTACTTGTAAGTACCCAAAATGGCAGACAGAAACTGCAAGCATCTAATTTACTATGTAAGTGCAAGGTAGATTCCCACATCACTCAGACACTTTTTTGACATTTTATTGCTGGCTTTTGATTTTTATTTCGATCCATGATCAGAATGCCATTATGCTTTTCAGGATTTTATGTGTAAGACTGGGGTTTTGAAGCAAAGTACTTGATAAGAAAGAACAAATCTGCTCTGGAAGATGGTGATTTTGTATTGACTAGTTATTGAACATGCATGCCTATTTGCATAATCTTTTTAAAGAATCATACATTTCAATGTATTCCCAAACTTCTTCAGAGCAATATTGACCCAGTAACAGTGAACTATTATAGAATTTTAGCAGCAGAAACAGTGTCAGATATGTTTGAATAGTCTTAGTAATCTGCAACTTCTTGACCACTACATCATTCCATACTAAATTCAAAATGACATTTCATAAACCAATCTCACAAATTCCTAATGATTGGGAAAATCAATACACAAAATAACGTTAAGCTTATTTACAAAACTCTAAATGTTGAGTCTTTGTCATTGGTCAAAATCTAATTTTGATAAATATCACACTAGAGAGTTACTGGGAAGCTGAAGTCCTTCGAGTTTGGGTAACGATACAGTGAAATCGTGAACACTGTATGTAACATACCATTAAAATAGCTTCTAGTCCTGCCATGGCTGGTACTGCTAGCCTGACTCTTACAGCCTCTGCACAGCTTGAGAAATTCAAACATCTGTTGTGTAAGTCTCGTACACCTGGCTAGCAGCGAGCAAAAACGCAGTAATTCATTTGACACAGTCATTATACTCCTGTTTTCAAATGATGATTTGCAGATGATTTACAAACAGCTTGGGATTTTTCACTAAATTTTCACTTTTTAAATGGTCTGATAAATGTTCTGTGAAAACAATTTTCAGCCAATGTATTTGCTTGCAAGTGATTTTCTGCAAACATCTTTCAATACTTTATCCATAAAATTGAACACCTACCTCACATGGGAACTTTTCTGGTTTAGGATTGCATGTTTTCAGGAGTATAAGCAATTACTGCTAAAAACCTACACGTATCTCCTCCACAACTTTTAGACTCAGAAAATGTTCACAATAATTAATGTTTCCACAAAGCAGAGGAAAAAGAAACCCACACATGGTCCACAGAAAAAAATTACATAGTTGTCACCAGGCCATACACATTTAATTCTTTCTAATCTGCCCATCTAACTAACAACTACTGGTACTAATCTTTTGCCGGTATTTCTTAAAATAAATAAATTCACAAAACAAAACACCATCAGTTGTTCATCAAAGGACACCATGATATCAATGCCAAATGATGTTTTGAGAAAGGTTTTCACAACTCCTGTAACAGAAGCTGTAGAACCTACTTAAAGAATGATTGAGCCCAAGCTGCTGTGTTATAGATGACATTAAGTATCAGAACACTAATATCCACCTCTACACCTCCCCCCCAAAAAAAGTTTGTATTTTTTCAGAAGCAAATTGGCTTTTTACAAGCAGCAAGAACAAGTTAAAAAGTCAGCTAAAGACAATGCTGTGAAATATGTTGATGAAGTGATGGCTATCAGTGTTAAGGCCTAAAGGACAGGCTAAGAAATCCTGGTATTTTTTCAAATGCTTATCAAGTCAGCAGAACTCTTTTGCACATCCACATTTCCATGGGTACACTTGTCCAAGTACCACCCATTTCAAAGTATAAAGGGAGGAGGTCATCTGAGCATAAACAAGTCAAATTTACAGAGGTACATTTCACTTAAGAACACATCAAACAAATGCATGGCAAACTACAGAATGAATCTAATTGTCACAGAACTTGACTGGTGTAACACGAAAGTTAAAGGCTTACTGAATTTGTCATTCATAAATGCAGTCCTTTTTTATATGTTAAACGAAAATCAGACATGCTGTGCACGCCGTCTGCTGGCTGGGTAATAACTTTAAATTACCTATATCTCACCGTGGAACTGTAAACATGTGGTAACTGTACCACCTAATTGGAAAAGGTCTCAAATTGCTACCCATTTGCTAGCAAAAAAGTTGCTAGCACTTAAACATGGGCACCTACACACCCCCAGTAGCTGGACATCTACCTCTCATTTAATACCTGCTATTATTTAGAGCTGATCAGGTTGTCACTGTAAATTCTGCTCTAGTTACTACATTACATTCCAGAAAGCCTTATTTTAAAATATCACAAACTATGTGGATGGCATATGTTAGTGGAGATGAGTGTTATTTCCTAAGTAATTAAGTTGTTGGGGGGAGGAAAACAGAGCATTTGTTTAAATTCCCACTACTCTCTCTGAAAGGAAGAGTTGGAATTTCTAACCTACAACTCTGGCCATTATGTTTTCTTTCATTTGTAGGTCTTAAAGGCACTCATGTTAATGGAGTCTTTTGTAACATTAAATTGCACACATTTAATCATTACCTCTAGCTAGAGTTTTACCAATCATAGAACCTTGGAGAGGGGAGATAAAAACATACTTTACCTGCAAGCTACAGGTTACAATTCAGCTCAGTTGCACATGGAAGTTTTCTGCCTGTTAAAATTTCCAGAAAGCAACATTAATCTTCTGATCTCTTCAGATCCATGAGGAATGGTGGCACATGGCTACATACCCTGGCTTCAAACCACTCCTGTCTCCACCATCTTCTCTTTGACAAAAAAATCCTTATGTGGACAATTACTAGGGGTCACTCTCCTCTGCTCTGCCAGCACTGACAACATGTCTGTCCACTCTGGGGCAGATTTGGCCCAAAATGTTTAAATAAATATAAAAATAGAAGTAACATGAAAATTCTTAGACAAACCGACCTGCTCACAAGTTTGTAGCATTAATATTCTTAGGATTTTTCTGGAGAATGTTCCACTTTTGACTTTTGCCAAACCAGCTAAACATTTAAATTGGCAAATTACCATTGTTTTCTGATCCCTTCCCAACCATTTTCTGACAGCTCTTTAAATGACTGAAGCAAAAATTGACTGCATTAAGGAAAATGCTCGTATGCTACACACCCCTGAAACTTACATTCCCATAAGGAATGAAATAACAGTAAATCTCACAAAAGCACCCATTGTGTACTTGCTTTAAGTTCAAGCTACAGGAGTATAATATTACAGACTTATTCAAAACCATAGCCTAGCAACATTCAGGCTATGTGTGTACAGTAGTTATAAACACTATAAAGGCTTTATTCTAAACATCTTACGCCGGTAAAGCACAGAAAAAAGTTACTGCTTACATCATTTTGCAGAGAAATGTATATAGCATATACTTGTATTTAGAGTGTATTAGACTGTAAAAATGACTGAGCAGTGAATTATCTTTGTAAGACAAGGCAACAAAAGACAGACTCTTAACTTAAAATATCTGAATTTATGGTTCATACATGATCCATTTGTTAGCTCACATTTATTTATGCATTACAAAAAGCTACTATTGAGGATAAATTGTAAATGACTTGAAGTCTGGGATTAACTTATGTTGAAGGTATCATTCACAAGTTCCATTAATAATTTTACTATTAAAAATAACTCAGTTATTTTAAAGACATAGCTGGCTTCAGATTCAGCTTCCACTAGATTGAAACCAGCAATTTTTAAATATACTCTGCATTAAACATGAATTATTTCTGTGTATTAGTTGCCTCATTTGGAACAACATTCATTCATGTAGGGATGCAATAGAAGGCCCACGCACATTGTAAGTTCCACTCTATTCTTTAAAATACTTGGCAGTTCCTAGATTTTGTCTATCAAATAAAGAACATTTATCTGAAAACATTAATTTCCTGCCCAATTTTCAAGAAATCATCACTCTCATTCAATTCTTTGGAGGCTTTTCTTCAAAAATCAGAACAGAATCTGGCCATTCACTAGCTTATTTCTCTATTTTATTTCAAATCCTGGCTATTTTTTATATTGAGATTCTTTAAACTCCCTTTGTGCATCTTACGAAAGTTTATCAAAGATTGTGGCTCACTGAAGTGATCAGTGTGAGCCTCTTGCATCAGAAAAGTTTGAGCCATGGAGAACTCCATATTTTTGGTAGGGGATTGCACCCATAGCAGAATTATCTTATGTTAGGCCATTGCTCACCTAAGGGAGTCTGACAGGAACTAGCCCTTACTGGATTGCCTAAAACATAAATGTACATTTGGTATAAGAAAAATACAAACACAATTATGAAAAATGTATTTTTTTCTCGCTTTTTACTGTTTCCTCTAGCCACCTGTTTTGAATGTGTATGTGGCTCTTCACACATCTCCTACTCATCTTTTTGTTCTGTGATGATATTTTGTTGCCATTTTGGTGTCCCCATTCCCAACTTAATTGGTTTGCTCTTTAACAAAAANGTTTGCTCTTAAAAAAAAAAAAAAAAAAAAAGCCAACAAAAAACCCCCAGAAGTACTTCAAGCAGTATGAAGCACTTGGCACATTTCATTGGCGTCTATTTTGTACTTTTGTTCCCTATCTTCCACTGAAATATTTACTGTAAACACAGAGCATATTCAATCTAAAAAACCACATTTGTCTCTTATTTCTCTCTGAAAAGGAAACAGCATCTCAACTCTCACGTCTGCAGTTCTGAAGGACGATTTATGTTGTTCCATCAAAACAGTGGAAAAATAATGGGGGTGTGAGGTCAGTTAGGAAAACTGTTCCAGCCGACGCTTTATGTGATATTTACGTTAAATACAGGGAAGAGTAAGCTTAAGAAGCTGATGGGCTCGGTTACTGTGTTTCACTTAGTTATAATCTGATTTGGAAGAAATGTTGCTTTTCATTACTTAGTAAACTATTCTGCTGAGACAAACGGTTCCATGTTTTACGTTTCAGTTCAAAAAAGATGTTCTAGTCTGGTTTCTTTTCACTAATTTTACTTGGTGTCTTCCAATAAGTTTGTTTTACATTATTCTTGAGGGAAAAGGGGAATTNGGGAATTTCGGACAACAGTGGGAAGTCACAGGGAAGTATGAAACCATTTTTTAAAATCCCACCCTGTGATTTCTCAGGACCGAAATCTGTATTCACATTGAACAGCAACATGGATCTCATTTCACCTTTAGTGAATGCATGCGTTAGACTTCATACTCCCTTTTCCATCACTTGCACAACTAAAAGTCATCAGTTTTGGTAATGTCCAGTGCATCATCATATGACTGCCCAGCAGTAGTTTAAACTTCTTCAATATTGATTGAACAGGGCAAAGTGGACTTAGCATAAATAGGAATTGGAATCAATCCTTTAAAAAAATGGTGACAATCTCACTGTCTTTGTGATCATACTGTTGGATATATGAGAAAGATGTTACATTTAGGTTGCACCACTTTAGTTTTGTATAGCTTTCAGTATATATATATATTTTAATAGAAATATCACTCTTTAGGTAGGCACTTTTAGAAGTTTCTTAAATTCATCCTCCATATTCACTCCCCTATTTAGCCACCAGTTTAAATGTGTAAAATACTACTGCTTAATACTGTTTTGAATTAGCAAACAATTCTCAAATTGTTCAGACTGCTGTTTTGGCATTTCTTTTGCATTTCTTGTCTAGGTGTGATTTGGTCTGTCAATCTGCTTTGGAAAACATAAGCTACAATTTCATTCCCTCAATCTGAATATAATTTGTGATGTGCTGTATAAATTCAGATTTCTATTTAGAGTCCTATGTGCAGTTCTGATGGAAGACTATTAGTAAACAATTTCCCTTAGACTGAAGAATAAGAAACAATGTCATAACTACAGACTGGAAGGCTATTTCAAGATACCCAAACCACTTCTATTTACTGATTGAAGAAAGAGCCCACATTGTTGCAGGCTGTACCACAAAATAATTGACTGCAACAGGAGTTCTGCATCCCAAGCCAAAAATGAGGGCACATAATCGACGTCAAGGTCAATTATCTGGTAGTGAAGTACCCAAAAAAAGGAGACTATTGTGATTAGAGAAATAAGCAGAACATTGTGAATTTGGAAAGGCTGGCACTGGAGACAGCTTTTAGACTCTTTGTAAATCACGAGAAACATTGTCTTAGAGCACTGAGCATCACAGATTAATTGATAAAAAAAAAAAAAAAAAAAAAAAAAGAGAAATCAGTTTGGGTGATGTTG
>WEIT01015598.1:12986-23262 GCA_013389985.1 Dryoscopus gambensis | reverse complement strand
CAGTTTGAGACAACACAACTGAATTTCATTACTGAATTTGTTTTATTAACAGTGAACTTGCCACAAATGAAGAATGGCTTCAAACTCTATTGCCCATGTAGGAGAGATTTGAGGGCTAATAGAGCCCAAAACATTCAGCTAATTCATCAAGCCACCCATTTCTTATGAGGCTAGGTGCTACATAAATGTTAACAATATGGAAATGAGAAGCTGCCTAAAGCAAAATACATGTCCTAACCAACAGTGTCTGGCCTTCAGTAGATCTAGCAAATTTGTTTCTGTAGTTAACAGACTCTGACAATTATCTTAACAAGTAGCACCATAAAATGGAAAAACAAAGCAACTCTCACACTTCCAGCTCTAAATAGGTAACACCGGGACTTTCTAAAACTGACCACGTCAGCATTAATAAAGATGGAAGGGGAGAAGGGCAACAGAGACTACATACAGTTCCATAACTTTCATAATGCTTTTCTGGTTGTCTTTGTCCAGAAGGATACAAGTATGCAATTAGTTAGTGTTTTAAATAGTAATTATAATGGCGTGTAGAAGACACTAAGATCAAAGTGCTCTGAGAATGAAGGCAGTATCATTCCTCTGTTTTTTCTGGAAGCAGAACCCTTTGACTGAACATCACAGAGCCAGTCACTGGCAATGCCCAGACCCAAAAGCTGGTCAAGCCAAGCATCAGCTGTCTGTCCCCTAAGCATTATTTACTGATAGGTCTCTGACTTTCTCTAGAAAAAGCTCTCATTTGTGAGTTTCTTATATCCTGTACAATTTCAGAATCTCCTCTGCTGACTGGAATGAACAGCAATAAGGAGATTAAACTGGAATCTCAGTCCTTTGCATGTCCCATCAGTGGGACTGCTTACATCTAATTACTAGCCGTGGGTGTCAAAGATCTCCAGATGTCATCATTTTAACATGATGCCTGTAAGTTTAAAACAGGAGAAGGCTACAGGGGAAAAATTTCTAATGCCAGGTATGCACAAATGGACAAATCTAAATGTCATGCCTAAAAAAGCCAATAGAACTCCGACATTCAAAAAAACTTTTCTTTGCTTTACATTTTAATTTTTGTCTCAGGTAAGGCTTTCCATACAACTCTGCTTTGCTATTTTTCCTCCAGAGGTTAAAATAAACCTCCCAGATTTCTATAGAATTGCACCATATGACTTCCTGCTGACTCTGAATTGAAACATATAGTATTCTCCTCTACAGTCTTCAAGCTATAATAATCTTCCATGGCACTCCCCCATCTCAGCAGTCTAATATCAGCGGATATTTCTCTAATAGTCTAAAAATTAGCATTTAAAATGTTAATTGCTTCCTGACTAATGATGAAAATTATGAGTTAAATGTGCAAGAATTATTTATAAATTGCAACAGCACTCTAATTTTCTCTTCATCTTATAAAAATACAGCAGCCAATGAGGAATTTCAGAGCAATTAGTAAGGTAGACTACACAAATCTGTGCAAGTCAAGCTTTTGTAGTTTGTTCTCCATGGTTTTTGGGCTCTAAGGGTAGAGGTTGTCAAATTTCTTCACCTGCTAGATAAATTCATTGTCAGTGGTTTTCTTAAACTTCCAAACTGGATAATTAACTTCTGCAAGTAGTCAGAAAAGAAAAACGTAAGTTATAGTGGCATCAAGTTTAACATGCAAACATTACCACAAACAGTGCCACAATTTAGCAATACATATTTTTTTTCCACTGGTTCTAACACTTAGAATTTTCTTTGGTTCACACATTGGAAGATGAATGAAGCACATCATTTTCAGTATGATACAGATTAGGTAACACAGTTCCTACAAGTTAAAATACACACATACCTATATAATATTACTGCATTGTACAGAAAAGGAAAAAAAAAAAAAAAAAGAAAGAAAGGCATGTATACATTTTCTTCCCAACAAAGAGAGAAAATGGGTTTATAAGAACTCCCTTAAACTGGCTTCTGTGGATCCCCAAAATATTTCTACTGCAAGCTCCACAGCTTGAGGGTTTTGGCTCCCTATTCATTTTAATTCATCATCAGTTTTCATTTATACTGAAGTGCCTATGTCTAGAAGTGGAACAGGGAGGATGTTTTTTAAAAAGAAAGAAAATAGTCTGAAAAAAAAGAAAGATAACATAAATGTTTTTGTATACTGTTTTAAAAGTAAATTAAAGCTTCATTTGCTTGTTTGTCCATTACTTTTTGCAGCAGTTATCCTGAGGGCACAGCTATTTTTATCGCACCACAAGGAACATATTTTCACATCAGTAACATATTTTTGAATAATTGCTCTAGTGTATTGGGGATAAAAGCATTCAAAAGTGGCTACACAGGGTTACTTTCATCTTTCCTAAATCTGAATATATCATACCCTGCTCCAACACTGCTTTTCTATCTGTTGATAGTTCACTAACTACAGCAGCATAGCACACATTTATGTACAGATGAGATGGGAGTGCTGCCAAGTCACAGAATCATAGAATCTTAGCATTGTTATGGTTGAAAAATATCTCTGGGATCATTGAGTCCAAATAGGATACCATTCAAACAACTTAAAATATTAATCTGTATTAATTTAAAAAGGCAGATCAACTGCAAATCACTGAACTGAGTTTCATTATAAAAAGCTGAAACAAGCCTGTAGGTCCTCACAAAATCTTTTCCAGCCTTCCTGCTTTTTCACTATGTAGCATTTACATAAATCTTTAGCTACCACAGTTTAGAAATTGTCTGTTACTCAGCAGTTTTATGGACAGGCAAACCATGGTTTGTGGGTCTCAGATGAAGCGTCTGGTCAGCCTGTGTATCACACAGCCCTTCTGCATGCACTATGCTGCGAAATGGGAGAGAAATAGCAGGTGGAGTCATGAAGATGGATGTTCAGTGGATGGAACCAGATGAATGGTCTGGCTGTAATAAACCAGGCTAAGGAATTATATGCTGAAGAAATTGCCTAAAACCCTTACAATCCCATTCATATTGAACCTTGTCACCTGGTCTTGGCATTTGAAACAGAATTTGCAACAGAAGAGATTAACATTGCCTCTAGGGCCATTTATTCTAATTTATTCTAGCAAACTAATGTGAAGAAATAACCTCCTTGAGAGCATTTATAAGAATGAGACAAAAGATATCAAAATTTAAATATCCAGCAGGATTATGTTACTCATCTTTGCCCTTGGAAAGAAGAATTCACCATAGAAATTAAAATAAAAAATAAGAAAGCAAGCACAATCTAAAAAGCCATAGTCATCTCACTATAAACAGACCTAATTTGTAAAAGCAAATGTGGGCATAAGGCACCCAGGTCCCCTTGCTTTTCCAAGAACAGCTCCCTGTGTTTTTCCAGGAACAGCCTTGTAAAAGAACAGTGTAGGTGTACAGAACAAAATTATTCAGAGAGTTCTGTCAGTAGGAAATTATCAATTGATAGGGCACTTGGTTGGAAAATATTAGCAAATTTTGACCATCTGTGATGTGGAAAATGCATGTACATATCTATTATTCCTTGTCAGTGTTCTCAGAGTAGATAATGTTCTTGACAGAGCTGGGTACAGTTTACAGGCACTGTATATTACTATGATATTTGTTCCTGATCAGCCTTAATCAAAGAATTTCTATTGGAACTTCCCCATATTCAGCCATTTACTTTTTCTGAAAGGGTATTTTACTTTTTCGGCATACACCATGCATCGAGAAATGTCGTCAGATGTCCTGCAGCTTTCTCATGGGTCCTGGTGACTGCAATTACAAGAATTTAGTACACTGAGATATAATTTGTGCAAATACTGTCAGAACATAATGCCTTCCAGGACAGTAAGTATCACAGTTATTAGAGTTTGGACAGCACATGTCATCATACTGATTAAAATTTTCAGCTATTTTGTATGCTACATGAAAACAGAAAGAAGTTATTTTTATTTTTAATTAAATAATTTATACTACCTCCAGAATTTTCTTTCCAGTCACCTGTCCTCTTTCAGTGATATTCCAAGAAGGACTTCCAGTGTATAAACATTGACTTAAAACATTTGAATTATTGCCTTTATCATAAAAAGAAAATCAGAAAAAAAAATGGCATTAAGGAATTTGAGTCAATCTGCCAAGAAAAGCCAAGTCATAAGGCAAATGAGGAGACAGCTCTGAAGCTGGCAACACATTTGTCTGAAGATTCTGCCAAATAACCAGATGTTTCTGCTACACAAGTGCGCCCAAAACTCAGCACAGGAATCCTACCAGAACTTACTATAGTACAAAATTAATGACCAACATTTAATCTAGAGAAAAATGTTCATTTCAGATCATGCTTTCACCAAGTGTTGTCAAGAAAGTTTAGAATAATCACAGGAGAAAGGAAGTTACCAAACAACTAATTGATAAATGCATCTGTAATTAACTGTAACCACTGTCACACTGTAAGAAGTAATTGAAACAGAAATCCATTTCTGCAATACTTTAAAAGATTTCTGAGATGAATCATAAAATTAACTAAACCAAGTTCACCAGTATTTCTGTAGAGTAACAGGAATATTGAATCAACTCTAGATCACAACATTTGCCTGTGACAACTAGAAAATCAGTTAAGAGACTGATGATAGAGTATGACTTTAAAGTCTTTGAAAAATCACAGCATTTAGTGATATCAATAGGAATTGTTTCTTTGACGAAATTGCAAGACACTTTCCTACAGCCGCCCCAGTAGAGCAAAACTAGAAGTACTGCCCTTAATTTTCATTCTTCCTTTTCTCTGCAGTGATATAGTAGAAGTATTAAAAAACTAAAATTTCTAGCGGCCATTGGTGTGACTCTTTCACTGTTCTCTGCAGCAGTACAAGCTGAATATCTTTTGTTGGCAAAATATAACTAATAATGCTAAGACAGCCTACAGCCTAGCTTGAGTTCCTCTAATTACCAAACATCAATTATGAGGTTTTTTCTTTCTTTAATGTTTGGAGTAGTTACACTTTTCCATGGGAAAAGGGACAAAACTTATAATGGTAACAAGTAAAATAGAAGTGATTTCAAGCAAATATAAACAATAATTTGGATCCCCAATGACCATAAAAAAATTAAGACCTAACGTTTGGCATAAACTCTGATGGTCTTTGTGAATAAAATATGTTCTGGCACTGAAAGGAAAAGAGGTACCGGTTTTCAAATTTCATAGACCAGGACTTTGCTCTTAGAAGGAGTGCAGTACATTTGCACGTGATATGTACACATTAAACTTAGGTATAAAAGATCTTTAAAACTTACTGAAGTTTATCCTAATTACAAGGATTCTACCAGCTACTTCATTTCTAAAGAGGTCATGAAAACTAGAGAAGTAACTGGATCTGTCTTTAAAATCAATTTATATCTTTGTTTAAAAGTAAGAACCATTCCTCCTTCACCAGTAAGATCTGGAGCACCAGGTCTTGCCCCTTACACCCAGAGCCACACAGTCATACTTCATAAGCTCCAGGTCTCCTCTGTATTACAGCGAAGAGCAGCAGGGTCAGTAGTCTGAGAGCTGGATGAGGCTCAGCACCCTCTCCATGTCTCAGGTCCATAACTCCGACCAGCAACAAACAACCCTTGACAGCACATTAGGACACTAGACTGTGACCTCCATTCCCTGCCACAGCAATCTCTTGCTCTCTTCTCCTGGTGCTGCTGTGTGGCTCAGGATCAGCCAGCTTCAGCTCAGTTTGTCATTGAAGGTAACTCCCAGCTTCTCATCTCCTACCAGGGAGATGGTAGGAGATCATCTTCTATGAGTGCCAGAAGTCACAAACTTCTGGGCTTTGTCATCATTCTCCAGTCAGAAAAATGCAGACTCTGCCTACCTTTCCTTCAGTACAGCTGTACACCCTGGTTCCTGTACCTGCATGGTGTTGGAGAAGATCTGGCCTTTTTTTTTTGTTTTTTTTTATCATCTCTGATGCTGGGCATCTGCTGACCTCCTCTTCCAGCTCCTTTACTTGGTGACATAGACCCTCCACCTGCAGCCAAGGGCAACATCTCCCCAGCCCCTGCCTTAGTGAGAGGCTCTGGGCCCTCGCTGTGTCCCCAGACCCAGAGAACTACCTTCTCTTTTGGGACCATTCTCTGACCTAATGCTTCTGATGTTCCAGAAATAGTTTCTCTACTCAGTGCTGATAACAACCCTGCCCTGTAGTGAAACACCACCAGCACCCAGCACATGGTTTTACTGCAGTTTGCTGATGGCGCATTAACATGAAAAAAGTGTGCTTACCATTCTAAGCCTGATGCAGAAGTGGTCCTATTACCATCACTCACCTGTGGGTTGATAAGTGAATCAATAAATTCATGATTTGCATTGAAAACACTGACTATGCCCTGTATATTCCTCAGTAGAATGCCTGTGAGCACCTCAAAAAAAGTCATGATTCCAGGCTCATTCTTTCAAATGGTGTCTGTAGTTCATTTCAGTTTCACTACCATCCTGCTGTGACAGCACCTACTACTGCAGTGTCTTCCCAGCTTATGTGAAGGGTTTATTTGCATATCCATTTTCACATAAATTCTAGCTAAAACTCACACAAAGATCTACTGAGAGGCTGGTGGTGCACCAGTGTACCCCTGGTAAATATAAAAATATACACAGCCTCCAAAACCAGAAATTTTTTGTGAAAATGTTCTTTCCTGTTTGACTTGTGACTTCCCCAAGTTTGCACCTACTGATGTCATCAACTTGATCAACTAAGAGAGAGTCTAAATTGTGCATTTAGAGACATCAAGAAGACACACATTCTTTCATTCACCAACTTGAAATTTTTTTCTTGGTCCAGCACTGGTACAAAGATGCTCTCAGGTAACAGTATTCCAACAATGCCCCTTGTGAGAAATTTTGGGCTAATCCAAAAAGTCTACAGAACTGTTTATGGTCCTCTCCAGAGGACTCAGGGGTCCTTCCTCCCCACCATCTTCCAGGACACATCCTTTGTTTAGACTGCATCAGGCAGAGGACTATTCCCAAGCTCAGGCTTTAGAAGAAAAAAAAAAAAGATTGACACCCCAGAACTCTGGACGGGCCACTAAGCAAAATTCATCCCTCATCCAACTGCACTGGAATTATTACTTCTCACAACAGGAAAAAAAGCCAGTTAAATAGGAGCAGAATTTATCTGCTTGTCTGCATGTACTTGAGTATATAATCATCCCTTCAGTCCCATGGATCAGACTTTGTTCAGGTCTGAAATCCAACATGCAGTAACCATCTGGCTAAATCATTATCCACGTGTATCGTTTAAACAGCTACTCCTTTGCAGAAGCAGCTTTTACCTCTCCTTCTGTGGCTTCTCTCCTTGCATCAACATCAAAGGTCTTCTGTTCGAACCCCCAAAAAGGCAGTCTCAAGCTATTTTCTATCTAGAATGATATACAGACAATGCTACCAAAAGCCTCCCACAGCCAACAACTTGTTGCCTCTTGCCTTTTCATGCCTCGCAGAAGTTCAGAAGGGTCAGTTTCCTCTGGGTGCTTGGAAGCAAAAGCGTTTGCCCTGTACTGCCCAGCGTTGCACCTCTCTATCCTCATTTGAAAAATGCTGACAAAAGGCCTGAGCATTGCCATGGAAACACTTTACCCAATATCCTTGTAAATCTATTTGCCAAGGGAGGCATGGGTCTGCAAAGCATTAACAAACTCTCATCTCCTAAATAACAAACACATACTTTCCTCAAACAAAATGCTTTTGCCACTGTTTTAAAACCAACCACGAGCAAGTGCTGCTTGGACCCAGTAATTCCAATTTGCACAAGTAGGATTTAATTTCCTTCTCACCCCAATCAGAAAGCACAAACTGGCCCTGAAGCAAGGCTGGAACACTACCTATTGGTGAAAAGGGCACTGTTTGGGACCTTCACTATATACCTGTTTTTGTTACTTCAGAGGACAAACCTCTGGAATCCTCTGAGCTGAAACATGGGAAAAATTGAGATGATAATGAGGATGCAGTCAGAAAATGCCAAATGCCCTCCCTGAAGCTGGCCCACCAGCCGTCCTTCCCTTGGCTGGGAAGGAAAGTGATGGCTTTCTACCGCAGAACATCTCCCCAGGTACTGTTCTCTACTGCCCCTCTTTCCACCACCTCTGTTAACTGCATTTACAATTTAATGATTTGCTTCTATAGTACATCACTTGTATTCTCTCTCCTGTGCTCTGAAACAAGCTTCCTACAAACAGATACCACTGTGTTTCATTCTGTATTCCTACAGGTTTTTTCACATTTAAAAGGATCCAATAACAGTCCCCATCTATTAACCCATCAATTTCATTTATCTGAATATATCCATAATCTGTCAGACTGTTTGTTTTTCCACTGTTTGCTACAGAATCTAATTGAACAGTATCTCAAAAATTTGAAAGTTTATCCATTAGCCTTGTTAAATTAATTAAAGTGCATAACAAAATCACACAGGGATAAATAATAACCTTGTTCATAAAAAAATCAATTACATCAGCATTATTTCTTTTCTCAATTCAGATATGACATTTAAGGATAATTTTTGTTAATTTTTATTCAGGGTTATATTCACTTCCAATTTTCATATTCAGTAGTTCATTATATTTATAACTGATTTGCAATGTACAACCTTTTTAGATGCACACAGTCCACTGTAAATGGTCAGTGCCAGTTTCAATCACTCTTTTCCTCTCTGCTCATACTGCCAAGTAACTTTCTCAAAGAATCCACAGACAGCACATCAGTAGGATGCAGTCATCTGTTCCTGTAATAATTGTTGTTAAATACTATTTTTTCAAGGATTCTTTATGAGTTAATCAAAGTAATGTACACACATTGGCCGCTTTCCATGAGAGCCTTGCAAGATATAGTATTTATTT
Organism: Dryoscopus gambensis; assembly: GCA_013389985.1. Classification (NCBI taxonomy): domain Eukaryota; kingdom Metazoa; phylum Chordata; class Aves; order Passeriformes; family Malaconotidae; genus Dryoscopus; species Dryoscopus gambensis. Next base: position 14,409 of record WEIT01015598.1, on the reverse strand, counting down.
TATGTCTCTCTCTGAAAAGAGAACTCTGGGTGTAAAAGCTGGACATTCCCTACTCCCTAGCCCAAGTCAATATTACAAATTTAGTGATGGAAAGAAAATTCTGGTCCTTTTGCCACTTCTTTTATTACTCTTGAGCTTTCCTGGCCCTTTGGAGCTATCTCCCTTAATCAAACACCAGATCTATGAGCAGAACATGGATCACACAAGCATCCTTGGAGACAGTTAGACATATCACTATTCTAGTGTTATATGCCCTGACCATCCTGACTCACAAAACTTAGGCATCCCCTGAGGGCAAATAAAGCATAATGAACCCTGGCTATCTACAGGGCAATGCTGTAAAGCTGCTTTCTCCTTATGAAAGGAGTACATTCAGTAGACTCATAGATTTATCGTGGAGAATTTTAAGCCTGAATTGCAGAGGCCAGATGTACTTGACCATGTACTCAAGGACCTATCCTTGACTGAAGAGTCACTTACCTGAGGCAGAATAACCTCTCAAGCTAGAGCGTGTAAGGCAAGCCCATGCTGATGGCTTGAACTCACTCTGGACTGGCAAAATTCTGTCTACTGTGCCCCCTCAAATACCTCTGCTAAAGACAAAGAAAAGCAAAAATGCTCATAATTTCACAGGTGGCTCACTTCAGTTACTATGCTGTGTGACACAGCCCTTTGAGCTGACTGTGGGTAGAAGGATGCCTCCTACAACACAGAGGTAAGGAAATAGGAACTTTTATGTCACGTATTTCAGACACAATACTGAAGAGGCAAGGATAGCAACTGCAAATAATAAATCTATCTAAGGGTGAGCAAAGCAGTGCAGGCACAACCTGGAATTGTGAACTCTTGTCCCAGGTACTTATTTCCAGGTGCTGACTTAAAACATCACTTCAGTCCCAGGGTCTATGACCCAAGCCAATTCAAGCCAGAAAAGTGGTGTTCTGAAGAAGAAGAAAACTCTCTCAGTTCTTCAAACAGCAGACAGTTTTTGAGCTGTGTGAAGGTATCACATGTACTTATTTTTCAGTATGCATCTGTGGTCATCTCTTCTCTATATAGCAAAGGGTTTTCTGAAGAGGTATTAATACACTTTAACAAAAACAAGTCATATCTTGTTAATTCAATCAAATTTAAGTTTATCCAGGGGATCAGTCTTTGTACCACGTCATGTGCATCATTCTTGGTCCTTCTACTCAGGCGCTCCTTTACTGCACATTCTTTTTGAATTGTGAATTCCTGTAGTTCTATTTAATGCTTCCCTGATTATGTACTAATAGTAATGTTAGAAAATATCTTTATAAACCCTTCTGCCAGTCTCTCTGTCTTGTAAATTGTAATCAGTATCCAACACCTTTTTAAATCAGCAGGTCCCAATGGGAAAATAAATTGAGTAGTAGCTGTTAGTAGAAGTTCACTGTAAATA
>WEIT01015598.1:256-11009 GCA_013389985.1 Dryoscopus gambensis | reverse complement strand
CAGTGTTAACTGCAGCTATTTACACGTGCAGTAAGTGTTATATCTTGCTTTGCTACTATCTGGTGAAATATGACTTAATCAGCTTAAATTTGTCAGAGGATATACAAATTTAGATGTAGAACAGGCTAGATTGAGTGAATAAATATGGACAAAGTTGTTCTAGTATATTACCAAAAAAATGAAAATACTGTAGGTGCTCATCAAGTGCAGTCAAGAGAGAGTTGGACTCTGCTTTTTCCCAACATAATGTATGAAATGATATCATAGTTTTGCTTTGGTTAATGTGGTACTTGGTTACTGTTGAGGTACCTCCAGTGCCTGTAAGGTGCTGGTATGTTTCTGCTAGCTAAGAATCATTTGAATTGACAATGAAACAATTGAGTGGGGACACATTTTGTGACAGTAGAGCACACAGGTTTGTTGAGTTTTTTTCTGGATTTAAAGAATGATTTCAAACCTAAAAATAAGGAAAAGATCCTATGTTCTGATTTGTGAAATGTATCAATCATCCTGGTAGCTGTTAGAGTGGGGATAGGGGTTGCCCTTGGCATGAGGTAGCATAGGCAGTTGCAACCTGGGACAGGTCTGAGGTTCTGACAGCACCGTGTCTGCAATGCCAGCTTACATGGACTTTCTGGTCATATTCCTTTTGGTTGGTAGCAAGAACTGACAAGGTGACTCAACTGAAAATGGGACTTAGACAGCAATTCATTTTGTTTAGGGATTGGTCTGAATATTAAAAGGGTCATCAGACTTATCGTTACACAGTAAGCATTTTCATCCCTACTTATCTGGTGGACATAGGCTGTGTCTGTTAGAAAGGGACCATGACTCCCTAAAAATGGTTGCTAAAATTTTTATTGGGCTGTAAAATAATTGAGTGCTGAAAGTAAGTCGCTCAACAATTAGGACATGGCTGAGGCCACATGAACTACATTCACATCAGGAAGCTGCTTCTTCAGAGTGATCTGGCTTGCTTTAGGGATGGGTTCTTGCCTTCAGGGGTGGGGGATCCATGTGCAGCTTAGCTGGAGAACATGCATTACCTCGACAACTTCTATTTGCAAAATTGTAGTAAACTTCTAAGAACTGTGTCCAAACAGCTTTTATTCAAAGACTTCAAATTTTGTATGAGGAACACATCATCCAATCTAATGGATGTATCTGTACAAGAGATTGATTTGAAAGAGCAAATTCCTGTATACTATGCTTTGCTTCTTGTGGGGCTAAGTGAAAAGACTGGATTTTATTCAAAGTATTAATTATGGCGAAAATGCTCTCTAGGAACGTGCCTGTTACTCTCCAGCTGCTAATTCAATCCATGAGATCAGACTCCAGCTGGTCCCAAATTACTGACTTTTTATGTGTCCCTAATAATCACAGGGCTTTCAGTAGTTTCTATAATTGAAGCTAAATGATATAATGGAGAAATAAATGTCCATAACATGGTGCTTCAGTATTCTAATATGTACTTCTTATTGGATGGTAGATTAAATTAATGCACATAAGACAAGGTAGTTTGTGTAAGGAGAAAGTATTTTCAGCAGGATGTTAATGGATTTTGAACTTAACTAGAACTTCTTAAATTATATTGGAGTGAAGGTTAAGTTTTCTAATGCATTACAGTACTTAAATATCAAATCATACAGAAAATAACATTTTTTAGGTGAGATCATTCACTTTTACTCAAATATACACAACTTTCAAATAAATACAAAAAAAGCATAGATACATAAAATTTAGACAGAGAAAATATGTATATTAGAAAAGTAAAAGAGAAAGACTTTTCTATGTGAAGAATTAGTAAAGACTAAATTTCATTCTCTCTCTCTGTTACATTCAGCGCCTTGCTAAAGAAGCAGAGAAGTACCAAGCATCACATCAGTGGAGGGATGAGTTTGGGGTAAGCATCAGTTTTTCTCCTTTTAACCTTCTTTGATTTTTCCTCTTTGAAATGTTAACTGTATTCTTACAAATATGTTGTTTATATATCTGCTACAGAAGGGGTTACTGACTATGAACAGGCATTTTATTTAATTCACTAAACAGAGTCTCAGTCAGGGTGTCTAGAGAGTAAAGTGAACTTCTCCCTTCAGAAGCTCGTAGGGAGCTTCACAGACCCAGGGATGTGGCTCTGAGTTGTACACAAGACATCTGTTTGTTTTGACACACAGGGAATGATTACAGAGAAGACATCTGAGTGATGGTTGCTATCAGTTAAAAGTGTGCTTATTCCAGACACTGAAACAGAATCATAGAAAAGATTTTTGCAAGTTGTCTTTTCCATATATGAAGGAAAAAAATAAAAGCAGGAAATAACTTACTACAGAAGGATTTCGTTATCTGCATGACTTGGGAATCATAGACTATTTTTTAGAATACGTTTCCATATTTGATAACTGCATCTCTTCTTTCAGTATTCTAGTACTGCTGAAAGAGGCCCTAACATGGTCAAACATTAAATTATCTTCTTTAGTCATTTCAGGCTTTGCTGAAAATAAGTGACATGATTTTAAAGTGTACAAAATTGATTTTTTTTTAATTACAAATCTGGCTAAATTAATATTGTGCTGCATGATTATAAGCTTCTTAATTTTATACTATAGTTCCATGCTAAGTGTCAAAGTTATTTAATATTCCTTTATTCCATGTTCCTTCAGAAATAAAACAGATAGTACTTTTACGGCGTGCTGCTACAGACCTGGACTGTGTTTTCACATCCGAGAGAATCACAGTGGCACACAGTTAAATGCACAATGGTTTTCTGAGATCGTTGTTGTGCTTTAACCCCAGCTGACAAGTAAGCACTGCACAGGCACCTGCTCACTCCCACTGAACTGGGATGGGGAAGAGAATCGCGAGAGTAAAAATGAGAAAACTCATGGGTTGAGATAAAGACAGTTTCATAAGTAAAGCAAAAGTTGCATGCAGAAGCAAAGCAAAACAAGGAATTCCTTCAGCACTTCCCATGGGCAGGCAGGTGTTCATCCACCCCCAGGAAAGCAGAGCTCCTTTGCCCTTAATGATGACTTGTGAAGACAAGCACCATCACTCCAAAAGTCCACCCCTTTCCTACTTCTTCCCCCAGCATTGTATGCTGAGCATGGTGCCATATGGGGTGGAATATCCCTGTGCACCCCCAGCCTCCTCACGGGAGGGACAGTGTGAGAAGCAGAAAATGCTTTGGCTGTGCAAAAGTACTGCTCAGCAATAAAAAAACCCAAACAAACAAACAAACAAAAAACAACAACAACAACAAAAAAACAAACAAACAAAAAAACCACACCAGAATTATCAACACTGTTACCAGCACAAATCCAAAATATAGCCCATGTTAGCTACAATGAAGAAAATTAATTCTAACTCAGTCAAAACCAGCACAAATGTTCATTCTGATCCAGTGTTACTCAGGCACTTGGAGATCTGAAAACAGACAAAAAAGCCCCAAAGGTCAGGCCATGTAATTCAGATAGGAGTGACTGGCTTTAGGAGCACAGAGAGTCTGGACACAGCCTGAATGCTTTTGAGTGTGGTCTCTGCACAGGCACAGCTTCTAATAATGGTAAGACACAGAATGCATATTCAATGCAGATGCTATAACAAGAATGCTGCAGCAACCTTTTCTGCTAATCTGTCTCTCTTGTGAATAGAAAGAAAAAAACCTGCAGGCTTCATGGTTCAGTGCAGAAGTGTGTGAATCAGTCACAGAACAGTCAGAATCTCATTCTAATAATTTTTCTTCTACAGTACATTCTGGCATCATGTCAACATCGCCTCAGCTTTTGTTTTGCTTTTTACCCTTTTTTTCACAGTAGAAGTCAGTCATACCAAAGAGGCTTCAGGTTTTATCTGAATTCATTGCCAAGGAGACATCTCAAAACAATTTGGAAATGCAATTTTATATTAATGTTATAGTTCATGCAAAGATTGTGGTCACTAGTGAAAAAAAAAAGGCAGTTGGTTTTCTAATAAAGTAACTGCAAACTGAGATTGCACTTTACTGTTTTGAATTTGAATCAGAACAGTGTGCACCACATAATAACCTTGACATTAGGTTATGCAATTAAATTTCAAATAAATGTATTAAGCCTCTTATAATTCAATTTGTTCAATTTTTGCCAGAAGTAATCTTTCTTCTCTTCTGGCCTACTTTTTAGAAAATGCCTACTCAAATTAGTTTGCACACAGATCTTTCTGATAAACTTAATTTTCACTGGAAGATTCATTCTCCTAATGGCTGTGAAGGAAAATAGACCATAAAACTTTCTGCAGCTGAGGGTTCTTAAAGTACTTCTGATAGCATTATGAATGGTCTACATCACGCTGCATGAGGTTCATTTCTCATCCAGGATTTGGTTTTGGGTGATGAAAGCCCTTCCAGCAGCATTGCACATGAGTCGCCGTAGAAAGAAACTCATGGGACAAGCTATTTCTGCTTCTAATGAGCTTGTGATCAACAATGTCCGTGACAGTCAGATTGTAGCCGAATAATAACCTATGGAGTTTTAAGGAGAAAATATCGCAAGCATTCCTTCTGGAGAAGTGTATATGGAATGACTTGAGTGGAACATAAACAAAAAAGGAAGGGCAAAGAAGGCTGGCTGTGAGACCAAGGTCTGCACAGAGCTGCAAGGGATGTGTCAGTCAAAAGACCGCCAGGGTGCCTGTTCTAACCCCTTATTCTAAATATGAGTGGGGTTTGCACAGTTCACAGCAAAAGAAATGTGCAAGCATTAAGGATTTTATTTTCAGGTTAATGTCACAGTATAATAAAAATTCAGCATCTTAGATATGGTTTTTGAAATATGCTAGTACAGGGAAAAAACCACATACTTACTTGCACAGACTCATGAGTTTTTTTAATTTCACCTAATAATATAGTGTAAAGGCTGTCCAAACTGTCTAAACAACAAAATTTGCTTGTCCTTTAGAAAAATAGTTAGGAGACTAAACTATTTAGAGACATATAAATCCACATCTACTAAAATCCCTTTTCTGTACTATTCTTAATTAAATGAGAGTATAATTTCTTCCAGTGTTTTAAGTACTATAGTATATTAAATTCCAACTACTTCAAGCGAACAAAACAATGAAAAACAAAACAAAACACTTAAATTTTAAGTATTTTATAAATCACAGAATCACAGCATGGTTTGGATTGGAAGGGACCTTAAAGCTCATCTTGTTCTGACCTCCCTGCCATGGGCAGGGACCCCTTTCACTGGACCAGATTGCTCAGAGCCTCATTCAACCTGGCCTTGAACACATCCAGGGAATTTCTCTGGGAAACCTGTGGTAGTGCCTCACCACCTTCACAGGGAAGAATTTCTTCCTAATGCCTAATCTAAATCTACCTTCTTTCAGTTTCATGGAATCATAGACTGTGGTGAGTTTGAAGGGACCCATCAGGATCATCAAGTCCCGCTCCTGGCCCTGTACAGGACCTCCCAAGAATCACAGCATGTGCCTGAGAGTGTTGTCCAAACACCTCTGGAACTCTGTCAGGCTCAGTGCTGTGAGTGCTTCCATGGGGAGCCTGTTCCAGTGCCCAACCACCCTCTGGGGGAAAAACCTGTTCATACCCAACCTAAACCTCCCCCAACTCAGCTTCAGGCTGTTTCCTTGGATCCTGTCACTTGTCATGAGACTGAAGAGGTCAGTACCTGACCCTTTCCTGCCTGTCGTAAGGTTGTTGAAGACCACACTGAGGTCTCCCCTCAGACTCTTTTTCTCCAGGCTAAATAAACCAAGTGACCTCATCTCTCCTTATAAGGATTCCCCAGGCCTTCCTTTGCACACTCTCTAGTAGCTGAATGTCTTTTTTATATTGTGGTGCCCAAAACTGCTCCAGCACTCGAGGTGAGGCTGCCCCAGTGCAGAGCACAGCGAGACAACCCCCTCCCTTGCCTGGCCGGTGATGCTGTGCCTGATGCCCCCCAGGACAGGGTTGGCCCTCCTGGCTGCCAGGGCACGGCTGGCTCATGTTCAACCAAGACCCCCAGGTCCCTTTTTGCAGCTGCTCTCCATCCTCGCCTTTCCCGGTCCATAACACATCCAGGGTGGCCCCATCCCAGGTACAGAATCCAGCACTTGCCCTTGTTATACCTTGGTCAGGTTGACGGTTGCCCATCTCCCCAGGTTGTCAAGGTCTCTCTGCAGGACCTCTCTCCCTCTGAGGTAGTCAACAATTCCTTCCCAGTTTAGTGCCATCAGCAAACTTCCTTAGTATTCCTTCGAGTCCTGCATCCAAGCAATTAATGAAGATGCTGAAGAGAAGTGGGGTGAGCATGGAACTCTGCAGAACCCCACCAGTGACAGGTCACCAGCCTGACGTCCTCCCTTCACTATAACCTTTGTGCCTGACCTGTGAGCCCATTGCTCATCCACTGTGTAACTCAGTTATCCAGCTGTGAGCTGGACAGTTTGAAAATCTAAAATGAGTTAAGAGTATATATCTCACATATTTACCATTCGTTTCAGCTAAGTGACAGAAAAAAGATCATAATGGATATGCGTATTTTTCATTTATAATAAAATATCACAATAATTTTGCAAATTACTAATTAATTTACTAAAGGAAAAAAGTTATTCAAAACAATATTAATTAAGAATAATAATTAAGAATACCAATTTTCCTCTAAGTAAAAAAGAAATTTTGGATTGTGATGTGTTATTTCCTGATGAATCATAAAGTTGGTTAAAATAGTTGAACTACAGTTTACTTGTATGGCCCAAAAATAATACTTACCTATTAGAAAACTATTAGGTCTTAAGAGAATATTTGTGAAGTTCATGAAGGCAAAACAAAAGTGCTTAGGTTCAGGCAAATAAAAAAATCCCATTCTCTCTTTCCTACTCCACTGGTACTGCCCAATTCCCCAGGTGCCTATACAGCTGGAGGAATTAAGCCTGCCTGAATGTTTTAGATTAAAGCAGTTACAACTCAGAGGTACAAACCAATATATCTAAATGAAGTAGACTTGTCAGTTTGAAATTTCTTGTACACTACAAATTGATAGGGGGATGGTTTTGATGCTTGTGATGGTCCAATTATTTTTCTGGCATAGAGATTCATGAAAAAAATGTATGCAAACTGAAAGAAGGAAGGGAGAGTTCTGTATGAAGTAATTGCTGTTAGTCCCCAAATGAATCTTCTACAATTACATTTGATACCACACTTGATTGCCTTGCAATGGTTGGTTAACTAAAGCAATTTTGTTTCCAGTTGGGTTGCTGTATTAATTGTACTTACACATGTATAAACATAAGGGATATCTCGTTGGTATTTTAAAAGGGGAGTCTGAATGGATGGCCTATTAACATCCACTTACTTATACGGAGACTGACACTCAAGCTTTTAAGAATTAATTATCACATAAAAATGCCACATGAAAAATTCTTCCAATATGCTTTATCATTGAATCAGTAGCATCATTTTATATTCTTCTTTGTTAATGATGTTTTTCTATGTCTTGGTAATTTTGAGACAACATTTGGTCCAATGATAATATGTAGACTGGCGTTCATGTACCAGCTGGGCTTAAAAATAATTACAAAAGGTCATGGGAGTATTACTTTGGAATTACGGTTTGTTTGTTTATTTTTTTCTAGTAGAAATTTTGGCTGCATAAAATTGTAGTGAAAAGTTTCTCAGCAAAAAAACAGAAGATGAAAAGGATAACTAAGATAAAACAAGTCTCCTACCCCCAGAGTTGATCCAAGCAGTGACCTGCAAGAGCAGAGCAGTAGTAGGTGTCTCTGTTGTATCTTGCAGTTTGAAGATTTTCAGGACTGTCTGTAATTTATTGTGGATGTTACAACAATGCTAAAACATTGTATCTTAAAAGCCTCAGCTGGAAAACAAACAAACAAACCATGAAGCTTTCAGCTTTGGCATGATTTCATTATAAAAGGCAGTTTACTAAATGTATTTTGTCTCTTGAAAGAAGTAAAACTGTGAAGAAAAGAAACTAGAATTCTTTTTCTCTCGTCTCTTCAGAGAGAGGATACAGCTCTCTCATGGCTTGTACCTCTTATAATCCTCTTGTGTGCAAAGAGCATCTGTGAGAATGATATAGTTGAGATTTGACACCAGACCTGCAGCACAGGGCACTGGTCCTTACAGGTGCAAAGCAGGTGTGGGATCCTTTTCTAGTAAGTCATACATACTTCATAATTTTGTGAAAGTTATAACGCTAAACACAGGCAAAACATGAAAGCTGTCCGTGTCTTCACACAATGCTTTGATCCAAAACTCAGCGAAATAAATCTTCCATTAATTTTGATTCATTTTGGATAATGCCTCACACTTCTAAGGCCTCAGTGACTTGAAAAAAACATCCAAGTGATTGATTTAAATTGACAGATTTAAAGTGACAGATGGTCAGTGTTTTAAGGAGGATAATATTTTACTCTCTGGAGGGCTGTGTGCCACCTCTTCTGTGACCTGTAGCCTTCATTTGTGTATAATTTAAATTAAATATGCCCTATCTTACTGAAAGAAATGAAATAACGTATTTTCTGCCAGTGATTGGATTTGGACATCTTTCTACTCTGGGGATGAAGCTCTTCTGTGTGAGTGCGCTGGGAGTAGTAGGAAGGTGACATGAAAAGGAAATAAGGATAAATCATATCTACTAAAATTATGTGGGTTTAAGCATTGTTCTGATGTTTATTTGAAGTTTATCAAATCACTTATGCCTGTTCGAGTCATGAAAGCTCACTGTGAACGTTACCAGAACATGCATTTCTGCAGTTTTCTACAGTGTTTGTCAAACTGAGACTGGAGACCCAATAGTTACAGCCTTTGGAACACGCTCACCTCAGCTTCCCAGGATCTCCATCATTAGTAAGGAGAATTTCATCTTGGTGTAGAAATCCACTGTGAACCTGTCCATGCTGAAGCCTGCTGGGAGACGTGGCATCAGCCTCACCAGATTAATGCAGAACTTGTCGGGCATTCCCTCCCAGGAACAAGATCCCACTGTCTACTTGTCTGTCTCCAACATCCTGCCCCCTAATGTTTGGATTCTTTTTTCAAAAAGTCTCAGTGTGCCTTCTGGTTTACAAATATCTAGCAGGCACTATTTAGATAAATTAAGAACATCTGAAAGGCAATTAAAAAGAAAAATCCACATCATTAGAAATCTTTTTAAGAGTATTGTTGCTTGCTACATTGCCTGGAGTTTTATAACTTTCTAGACTCTCTCAGGTGTGTCTTTCAGTCTGGAAATCATTGATTTTCCTCTAAAACATGGGCTGCCATAAGAGACCTCATCCATGCTTTTTTTCTGTTATGTATCTGATTTGATCCTATATGAGAATTACACCAAGGAGTGTTAGTGTGATTAATCATACTGGTAATCCTTGCTTCTTTTTTTCCTCCCCTTTTTTTCTTTTCTTTTTTTTTTTCTTTTCTCCTTATTTTCACACTTCAGGAATTTTAAACCAATCAGGAAATTGATGAGGAAGACAGTAGTAGCAGTACAATCAGGATTAAGATTATATATAAACAGGGATTTTAAATGTGTAGCTATAGAGGAGCTAGTTTTTGGTCTTTTGGTATTGGTTATTTACCATCTCTTAATAAGCTTACCTTCAGTAAAGGAGTGTAACTTTATAATATAAATCATTGCAAAGATCCCATCTGTGCAGTGAAGTGCTTCACTGGTTGGAAACTTGCCAAAAAAGCTTTTAGATTAAAGCAAAGAAACACCTTCAGTCACTGTTGAGGGCTTTCAAGCATTCCATTTTATCTGAAAAATCAAATATGTTAAAGACATCTAATACTTTTTACTTATTGACCAGACAACTCATTTAAAAAATGTGCAGCTTCTGAAAAAGAGGTGGAGGGAAGGATCTAGGTTAGAAGAAAAGAAAGAAAGGTGTGATTTCTATTATTAAGCTGCCATACGTATGCATTATCACCTTCATTTTGAATGAGGCTTTAATGGGCTTTCAGAACAAACATCATATTAAAAGCAAGATATACTATTGTACTCAATTTATTAACACCCTGTAGGTTCTTCAGTTTAAAATTGAAAAGTACGATATGCTAAGAAAAGCTTTTGCAGGCTGCTATTGTGCACAATTTCTAAGAGTTCATTGAATTTGTGACACAGATGAAGCTAGCTGGTTTTTTGATTTTACCTTTCACCCTCAAATTCAGCTGCTCATGTAAATCTAAGATAAGTAATTCATAGCACTGCTTTACTACCTTTGGTGAATCAGTAAAATAATTAGAAATGGACTTCAAGGATGCTGTTTATTTTGTCTGTAAGCTTTTTTGTCAAATGTTTTCATTTCAAAACTAACAATAGCTTTTTCTGTGATTTATTCTCGCCAGTATAACTAGGATCTGACTAGTTTCCTCAGCTTCCAAGGAAAACTCATTTCCCTGTTGCTTGCCACATATTATTCTGACCCTTTTTTACACTGAATTTAGGAAATGCACCAATATTTTGGGAAAAAAGAGTATTAACCAACTTTGCTGTCAGTATTTACTAATTGGAAGAGAGAAAATTATTTTTTTTAATTAAAAACTAAAAAAACCCTGATATACTTGAATATGCACAAAAACTTAATGGCATAAGACACTAGTATAGTTTTTCATATTGGAGGCAGATTTCTAAGTTTCAGAAATTAAGAAAATATTACAGAGGTTTGGTTCTTACTTCAGAGAAGGAATGCCATTCATAATAGCAAACCTTATAGATTTTTTTTAAGGAAATTAAACCCAAATATTTTTTAAATA
>WEIT01015597.1:4941-32130 GCA_013389985.1 Dryoscopus gambensis | reverse complement strand
GGAATCTGGACTGTCTGATCACATATTCTTATTAAAGTGGATAATTCAAGCTTTATACATAGAAGTGATTGACAAACACAGAGTACAATAAAAAAATAATGCTTAGTAGGAGGTAAGAGTGTGTCCTCTATTTCAAGAGTTACTACACCTGAGTTTGTGGGTCTGGTGCACCAACATTTCTAGCAATTATCGCAGACTCATTCACCTGATGTGGGCTAAGAACCTCAAACTGAGAACCTCAGTGGTTCTTAAAAGCCATGGTCATTACCCTGAGAGACTGTGAGGGCATCTGAGACTTTTTTATTAAAATGAAAGTGGGAGGAAGAAATNTACTCAAGAGCTGCCCACAGTGTAGTGTGCCTCTGCCAAGGACAGTCTGCACATTATCTTCTGGTGGCACAGAGCAACAAAAACTTTCTCCTTGTTCTTAGGACAGCTATAGGCTACACATCTTTTTCCATCGACTGCTGTGGCTATCACCAAGAGCTGAGGGCAAAGGAAGCACACTAGTATCAAGTACTGTAATGCTGAACTGGCAGAAAAGCACTCACATTTTCTTGTGCTCACGCTCCTTTTATTTCTTTCCTGCTTGTTATCACAACTATGCAATGGAGAGTTTTCTTTGAAGCATTCTTCTAAACACAACAGACAGCATATATTATTCATCCTAATGGAATAGTGTGCAAGGCACCCACCATATCTCACTTCCTCTGATTAACTTTAGGAGAGAACAGAGCAAGATAAAAACAGGCTACATTTTTTTTAGTCAGAAAGTGATGAAACCTCACAGAAGGCAATTCTCATGTGTATGAGGTTGCAAAAGTAGGAGCAGCAGGAGCTAGATAACCCAGCTTTGTTTTCTCCTGTGCTATTGAGTCATTGAGGGAGCTGGGTCCAGGCACTTACAGACCGACCCACATACAAACCCAAGAGCAATGTGTCATTAAAACAACTTGTCGGGAAGGGCCCTGGGATCCTGACTATCGCTACAAAGGTGGCTGAAAGTTACTTCTGTTTAAAAATGGTTGTGTACTTTCTCTGTCTCAGCCTCCCAGTTTATTTTCACACTTACAAAGGAGAGAACCCCTACGAATTTTTTGATAAAATGAACTACACAAATGTAAACTACTGCTTGTAGGAGAGAACTGTCAACACTGGGAATTTGACTTCTTTACATATCAGCAATGAGGCATTTTTATACAGGTTCCACCATTTAAGGGGCAGAGAGCATTTCCTAGTGTAAATGAACAGTACTGTAAATGAAGACTGCCATTATTCTGTTGGTATGAAAGCAGCAGCAAACATGCTTCCTCAGTTTAGTTTTGAATTCTGAGCAGAGCTCGTATTTCACACAGTAATAGTCAGTAACTTCCATGGACAGGGAACATAATTACAGTGTCCTAGCTCCAAATGGCTGAAGGTTGTAAAGGATAATATATAGCACCTGCTGAATCTGCAGAAGGAAAAAAACCTAACACAATAAAGAGCTCCCTACCAGCACACTCCTCATTTTTCAGAAGGACTTTCCATTAGGCACATAGGCAGGTGTTTTTTGATGGTTATGTCTCTGCAGTTGGTTTGACAACAGCATTTGACGGCTGCCATGACAGAATGGGAACAGACTATCCCCTCCGTTATTCCAGGTTTTAAAATCCAGTCATGCAAAAGCTCGGGAAGTTTGGAGTTACCCTTTCCTTTTGTGCAGCAGATTCCTCCTAGTGCTGTCTGAGGGATAGATACCACTCATCCCATAAGGATTTCTGGGGTGCAAACTGTTCATTTGTGTTTTCCAGAACCTCCTTCTACTACAACTTCTAAAAGAACCACCAAAACTGCAGTCTCCTTCTGCGAGTCAGGAGCTAGAGAGCTCTGAAGACAGAGGCACACACACCTCCAGTCACCCCAGTCATAGAAGACAGTGAATTATTATGATCTGATCAAGCTCCTTTATTCAGCCATCTGCAGTTCTCCCTCGATGTTCTAGATTTATGGAATATTCCAGTGGCTGGTGTCATAATCAAGCTTTGCTTTTAGATGCTCTTGATCCCAACCATGTGATAGGGAACCTTAATTAGTGACAAAGGCACTGTTCTTTATGCCTCTTTGGGTTATGTGCACTGTTAAAATACAGAATGCTGGATTGTATCTGACTGCATAGCATTACAGGGTGATGCCAAGTTACCTTGTAGAATTTCTTCCAAGAAGCTGACTCTGAAGGTGAAAAACCCTGTAATGAAAGGGAACTCTGTCCTGAAGGTCCTGTCCCTGGAGAGGCTGTGCTCACCCGTGTTTCATTACAAATATTATCACCTCCTGGACTCATTATGGCTTCTGCCGGCACTAAGTACAATGACTTCAATAACTTTGGCCAATGTCATGAGCGATCCTGAAGATTTAAGCCAGGACCTTGGGAGAAGAGACAGAAGGATAGCAGGAGCAGCACAGGAGTGCCAAGGGTCTGTGCTCCCATCAGAGCAGGTTTCTTAGTAGATGCCCAAGTCTGAAGTTACACAATTCATATCCAACTAGTCTGCTTGAATAAATCCAGACTCTAAGAGTTCCTAAATTTTTACAAACTTCCAGAAATCTTTAATTTCTGTTTTCTAGGACAGACTTTTATGGTTTACATCATCTCTGTCATCAGAAAAGCACTCTAGTGGCAATAACTCTTCACACTGTACTTCACTGCAATTTATTTATTTGACTGGAAAGGAAAGGATAACTGAGAAAGAGAGCTTTTATTGTGATGTACTCTTTATTGCAATGCTTCCCACATCCATGCCCATTCGTATTCCATCACCCCTGGGTTATGAGCAGTTCTGTCAATGGGGATTGTCATGGCTGTAAAGACTTAACTCCTAATACCTTCAGATTACAGAATTTTTCCCAGGCACTTTTTTTTTGTTGTTCATATTTTCATAAGGGATAACAGTTAGGTTTAGAGGTTCAGTGATCAGCCATTATCAATCCTATTTACTTGTTTTCTTTGCCAGGAAGGTGATAAAATGTATTTAACCTGAGCTCCTCTCCAAGATCAGATTTTCTCTACTAAATGTTCTCTTGTCTCATCTCTAGAGTGAAACTTGGCACCAATTTCAGGAGAGGCAGAACTGAGCCATAAACCCTACTCTCCTTTAGTACCATTCAGGATACAGATTCAGATTATAAAATTGTCCCAAGGAAGCCACCAGCTTTCACTGCTTCCTTCAACAGTTTGAACCATGGGAATATTGGCTAAATTCTTTATGCTATATTTGGCTGATGTTGGGATGAAAAAGAATTTCCTTTTTGTTGTAGGAAGACTGATGAGATTGAGAGTATTGTGTTCTGTAGGCATCTGGATACGCACCTCTGTATAAACTAGCTCCCCAGCACAAAAAGCCTGGTGCCAGAAATTGCCTCTCACTGTCCCAGAACATGGACTTGGGGCAGACGGGAGAAGTCACAGATGGTTGCTAAGGTTAAATCAAAGAAGGTTTACATAAATAAAGAAGTTTGCAGAGAGTCAGGAAAAAAGTATGAGAGGAGAAATACAAAGAAATTAGAAGTGTGACAGATTGTAATGTCAGGTTAGAAGGGAAAAGATTGTAATGTCAGGATAGAAGCATCTTGCGTGTTTTCAGGTGAGAGTGGTTTTCTTTATTTAGTTGAAAAAGTCAGTGTAACCTTCCATGCTCAGAGAAAGAACAAACCCAGCCAAGTTTCAGTTTACAGTTTTCAGCTAACCCTATTATTGATGTTTCATTTCCTACAAAATAGTGGGCAGTCACTAAAACATGGATATGCTTTGCAAACGAACACCAAAGGTCATCGAAAGAACCATCCTCCTCTTTATCCCACAGCATAATATAGTTATAAAACAGTTGCAACAGTGATCAGAGGGATCTGTCTGAAATTTTTATCTGGTGCTAGAAACAGAGACACATGGGTCTGGGGTATGCTGTATACATGAGGAAGCAATGACAGAGGAATAGCTAGGATGTTCTAATAGAAAAGAAAAAAAAAAGTATATTATGCTGACCATACTCTTTTCTTGGTCCTATGGGCTACAATCAGCTCTGTTATAGTGACACCATTTACAACAAACTTGATTTAAACTGGTTGCATTAGGGCAACCGGGAATACTATATGGCATTTAATGTTCTTAAGCTTATTTTGCAGTGAGAGCAAGATGGTTTCTGTATAGGCATTTGCTGCTGAAATGGGAAATAGGTGGGCTGTTTGATGAGTCTGTCAGCTGGCAATTGCTACTTGGACTTCTTCAATGTAAATGTAATTTTCTCAGACTTCAGTACTCTGGGTCTGAGTCTTTTTCCTGTTAGTATATACTAATCTATCTAATTCTTGTTATTATTTATTTTCATCACAACCAGAAGACAATCCTGACCTTTATGTTTATCCACAGGATGTATTTACACAGCTTGCAGAAAGCAATGGTGAGAAATTTTCCTAGTGCCACCATTTTATTTCTATGTCTCCCTTTATAGAAGTCCAGTGTGTCAGTGCTGCACCATGAGAAAATGTGCATTTCCAAGCAAAGTGCCTAGGCAGTTTTTATTTTGCAATGATAATAAAAGTCAAAAGTCATGCTTCACTTCTTAAATCAGATTTTCACTGTTAAATCCCACTTTAAATGATTTTGTAGTTAATAATCACATAATCAATAGACAATGCTCCTAGCTGGATATGTGTGTTTCTTTTGGGTTAAATTTGCTCATTTAATTTCTTCTGGAAACTTTTCTGCCTGTAGTGATTTTCAATCCAGTTTTTCTTAATGTGTAGAGTTCTGAAATCTAATTTGTTCCTGGGAGTGTTAGACTCCAATTTTATTCTGATTAGGTCCATACACACATGAAAATCAGCCTGGTTTGGTTTACCTTCTAAAACTGCTGCTGCAGTCCTGTGCTTTATAGCTACGGTCAGTGTGAATTAGGCATCTGGAATCTTTCTGTCACTCAAAGTTTTTAACTCTATTTATTTGAACATCTCTCACTGACATTTCTGCTTACCTGACGGTTTGCAAGATGTTTGTTTTCTTTTTCGCAATCCCACTGTGCAATTTTGTCACTTTCCACGAAACAAGTGTTTACTACTGTCAAATTATCCACCTGTACAGAAGGAGCAATGGGATCTGCATGCAGTGTTAAAAGTTCCTTTTTTGCTCCTTTCCAGCGGTAGTGGAATTTTATACCATAACTCCAAGCATTTCAGTCTATCGAAATTAATCTCAAAAGACTGTAACAAGTCTGGCAAGTAACATTTGGGAGTTTTATAAATACTGCACACAACATGCTTTCTAAGCAGCAACTAATAGTAGGCACTATTAAGCAGTCACAGAAAACACTGGCCAAATTTTCTGGAGAGAATCCATACCACTGACAACTTCTCACAGCTACCCTTCCGCCTCCTACTTGCCCTACTTTTGTGCTATGGAGCCACCTTATCTCAGGGAACATTTAAAGAAGCAGTTTCCACTGGAGTGAAATTCACAGTCATCCCAAGAATCCCCTGGCACAGATCCTTCTGGCAAAACACGGTTCCCTTCCTCCCTCCCCTGCAATCACCCCATACATGGACAGACAGAGGCTTCTCCCACCTCTGGGCTGCAGCTGCTGCTCAGGAATGCTGGAGCAGAGCTGTGGAGTCAGATTGAATGGCCATTCCATGCGGGGCTCTTTCCACCCAGCACACTTGTAGTACAATTAAAGGAGTGCCTCCCCTCCTCCTCCTCCCCCCTAGCTCTTGTAGTATCTGAATGTGAACTTCTCCCTTGGATAAACAAACACTTGTACCCGTATGTATACTTCTGGCCTTTAAGAACTTTATTCCGGTGCCTTTTTTTAAGATTTTCAGGTTTACCTGTCAGTTGCACTCACCACTGGCTGGCATTTCTTTTTCACCTGTATCGTGGGAGGCACATTATCTAAGACACATGTTTTTCAACCCACTTGCCTAATTCCAGCAGAACTGGCAGAAGCTGCTTTATTAGCAGTATTTATACAACACATTTGCAATACACACTTTTCAATATTATTTCTCTTTTGTAAGCAGCACTATTGGCATGAGGTTCTGATTTCAGGTAAAACAACCACTGCCCACTTTAGCCCCTCAGCCAGACAAATAGTCAAAGAAAGCAAAGCAAAACAAGCCAGTCAGACATTATCAGAGAGAATGGTGATTATAACAAACAACAATACAAGGGGAAAATGCATGGCTATTCAGAAACTGTCTTTTGGGGACTGAAGAAGAGAACTGGAGCCATTTTTCACTAGGTTCATGGGAAAATGTCAGCACACAGATGCTACTGTACTGTCAGATTGTATCTTAACTTGGCCAAAGGGGACCCAGGCAGTCACCCCTCACAGACATTTTTAAAGGCCCATTACAAATCTGATTTATTGGTTGCTAAGAATCTCCCTGCTATAGTCTGCAGATTTTGCATGACATGGAGCTGAAATCCAGTTACAGATAAATGTCTGCTTCTCTGTATGATCTAAATCCATCTGAATTCAGTATTTCTTGGGCATCGGTCAAGCCTCCCCCAGTTCGCCCACCCCCTGCCTTAATACCTTAAGGCAGTTTACTTCAGAATGAAGCAGAGCATTAACCTGTATAAAATTGCTAATTTGTATATAACTCTCTTGCTGCCATGGAAAAAAAAAAGAATAAAAGGAAATGCCTTTTGTTCTAAAGAGGCAGAGAAAAAAAATTCAGGAACAAAAGAAATGCATCTGCCCAGCAAGAGAAATGAGAAATTGCTGGGATATGTTTTAGACGTTAAGGCATACTGGTGTTAACAACAACCATACAAATAAAAATGCTAATTTACTCCTGTTCTTCGATATTTAAAAAAAATCTGTTGGCTTTTTCCTCAATTAAAAAAAAAGAAATTCCTTGCCTTCTGTGAAAAGCCAAAGATCATATGAGTGAAATGCATTTGGAATTGCTGAAGAAACACCATTCAAACTTGCTCTACTCGAACTGCCCATTGTTACAATTCAGACAATGTACAACAACAAGCACAGCTCAACTTCTAACCATGCCCACATCACAAGGAATTCAAAGTCAACAGCTCTTCCTATTTCCATAAACTCACCTCCAAAGCCTTCATTTGCAGCTTCTCTGGCAAAAATCTACTAGCATCCGAACAGTCATCTGACAGCTTGTTACAGAAGCATGCAGCTCGTCCTAAAGCCTTGTGTTTTGTGAAGGAACTATTCTAAACAAAGACAACATCAAAAGCTATACAAGGATCGCTCACAGCAAGTCCAACTCAACCCAAGTTTAGGTTCAACATCTGTCTGAACACAGTCGTGCCTCCCATTTTGGTTTTGTTTTGCAGGATTAAACCTCATCTCTTTAAGTGACCCCAACTAAGGTTCCAGCTATACTGTTTCACAAATCCAGTGAGAAAGAGAAGGAAAAAAAAGGCAAGAAAGAGAAGGCAGCGCCTATCCCACCTTTCCATGGCTCTCAGCCCGTCTGTCTTCGCATGATCTGCAAACCACCTGTACCGGATCCAGCCCATTCTGGGGACAGAAATTATCTTCCCGGTAGATGTAGTCTCAGCTGTGCTTTGATTTTTCGGCACGAATGTCTAGAATCTTCTCCTTAAGCCAGCCACAGCAACACAAAACTGCAGCTGAGCTCTTTTGTTTTGCCTCTCTCCGGGGCTGAGGCAGCGGCNCGCAGCCACCACCTACCCCAGCCCGACCCCGCCGCCGAGATTCCTCCGTCAGGGGCAGCTTCAGGGGGCGGTCAGGTGATCTTCCGGTTAAAAACGGAGAGGATGCTCAGGGATTGAGCGCACGGATGCGTGGTGGGATTCAAACTAGCCATTTACATTACAAAGCAGGGAGGGAAATAGGGCTCGGAGGAGATCATCAGGCATCCTTCTGCTTTGCAGCCCTCCGCTGGCAATCCACACAGGCAGGCACAGCGCAAAGATATGCAATTAAACTTTTCAGTGGCAATAATCATACATAGTTTGGATACTATGATACTCCTAAATATTTAAAATTAGGGGCTTATTCCTGAATAAACATAATTTTGTTTCAATGCTATGCTGGTTCTGTATCCCTTTACAGATTCTTCTGAACCGTACATTTTTTACAATACAATCCTTAAATATTTATACTGAGGCCATATTTAATTTCTCATCAGCAAACGGACCATACTCAACTAAAAACAATGATTTGTTCTTTATTCACATTCTTATACTGCAATTCAAAGTATCTTTGATGTAAGGGCCATTATATTTAAAAGTGAGTCTGAATTGTAGCCTATCCAATGGCCCTGTTCCCTGGGATTACCCTGATTAAAGCTACCATACGTGCAGGGATTTGGAATTTTGGCTCTAAAAGACAGAAAGAATTTAGATTCTGTGAGAATCCTAGTTATTGCTAAGTAATAAGAAATAGCCAAATATTGTTGCAAAGGTCAGAATTACTTGCAAACAAGAAAATCTTATGGAAACAGACTGTGAGTCTTGATAAAATACTGCATTTGTAACCCCAGTTGCCATTAAAAAATTTCTATCATGTTTAATGAGACCACAATTTCACCCAAAATATTCCTTTGCACTCATTATAAAATAGTAGCAAACAGGAAACATCTGCAAAACCAGGCACAAAGGGTAAAGTAGGCATCCCCATTTAATCAGTCTTTCTGAGAAACTAATTGTGTAGATGTATCATCTACTCCAGAAGAAATCTAAACCCATTTTCCTATGACCATATTCTTAAAGACTCAGGTCTTTAAAAACCAGAAAGCCTACTCACCTATCCACCATCCAACACAGGCACTTCTAATGCTTCCCAGTGTTTCCAACACTATAACAAACAACCAGTTACTCCTCTTGTATTAACTGCAGATCTGTCCACAGACACTTCAGTTCCTCTGGCACTACACACAGAATGCAGATTTCCACCTTTTACTTTTGGTACCATCACTCTTATGATGTGAGGTAATTCTTTTAATAAGTACACAAAGGAGAAACCTAGATTTCTTCTAGGATACTGAGGAAAAAGTTGTATGAGAGATCATGGATTATGTTCACCATATTATTAGGCTACTACTATGTCTACTAGACTGATATTAACAACTTTATCTTGCTCTGACTTTCAGAGACTTAAGGTTTGTAACCCTGACACATCCTTTTCAATAACGCTCTAGTAGGAGTGCTTCACATCTTTCCTATCATAGACAAAAATTTTGCCATAGTCCATGAGCTTTTGGCAGAAGCTAAGACGGACTCCAAGGGGCTGGTAAAATTCCCATAACTCCCACAATATATATGAGGCTTTATTTCAAACCAGGCTTCACGGGAAAGAAAAAAATGACTGGACTTTTACTTTGTTACATTTGATTTAATTATATATTGAAAAAAAGGTCAAAAGTGGAACTCTTGTCATGCCCTCATAAGCATATCCTTGTAGAAAGATATCTAATGACTACTGCACACTTAACACTAGAACATGTTTATGATGATCCCAACAATGAAGGCCATAGGAACCAACAGAAGACAGAAACAAAACGACTTCATCTCAAGTGTCTATGTTTCTGGTTACAAGTGGAATTCTGCAGTTCTTGTGGGCACTTTGTGTAGCCACATGTAGTTACTCTATCAATAGTTTCTTCCTTTCACCCTGCTGAAGCCAGAATAGTGCAAGAAGAGTACTGACACTTACTGGCTGGAATGGGTCAAATATGAGGGGAGTCAGCTGAAAAAGTCATGTGAAGAGGCTAGCAGGGCCAACCAAGCTACATGCCTTTAGAACTCAAAATTGCATATATATTGGTGTTTTCTAACTTGGATACTGTCAACATTTTTTATTGCTATAAAATCAACATAAAACTTGTTTCTAGTAAAAAAATAGGCCTAAACTATCATTGCTGAAAAAGCAAATAGACACAGATTACCCTGCCTGGTACTTAATAGTAGTTACAATAGTGTGTAAATCATGAGACTGCTCAACAAAATTTCCAATGTAGTCAACTACTAGAATGCAATTGTGTAATTCTGCACAGGACTCCCATTGAATGGGATGAGTTTCTTGATGAGCAAGAGGATCACATCTTATGTACACTTATCACAGTCATCAAAATGTTCACTTTAGCAGAGCTGAATACAGTAGAGCTTTTCAAAAATCAAATGCTGTGGTCACCCATCTATTGCAAAGTATGGCTCGTGATTCTCAAAAGAAAGTAATTTCATTTCTAAGAAATAGAGCAATGATTTTAGGCTTCCAAAAAAAGCTGATGTCTGGGCTGCCATACACATTGACAGGAACAAGACATTCAGAATTTACATGTTGATGCAGGAAAAAGTAAAGGTCTAATCCACTGGAAGAAACTGGAGGATTATCTTCCATCTAAAGGCTGTATGTATACATGAAAGTAGGTATGTAAATAATGTGTACAGACATGTATACATAATTAATTAAAACCACGTAATAAATATGGATGAAAGCATGTTTTAACCAGGCAGATAACAATTATCTGCAGTAATATTTATCAAAATAAAAATCAGTACAAGCTGATACTTTACTCAAGAAGTAAATACAGTTTTTTTAATCATTAAGTTTATCACCTGTAATCTTTTGAGAGGAATTTGAGTTTCCCAGAAGAATCACTAGTTTTAAATCATACTAGTTTAAAAATTAAAGCTTTAATTCAAACAACAACACAGACATAATCAAATTATTGAGGCATGACAAAAACAAATTAATGGTCTACTTTGTGATAGAAACAGTCTCAATATTTGCAATGTTAATTTCAAAACAGTAAAAAAATGCATTTATCTACATAAAATAACAATAAAAATCCCTATTTTAGTCACAATAATATCAGCCTTAAGGCTGGATTTATTTTTTAAAGAAGCCATAGAACTAGGTTGCATCTTTTTTACAGTTCATTTATATGCAAGTCAAAAAGGTATATCCTTAAGAATGAAACTATATTCAACCAGTAAGAAAACAGGTATGTCATGCATTTATGAAGTCTTTTTGAATTTGTGCAGCAAACAGGCACAAATGGCTTATTTTTCCATTACTCTATAGATGTAGACTTTGCAAGTCTATGTTTCAGAATTAGTGCTAGAGGAAGAAAACAGCTATTGACTTCAGGCCCTTTACATCAATATTACTGATGAGTGAAAATATCCAAGTGCACACTAGTTACACACATAATTTATACAATGGGGCAAACCACAACAAAAAAACCCATTTACAGCATTTTAAGTATCTTGCACCCTCAGAAATACTGTAAATTATAATCAGGAAATTTAAAAGTTTTGAGATAGATTTGGTTTGGGGTTTGGCTGTACCTACAGTCCTTTGCCATCACAGGTTAAAGATTGCAAAGAAGAAAGTGAAAGAAGGCTGAGATAGAGATGTAGTCTGAATCCAGTTACACTGTAAATAAGCCTTTTGACATGTGGTCTGTGACTCGTGCAAGAGAAATCCTCTAATGAAGGCCTTTTCATGGAATGGATTAGTTGTTATCTTTAACTTTAAAACAGACAGAAAGAACTGGGAGATGATTAGCTATGTTAATACAAATATCCTTTGGAATTCATGACCTTTCCTTGTTAAATTATGGGAACCCACAAGAAGAAACGATGAATATTTTCCCTTCTTCAAAAAACAGGTGAATTATAAAAATAGAAGCAATAAAATTCCTTTGACAGTGAGGACAAAATTCACCATCAAGTCTGCTGGAATGCCCATGCTTTTTTTTCCCTGTGAGTATGTTGCACATTGCACAGGACTGCATCCAGATTTTTCTTGACTATTTTCAGTGAGAGAGACTCCACACCCTCTATGGGAAATCTGTTCCAGTGTTTGGTCACCTACACAGTGAAGAAGCTTTTCCTCGTGTTCAGGTGGAACTTCTTGTGCATCAGTTTCTGCCCACTGCTCTTTTCCAGTTGCTTGGCACCACTGAAAAGCACCTGGTCCGTCCTGTTGACTATCTCCCTTCAGATACTTACAGAAATTAAGGTCCCTTCTCAGTCATCTCTTCTCAAGACTGAACAGGCCCAGCTCCCTCAGCCTTTCCTATCCTCACAAGAGAGATGCTCCAGTCTCCCAAGCATCTTCACAGCCCTCCACTTGACCCTCTCCAGGAGCACCAGGTTGCTCTTATACTGAGGAGCCCAGACACAGCACTCCAGATGCAGTCTCACTAGGGCTGAGTAGAGAGGAAATTATTATTTGTATTTTATTCCCTCCTACAGAATTTGTAGAGGGTACAACTAAATTCCATACGATTGAACTTGTGGAGGGTTTGGGGAATGGAATGTACAGCTTTCAGACTAACTTTTACAAAACTGCTTTGCCAACCAGTTCTGAGACTTGTGTTTCAGAAAAGACTAAGTGCCTTCATCTAACTGCTAAACACAGTAGTCTTAATAACTTTAGCAGAAGCAAGTGGGTAGCGATGGGGAAAAAAATCCCATAAAAATGTCTGGTTAATTTTTTGAGGATATTAACTTAACTTTCTTGGGATAGTTCAACTCTTTCTCCTTGAGCTTGTAATATTGCCTGTTCAGGCTCGTGATGAGAAGGAGAAGATAATTATAGTCCCTCTTCAGACAGTGTGTTCATTAAGTATGTTATTTTGGTTAAGTAAGTTTTTTAATTGGTTTCCAGTGCCTGCCGGTAGGATGGTCTATGGTAGCATGGTAGTGAGGATCTGTGCCCCTACCGCTTTCTCCTGCTGGAATTAAATACAGTTTAATTGAATTACAATAGGGGTAACCACAAGATGTCAATTACTGATTTATTCACAGTGTTGACTTCTTCTTCTTCCAATGGCACTTGATTGACTCAGCACACTTCTCTTGTTACCGGACCTCCTCCCCTCTTCCCAGACAGTAAGTACTGTACAAAGATGCCACATTCTTTATTAACAGTAGCATAATCACACAAGTCTTGTGGCACTGACTGCAAAAATTAAAGATCTACCTGGTCTGAATTTATAGCATGTGACCTACTTAATTTGAAGCTAGAGTTGGAATGTCTTTCTGCATCTATGACTTTGCTCATCTGTTGATAGCTTCCCTCTCTGGAACTGGGAGGATACAATTTTTCGAAATATGCAAAACTATCTTTTTCCAACAGAAAAAAAAATTAATTTTGCTTGTTCTTTTGAGAAAATAGAATAGTTTGGAAAGAATCTTCCTAGATTTCAAGTGTTTAAGTTATGTGAAAGAATTGAATAAAAAGAAATCCTTAACCTATCTGTCTGACTGTTCCTTAGTCTTCTTTCATCCAATTTAAGACCTGAAACCATAAAGACACCAAATATTTTTCCTAAAAGCACTTAGTATGTTGCAAAGACAATTACCTAAATCTATGAAAACTGGTCAAAGATCTTACCAATTCTCCTTTTATGTAAATGATACTTTAATGAAATACAATTTTAAAGAAAAATAATATTTTTGCAAGTTTGGTTTTTTTCCTCTTTTAAATAGCCAAGCATAGTAAGTTTTGATTTGTAAAACCTTTTCGTGGAGAAAAATAATTTCCTGATCTGCAAATGTCAATTAAAGTGTAAATTTGAAAAATCACTGTGGTTGTATCAACATTATTATGACATGACTATGTTTTTTCTCAAATGTTATTTCACCGTGATTTAAGAAGAGCTAAATTACATTTTAGCAAATATTCTTCAATCCTGTGTGCAATGCTGATCCTACTACTAGTAAGAATGAAACAGAAAGAAAAAGAAAATTTAAATTTGCAGGAGGAATGAATGTAATATTACAAAATAACAAGACTCTTGACTGAGCCTTCTCAAAGGTGTATTATTGCGCTGTGCTTCCAAATTATTACTTGCTAGAGATTATTTGCTCAACTGCATGTTTGCTCAGTCCTCACTAGTCCCTACATATGATACAAGCCCCTTTTAAAACAGTTCTCAAAATTTCTGTTGCAAATTTTGGATTAAGATAATGCTAATAACAAAGTAAGAAAACCAACTTTTAAAACATTAAGTCTATTCATTTATTATATTCCTATTAATTGTAACTATTAAAATGTTCTTTATTTATTTATTTAATGCCATATTAAAATAAAGGAACTCACAAAAGAAAGCAAAATTCATTTTAGTATTCTGCTTCTGTATACTACATTAAGATACCTTGTTTAAAATAAGTCATGTTTTTATGGGGTTGCTATAATACCTTTGCAAAAGAAAGTGGAAGTTCTATACTTTTTGCACAAATAGTCCAACTCCACAGCTTGGTACTTACAGAAAGGGAACACATTCACTATTGTAACTCCTCATGGCTACTGACCGAAGACTATAATACTCCACTGAAGCCAACAAGATTTTACTGGGAAGTGGCTGGTTTTAAATTTCATATACGCTCCCTCTGGGGAAACCCAACATTTGCAAATTGTTACACATTCTTCCTTTCCCCCCCTTCCTCCATGTCATATGGCAAGAGGAGCTAAGCTTTTTCCACACAATTGCTCTTCAACTCTGAAACTTCTAATGTGGGGAACTCATTGGGACTTCTATAGGCTAGGAGTTTAAAGTGAAATTCTAGATTATTTTGTTTCTTTGACTCAGTAGTTCTTATTAACAAAAGACAATAATTAAATTACTCAGAATATATATAAAAGAATTGTATCTATATGTAAGTATGGGGTATGTTAGCTATGATTTTAATTACTTTATTTGATCTTTCTTGTATTGCCAGTATTTTAAATAGGTATGATAATATTTTCTAATTAATAGAATCTGCTATTATTATTATTAACAGTATCCATCTCCGTATTCATGCAGTGTTTTAAATGTTGTGTGATGTTATGTGCATTTTAAAAGTCCAAAGAATTGTATCACTTAATTCCTGTATGCACAAAAAACTGTTTGTGTTGTATTTAAATAAGTCATTAGACAGCTGTGTAAGAGACTTTTCTGGTACCATTTTGATTTTTTTCTTTCTAGAAGAATTTTCCTAAAAAAAGGCCCCATATTCATAGTGTACATAGTAATATTCCATCTAGTCATTAATAGTCAAACACTCGCACAATGGCACATCTGACATAGGCAGCTGAGTTGGGAACTGAAGCCATAATAATTAACAATAAATTTCCTGATCTCACCATGACAAGTAAATGAAACACTCTGTGGTGTGCTTGTCCACTGGAAGAGGGAATTAATTCAATATGAAAAGCAGAATGGAAGCATATCTCTGATTAGATCTCATGCACAAGGAATGCAACAATGGGAAGCTTGTGTCAGCAGAACACATCAAACTCTTTTCTAAATATTGTGCATGAGTATGCAAAAACATGCACATTCCCTATAAGAACCATAGTGAAATGCACAGGATGTTAAAAACACAATCCCTACTGCAACAAGTAAATAAACAAATAAATAGATAAATAAATTAATTAATAAATAAAACTGCTGCATGTTCTTACTTACACAAACAATTTAATCTAGCATTTTTTTTCCCAGTAATTTTGGTCCCATTCACTTCAAATCTCCTATTTAAACGACTCTTGTCCCTGTTCCTCCCTGACCAACCTGGAGGCTCTGAGCGTTCAGGACCCTGGAGAGCAGCAGTGCCCCGAGCCTCGCTGGCCGCGGCCCTCACAGAACACGCACAGCTCTGCGCTGTCATGTTCCATTCATTATCATCCTCTCTTCTTATTCTATGTCTCTTACGACTGCTCCACTTTTCCTTCCTCTTCCTCATATTGTATTTTTCTTTTCTAGTGACATTTACTGTTGCAGCAACTTTTTGTCTGAAACAAAATGCTCTCCCTTTCATTCTTCAAAGTGTGGTGGTGGTTTTTTGTGTGGTTTTTGTTGTTGTTGTTGTTGTTGTTGTTGTTGTTGTTGTTGTTGGGGTTTTGTTTGTTTGTTTTTCTTGGGTGTTTTTGTTGTTTGTTTGTTTGTTTTTTGGTAAGGCTTTTGCCTTATATTTAATGTTCACTAAACCATCATGGGACATTCAATATAATTATTGTATCAAGCATTACAGTTTTGTTGTTGTAATATGTACCTGGCTGGATACACTGCATTCTTTTACAATGTGTAGTGCTAGAAAACTTTATAGAAATCCTGAATCAGAAATTACTGTTTTTGTAGTCATATAAAGTAGTTCAGTACAGCCATAACAATGCAGTTGTAGTTACTAATCTTCTTTCATGTATTAAACACATTTTAATATTTCAGATTCTCTTCAAAGCTTGAGAGATCAGCTAAATTTTGAAATTATTACTAAAAACCTTATTCTGAAAAAACTTACAAGGGTGAACAATCCCAGTCCATTCACTGGATCTATTCACCTGCACAAAGCCACAAGGTATGTCTTTGCAGATCTGTTCCTAAATGATCTCATTAAGCCTCAGAGTTTAATTAACTCTCAGACAGATATAAATCAAGAGTGATTCCCAAAAGTCAGTACAGACTCACTGGTGTAACTCAGTGAATTTTTTTTCTTTTGGTTTCTTAAAGAGAATCAAGTTTCTGTAATGTCATTATGAGGGGGAGGCGAGAAGGGAGCAAAGGAGGATGTCAGTATGGCATATACAGAAACATGCATTTGTCTGTGTGTCCTTCAGTCTCCCTGACTATGCTGGAGCACCATGGCCAATTGCAGATGATTTTTATAATGCAATAGTTATTTTCAACCTATCAAGCTTTTAGAATTTTTGTGAAGATACAAAGGAGTAGGGGGAATCAGGAAGGCCTGAATAAAGAGCACATTCTGGAGGTCCTACACAAGATTCATGAGACCCGCTTTGTGAATTCGGCAACATGGAAACATTCTTTCTTCTAAAAGCTGCGACAGTTCAGAAAATACATTTCATAGCTCTCTTTCAATATGTGGCTTTTGTAGGTTTACTCTGCTATATGGAATTCAGAGTGCATCCTCAGTGCTGGCCCCTCCATCAGAATAAGAATTACCCTCTCTTTCTTCACAATAAACAAAACACTCATGCAATGTGCTTTGGAAGATTCAGACACATGGAAAAAAAATCCTCAAATAAAAACAGTCAAAATGTTGAAATGCTGTGAAGGACTGCTTATAGTGGCTCCAAGGCACCTTCAACCAAAGACCCACTTTCAGTCAAAGCACTTATCAATACACAGTAGGAAAATCAGGCAATATAAAGCGAGAGGTCTGAAGGCTAAACCCTACATATTTGCAAGAGTAGGGACGTGTATCCTTTAAACAAAAATAAGTCAAAGGTGCATACAATGCAGTCACATTCACACACCATCAACAAATCATCGCCTTACTCTGGATCTCTCAGAAGTCAATTTGGCTAACATATAGGTCATTACATACGCTGGCAAATGAGGGTAAAGAACAGTGCCTCTGGGGGACAAACTTCGTAGGTCTGAGGTGAATTTTAGACTCTACAAAGCACATTGGGCTGACTAAACTCTTTCTTAACCATAAAATCACAGGTCCTACTTCCATATGCAGTGAAAGAGGAAGGCAAATCATCCTCACTGCAAGGCAGGAGCAGTTATTAGTACTGAGAACCCATGCCTTCAAATTCAAAACAGAGCACATAATGCCACTCACTCTCAGGCACTGAGTGAATGTCAAATGGAAACTGAAACTGGTACAGTATCCTCCTAATAAATAATATTTCACTTCTATAGGTTTTTTTTTTCCTAGAACAAATAAAAATCTTTTGTCTAGATGAATTTTTGATAAATTGACTCTGATGAAAATCACAACTTATTTAACCTCCTAAGAAGCCCCACATCTGGCAAAAGAAAGTTGGCAAGTCAAGATTTTCAAGGAAAACTGAATTCAAATGTGAGCTAAAAGTTATGACTGGCAATAGGTAGTGACTATTATCAAAAGGAATTCCTAATGCTGTAGAAATACAGAAAATTAAGGTTTCCTTAGACTTATATCCTATGCAATGGGAACATTGGGAACATTAGAAACAGTTAAGATATAGAGTAACAATTGCAGTTGCTGTATGTGAAAGTCAAAACCAAATACTAAATACCCAGTCTTTAATGATACTTTAGGTGGAAATGTTATGATTTACAAATATGAGTTGGCATCCCAAGCACACAGTTTACAGTCTCCTCAGAAGGTAGGCAGCTGCAACTACTCATTTTCCAGAGTGTCAGGCCTGTATCCACTTGTCAGACTCAACACCAAGAGCCTAATCTTAGTTTTTCTTCTACTGTATTTTTCTTTATTCTGTGGAACACCTTCACACATAAAGAGAAATCCATTTTTGACATACATGTCAAGATTTCTGATATCACAGTTTACCTCACTGCTCTCCACTGACAAAAAAATTCTTGTGCACAAAGATTACACATACTGAAATTCAGTGCATATTCATTCAACCCTTCGAATTTCTTATTCGGAATTTGATAAAATAAGAACTAACTTTTGAATATTGTCAAAATCATGTTGCAGACTAGCAAGCAAAAAATACAGAGTACTGTATTGCAAATATCTCTAGCTTGCTACTCCATTAAAATATGATACAGAAGGATTTTTCATTTCATTGAAAGCGTAGAACAGGAGCAACTTATATACAGCTACTCCAAAATGAGAGCTGAAACTTTGACTAGATTATAATCTCTACTGCTGGTCTCATGCTCCCTAGAGGACTCATAGGAGGACTTGTGGATTTTTGCCTTGCATCTGATTCCAATGACGGTGAAGGCAAGAATTTTCATATCTAGAATACTAAGGGTATTTTTAACTGTGAATAAAGAAGAATAGTTATTCATCAGTACTGGAATGTACTGCAGATGCTACATTGAGCTTTTGGAATTCTTTTTCTAGTATTCAACTTTTTCACGTCATAGCAAAATATTCTATTTTACAGGTAGTCCTAGATAAGGAAGAGTTCCTGAATCAATACAATGATCTTATTGCCAGAAGTGCCAATGGCACTTATTGAGTGCTATTGGCATTTCATCACAGCAGAAAAAACAGATGACTGAAATGTGGAGAACTCATTTCTTTTAAACCAGGCTACAGTCATATAAAGTGCATTCTGAATTGAAAACTAGATAATGAATGGCTGGATTGCTTATGTCGTCTCTTTTAGAAAGTAGAGTAAGATATACCAGGAGGAAATTCCTTCCTGCTTAGGGCATGGTTAAAACTGCCATCTATGCATCTCATTTCATGAGATACATATTCCAGAGAGAAAGAATAGTCAGAGATAAGGGATGAGCTGGACCATCACTTCTAGGAGTAGTGACAGAAAGTATCACAATAAGTCCTCGTTGAAAAGTATGGATCTGCACATAGAAAATATGCACACATCTCATGATCCCCTGGCTAGCATGTGTAAAGAATCTCTGTATCCTACTGAAGAGCAATGGAAAATCCATGAGACAAATAAGAAAAAAGCTCTTCATCTACTAAGAGTAAAAAATCATGTTATATAATTCTTGCTCACATTCAGGATGGGTTCTTCTCACTTCCTTTCTTTAGAAACCTATTTTCCTTGAAATCTGATCACCATTCATGCTTCTACTATAAAATGTTTTTATATTAATAGTTTAATGAAAACTGAGCCACACAAGGTCATTTGTGTTCTGTGAGGTAGAGGTTATTCTAAGTGATTTAAGAATGAAGGAATAAAAGAACCATGACATGACTCAGTAAAAGGGCTTTTTACTTTAGGACTGAAACATTCTAATCAATAACACTGTGGAATTGTTCCTGAGGAAAGAAACAAATTAATAAATAAATGTATTTAATTGGCTTAATAATTCTTTAGACTCTGTTACAATTTAAAGACAGAGTTCCTTTGGCAAAATTGGTCTTTCTTGTTTTCATTCCCTGACCTTAATGGCCATCTTTCTCCCTTTCTGGAGTATTACCAATAGATTAATAATTTTGAAAGCCAGCCANGAGGTGATAAGATAATCTAACGATCCGCAGTCTATTGTAGTTTCTGATATCTATACCCTCTCTAAAAGCAAGATAAATAAAAACATATTCCTATCAGAATATACAAAATAGTCTCAGGAAATAGTTAAAAGTCCATCAAATGAGATGACTGTATCTTTAGATACCCAAATCTCAAAGCAAGACACCTAAGCCTCAGCAGTCCAATAACTGAAGTATTGATGGCATAAGAGGACACCCCCTCCTCCCGTCAAATGAATTCAGATGCAGGGATTGAAATTACTATTCCAAAATTAAACAATATAAAATGAAGTAGACATTTGGACCTTGGTTAGGAAATGTACAGCAGCACAGACAACAGTATTAGGCGTGTTTGGAAATAACATAGCTGACATAATTACAACAGAAAAAAATAAAGAAATAAAAAAGCATTCATGTACCATGGAACTTGTGCTTCAGCAAGTATGAGATCAATGGATTATATGGCTTTCAAAGGCTTTCATTTACAGTTAAATCCAAACTGAAACACCAGAGCATTAAAGCCAGAAAAATCCGAAGGTCAGCATTTTTTTCAATGAACAAAGTATTAAAAGTACTCTCTAAGTGAGCACTTCTTTTGTTATATAAAACCCTGTTCACTGAACCGATTTCCTGTTAGTAGACTGAACCATGGATTAGGTACATTTGATTTGAAGAATGTCACTAATGAAACAAATCATCAGGAAAGGAAAAAGAATTTTAAAGTGTGATTAGCACACTGCAGGGTCAGAGTGATGAGGTTTTGTAGAGCAGGGTGGAAACTCAATGGAAAGAAATAAGGAAAAAATGTGAGTGTATAAAAAGGGATTTATGATGTGTCTTTAGAAAGCTGAACCTTCTGAAAGAGGCACTTGGAACTGAGGTAGCTGATGAAATATAAATGTCAACAACCATTACAGCTTAATGCAAGTGAAACATCTGTAATATAAAGCTATAAGAAAGTGTGGCTGTAGTTGAAGTTGATCTGGGTTAATGGATGTCATACGTTCTTGCAATTCGGATCAAACAATTGCTAGTCAGGGCCCCTGGCTTGCACCAATAATGTTCTCATTAAAATGGTGTAATTCTAAGCAAGTCATGACTGCAATGACTCAGTTTACCTGTTTATGAAACCAGAATGGCATTTAACTGTGCTACAGGGCTTCATTATGCTCATAAGGTATAGAGGATCATTGTAGGACACATTATGTGCATGTGAACTTTTACGAGCATAACATCTGTATCAACAGTTCTTTGAATAATAAAAAACATGAAATCTACAGGATTGGAGGTGTAAAGTTGGTGCTTTTTTCTATCATTGTATAGTAAATTACACGTAATTAGAAAAACTAAGATAAAATGTGTCAACTTTATAATTGTGCTGAGAACTCATCATCCCACATATAAAAATCTATAACCTTTTAGGACATTTTTCTAATATCAGTCTGGAAGATAGTCAAGGTTATGCATCAAAATCTAAAAGTCCATAGCTCATACTGGTGCCACAGACACAAATAATGACTAGACCCTAGTTCCTATGCCAAATGATAGCTTTAATTATGACATTTACATTACCACTAGCACAAAACAGTTCAGCAAACTATTTCACTATTATCAAAACTTCAAAACATTGTTAGATATAGTCTTCTCTGGATACAGTCATGCTGAAGAGGCAAGTGCATCCTCAGCACCTTAAATGTCCTTGCCTCTTCATATAGAGAGAAATTTGCATCAGTGGTGCCTTTGACTCACCAAACAGTCCCAATCAGTTCCTTCTTTACTATTTTTTTTTCCTTTTAGCTTGGGTTAATTCGTGGTGTTTATTTTGTGGGGGTTTTTTGGTTGGGTTTTTCTTTGTTTTGTCGCTGTTGCTGTAGGAGGATTCTGTTTTAGTTAGACTTTCAATCTTAATATTCCTGCATGGCAGAAATCAGATATAAATCTCTACCATCCTACATTAAGAAATTACATTCTCTGACAAAAAAAACTTTGTTAACATACATTTAAGACTCTCCCTAGTATCTCTTACAGAGTATCACTTCAGAAAAATTAAACCTTCTGAAAAGCGTAAAATAAAGAATTACAGTACATGACAGCTCAGTCTAACTCACTCCAATTTTACCTCTGCAAAAGCCACTGGGAATATCTGTGACAGCCCATTTCCAAAAGCAGGGCATGACAGGGTAGAGTGGTAAAATGTAGAGTGAGTTAAAGGGGGAAAAAAGTGTTTCTGTGAAGTAAGTGAAGTGCTTTTCCCATGATTCTTTTATATTATCTGCAAAAAAAGAATGCAAAATATATATGGCAGGCCATGGATTAGCAAGGGCAGAGCTAAGGTTCATTCTATATTTCCTCATTTCCCACAGTTTAAATTTGACAGGTCAAAGCAGTGGTGGTTAGTTTCTGAATCAGGCTACAGAGGGAAATTTATAGATGTGTAGGTAACTCATATATATATCAATTAATATGTTGGACTACTTTCCATGAACATTAATTTTGTTTTTCTGATGATCTGTGGATGCTAAAATATAAAAGCAAACCCATTTTTATACAAGACTTGAAGTGGATTTAGGTGGATATAGCTATTGTATAAGTTGAAAGCTGAGATACTGTTGCAATTAGGCAGAAGGAAGTTGGGGTTTTTTCCATTCCTGACTACATTACCACAGCAGAAGAGAAATCATTGTTCCCATTATTCCTATAATTCCCATCACTGGATGCTGGAGTTACTAAGATACTAATAGAGATGAAGTGTTAGTTTTTCTCAAACCTAAATAGCATCAATCTCTGTGTGTTACACTGCTTCTAAGTATATAAAAGAAGGCAGATGTTTTACAGATCTCTAGTTTTGAAAGAATATGTACAGGGCCAAAATTTCCTGACCTCAAGCTCCTTGTAGGAGGTTCTTAATGATCAGCACAGAGCCTGGGTAGTGATGGACTGTGCTGGGTTGCTGGTTCTTTGTGAAAGAACGTGACTGGTCCATGAACATGGAAGAGTGAAATGCTAATTATTTAAGTAGTAACCTGACCTGGATTTTATGGAGCAGTGAAACATATAAATGTTACTTGATTTCCCCCCATGCCTTGTGTTCATGACTGAAATGCTTAGGTGTTTTATATGCCTGCCCCTGGCCAATCCTAGATCATTGAACCTACCTTTTAAATTGCAGCTAAAAAAAAAAACCATCAGACATAATACAGACAGAGGCTGGACAAGAAAGTTCTGGACAAAATTAAGAATAAATTGGCAAAATGGATAGCATTTAAGTAGCAAAAAAATTCCTATATTTTATGAGAGCCATCTCAAAATGCTTCATCCTATTAGTTTTTTACCTAAAGATGGATAGTGCAGAAGTACTGTACTCTTGAAAGAAGAAATGAAAACTACAGAAAAATATGTTGAGGGGAAGAGATGTGTTCTCACTACTGTCAGTTTCTGCTGTCAGGAAAGGAAGTGGAGCAGACTCAGAAGGAGACAGTTTCTCTATGAAAATTGGTTTTATCATAATAACAACTTGCTAAGGGTGTGTCTTTTAAAAAGTCAGCTCCGAGTTCATTTTCTCCCAAATTCTGCTGGATTTGGGGATAAAATTATTTAGAATAAACAACATCATGCAAATTGAAACACGGGTATGGGGGCCGGTGGGCCTGATGTTGGGAAGCCCATGGGACAAGGGAAGGGTCCATTAGAGGGACTGTCCCTAAGGGTAGAAATCCTCCCCAGTTTAGAGTGACAGGCTTCTCCTAGGATGCACTGTTATGCTAATGTACCCCACTTCTATTCCCCTGATTGATTTGTTGTTCTCCCTGCCCTTTATCCCTTATATGTCTGTACCCTAGAATGTTCTCCTTTCCCTGCTCTCCCATTGTCCCTTGTTCCTTAGTCCCTCCCTCACGGTATCCCTATTGGTTCCCTTGCCCTAGTCCCCCCTCTGTACTCCCCTGTGCCCTCAGGCCATTGGCCCTGATGCTCTCTCCGCCCCCATATAAAAGCCTGTACCCTGCATTGTTCCTTGTCTTCGTCCTTGGAACCCTTCACATGTGTGGCTGCAATAAACCCTCCCGTGGAACCCCATACAGAGACCCATCCTGGAGTCTTTTATTGTCAGCTTGTGTGTGTGTGTGTGTGTGCCTGCTGCTCCGGTGGCAGAGGGGGCTTGTGAGTGCCTCTGTGGCCTCTCCTGTTCGTGCTCGTTGGGGATCGGCGACTCCGGGAGTGCCGGATCCTACGTGGACGCTCGGGGAAGACGCAATGCCCTCGCCAACTGTGTGTGCAGCAGCCCTACCGAAAGGGCTTCTGGCAGAGATGCTTTTGGGAACGTTGTGGCACCTTTACCACCAGCACCCGCCACAATACACGCGATCTGCGCTTTAAAAACCATTCAACTTAAGATGGAAAACCGCAAATCATTATGGGCCTCCTGAATTAAAGACTAAATTAGATGTCTATACATACTCAAGAGAGAGCATACTATCGGAGGAAGTACCTAGTCCACAGGAATTTTAGAAGAAGAAATGAAAGTATTTGAGTTTATCTAAAGAGGTCTTCAATCACAGTATTTGGGCTGCTATATTCAGCAAACTGCGAGTTGATTTGAAATGGAAATATATATCTTTAGAGTAAAAGGAGTGTGCAGATGGTCTTGGATGACTGAGAAACAAAACGAGTACTAGCACAAAATGAGCACAAACTGTTCATTTTATGAGTTGTCATGGAGAGAATTATGAATGGAAAATATTCTTACACACAAATGAAGGCAGGAGAGCCCTGAAAGCTGCATTAATTATACTGTAACTGCATTACTCCAGTATGGACAATTTGTTGTACAGTAGTTCTTATTTCAAGTGCTGACAAACTACTGTGTAAAATTTCATGCAAACACATCAGTTTTCTGAAGAGCAAAACAAAACATTTATATTTGAAGGAAGAAACTGGCTGTATGGAAAAAAGTTTGCTCGTTCAGCAAAAGTGAACGTGCCAAACCTGAGAAAAGGTAAGAAAGGAAAGGAGTGCATATAATTTTTATTCCAGGGCAAGAGACTAAATGAGAAACAGAAATCTCTGTGTTTCTGTCTGTAAAGACAGAGGTGGATAGGTGATGCAGAGTAAGTTAACAAATACAAGTACTGATAAGAATGACCAACTGATTGTAGTTTGGGAGGTTAGGTGGACCAGCAGTTCGGGTATGATATCAGTATATTACTGATTAATGAGGATTCAGTGATTGAATACGTTGCTAAAGTTATTATAAAGTAAATTTATTCATTTAATAATTTATCTGGTAGAAAGGAAGCCTGGCAAACAATATGATGTGTCACATTTCCAAATTTATCGCAAGAGGACTTGCAGTGCCCATGAAGAAGGATAAGTCAATGCCATCAAGATTGGGAATAAAATTTTCCAAAGCACTTCCATAACTGGGAAGGCAAATGCCACAGGAAGCCAACCTTTGAGGTGCTCTGTTACCTACCCACAAAAGAGAAAGATTACCTATTTAAGTACTTGACATACCATTTTAAATCAGGCACTTTCAGGATCCATTAAGATCAGTAGGAACTGATGATGTAAAACTGAATGTAGCAGCTTATGTTTGAGACAATCCTAAAGTTAAGGAAAATAAAAAAACCCAAACCAACATTGCATTTCAGTCAACAGCTGTGAGTACCAAAATCACACTCTTATTGGTCATGTACAACTCAAGATGTTCTTCACCTTCTGTCACTGTGCTGGCAGGACAGTAGAAGCACATGGGAAAAAAGCCTGATTCTCATTTGATAGCAAAAATACACCAGTTGGGATTCAGCCTAATGCTGGTTCCAGAGGCAGTTCCCACATGTAAAGTGGTTTGGAGATTTTGAGATCAACTCTGTTTAAAGCAAATTCCTTTCAGACTGCCACAGCCTATAGTCATAATTAATGGATATTCAAAGAAAAACTCACCATCTATTTTAATTAATGATATTGCCATCAAGTGTGGTGTAAAAACAGATATGTATATTGGGGGCATGCACTTTTTCTTAATACAATCAATTCACTGAGAGGTTTGGTGCTTCAAAACTAGTGTAACATAAAATACAGTGTTATTTCTGAATAAGGAATAATGCTTGATTTTCTTACTCTGCAAACACCTCCAGAAGCAGTTTATTTCTCTAGCTAAACTCTAATAAAGTCACATATATAATAAAATTAAAATTCATGCCCCATGATTGTCTTTCTGCATCATTCTCTTCAGCAATTTTATTCAGTCTGAGTACAAAGCAGTATTTGCTTTCTTTCTCACACTGTATATGAGAGGTTGTTATTTGCAGTGTCTGCATCAAAAGAGAGATGAGAATTCTTAGATGCAAACATGTGGTACACAGCATGAATTTAATCTCAATATTTGTAAAACCTTTCTTGTTCACTAAAGAAACTTTTTTTATTTCTTTTGTCAGCCTGTAGTTTTCATGGCAAGGAGCCAGCCAGTAACAAGCAGTGGGTTTTACTGGTTAAACTCATCAGGAGCAGGTGTTTTATTTATGCCTATATTTGCAATAAGTCCCCATTTTGTGATATGAAAAAATAAAAAAATACTTTTGATTCTAGCAAATGTAAAATGTTTAAAATAATTGTATATTGAAATGCAAAAAATATAGGTATTTGTGCGATTAACTAAAGCACTGATTTTGAAAGTTCTCCTTTACTATATTTCATACCAAAAAATTATTTGTCTTCTGTGTCTTTTATTTTTTTTTCCATTAATTATTTTTAGGAATTTACATGAAATTTCCATTAGTTTCTTGTAAAGTGCTTTAAAACCTACTTGCTTATATTTAGTTGCCACTCTTCATAGGTCACCTTGGATTTGTGGTTCACTGGAGGAAGGAAGCAGGTGTTTTGGACTTGCGTTTGGTTGTTTTTCTAAGACCCAGGAGGTCTACGAGTGAGGCTCTCTCACCCACGGCGTGATCAAGGTCTCTTCAGCTGGTTTCTGAGGGGCTGAGCGATAATGCTTTTCACTGACCTTAACTGACACTTTGGGTGCTCAATTTTGGTTTACAAAAGCAAAGTTAAGCATTCACTGCCTTTTTGTTTGGTTTTTTGTTGTTGCTGTTTTGTTTTGTTTTGTTTTGTTTTTAAATATACCTAGTATTTCATAACATCACGTAATTAATAGAGCCCAAACGATTTGCCCAGTTCCTCACAAAGCTCTCCCAGACTGGCTCCTATCTGGTAGGAGAAGAACTGCTTGACATATAGTGGAAGAGCACCTCCAATTCCATGCCAAGTCTATGAAGTTCACGATCTCT
>WEIT01015595.1:46385-63495 GCA_013389985.1 Dryoscopus gambensis | reverse complement strand
TACTACAAGGATAGCACCATTCAAGCTCCTGTCTTTGACCTGAACAACATTTTGAATGTTCTGCATAGTGCTGGACAGGATGTGAGTAGCACAGAGAATTTTGGTTCACTTTTTAGTCTCAGACTCTCAAAGGGAATTACCAAGTGACAATTAATTTCTTTTAAATATTTGTATTTCTCAACACAATGCCAAATCTTGAGGGCAAGGACNGCAAGGACCTCTTTTACTTAACTGTCTCGTCCTACAATAATATAGCATTTTGTACATATATATAATTTAAATAACATGACTTAATCAAATGGCTGTTATTCATACACATAGCATGTGTTTACTACTGGAAGATGTTCTGATTAAATGTTTATATGCTCCCAAGGGTCAGTGAATGTGGTAATTTTCATATAAAGGAATTAGTGTACACATGTCTCTGAGCATGCACTTCATGACTCATGAGCACATCACTGAATTTTTCCCTTGTCAGGACAGGCCATGATAAAAATTAAGGTTTTTAAAAGTTTTTAAAGATGTATGCAGACAGCAACCTTCCACTGGTACTATTTAATCTAGGAAAAAGAAAGTTAAAATGCAGAGGCAGAAAAAGTCATGAAGACACATTTAAAGCATTTAACCCTACCTAAAATAAAACTATTAAGACAAATAACTGTGGGTTTCATATTTAAATAATGTATATGGACGAGTACTGAATAATGGAGAGAGTGTCTGTCTCTGGATTGAGCTGATGTTGATGTTCAGGAGCATAGTTTTTCCTAAATCATAGTTTTTCCTATCTGCTCCCCCACCCAGCTCCACACCATAGCTGTGCCCTCTTCTGAGAGACACAGCATCTGCCTGTGCAGCTGGCATAACCACTTCCCTCATTGCAAACCCACATTTTTCCTTTGTTGAAAAGTTCTCATTTCTTTTGGCATGCCTTAGGTATTAAAAATCTTAGCTATCCCCTAGCATCACATCTCATAGTCATCTCCAAGGTATATGGCCCCTGAGAGTGTCAGTCCTAGGAAAACGCATCCTAGGGTTAATAAGAAATTGTCTCAGAACAGAGGAGATGGGGAAAATTTCTGAAGGCAGTTGCCTTGTACTACTTGCAAATTACAATTGATAGCCAAAATAAATTACCCTAATTATAGACTCAGCCTAATCTCTCAGGTTAGAGAAGTTGTTGCTTCTGCTCGTGAAGGTTGTGTTGTGTGGTCACAATATTGTTTTACCTTGGGGCAGTTAGTTTTTTTCCGTGACAGACCATTCCCACGTACTTGGCTGTATTCTCTTCTGAGGAAAAATATTTTGGCATTTCAGACAATAGCAGTAGGATTTCTGCCAGCTGGTGGTTCCTGCATTTCAGACTGCAGTGTCTGGTGGCTAGTGTTGATGCTGGCTCCCATGGCACTGAGTTCTGGTTCAGAGGTAACAAGACTGACGGGGCTGAGGGGAGGAACAAAGTATCACACCTGTCTGTTGCACAGGTAGATAAATTTTAGTGAGAGGCAGAGTGAGAACTCCATGTCTCAAAGCTGACTTAGTCAAACTCCAGTGCTTAAAAGGAAGATTAAAAGGATCTTCTAAATTTCCTTCCCTTTTGAGTAGGTAGTCTCTCAGCTATCACTACAATCTCCCTTTCTAACTTCTTCCCCCTTCCACTTTGAGAAGTAGCAGTATTCACTGACCTGCATACTCTGCAGACTGGGATCTGAAACTACATCTTTTTTCCTGTAAATTCCCGACCCAGTCCTTCAGCTGACAGGTGAACAGAGTTTAAGAGTGTGTTTTGTCCAGTGTAATCTTTCAATTTACACTTCCAAGAGTGAAGGAAGCCCTTCACATGGACTGAGGAGTCCTCAGGCAACTAAAGGGGCTAGTGAGATACAGATCCTGGGTTTTGTTGTGATGTAAACTCTAGTTCAGGTCTCTCTGTACTGTTTTCATGCAGGGCTGAACTTTTAGCTCTGTGTTTGCAATATTAAACTAGTTATGTAAGTGTACATTTCTGTACGCATCACTGCACAGTCATGCCTGGGCTCTCACCAAACTTCCCTTCTGTTCTACCACTTTCTAAACAGACTACAAGAATTCTAAAGAACTTCTGGTTGGATCGAAATTAACATGGCTGACAAAAAGGTCTGATGAAAGATATTTCCTTTTAAGTAGAATTTGACGCTTCCAAGGTATGCACAAGAACATGCCTGAGTAGCTTTTAAAGATTTGGGAAATGGTTAACCTTTTCAAATGAGCAGCAGCATGCCAAAAAAGATCAGGTTACCAGAGACTAATTTTTGAAATATATCGATCTTCCTTTATGTGCCTATGATTAGAAGAGAAAGGATATGAACACTGAAAAATAATGGTAACTCTTTTTAAATTCCTCTTTATTCTTTTCAAAAAGATGTCAAATTATCTCTGCTATACTACCAAAAGCTATTTGAA
The DNA here is from genome assembly GCA_013389985.1 of Dryoscopus gambensis. NCBI lineage: Eukaryota > Metazoa > Chordata > Aves > Passeriformes > Malaconotidae > Dryoscopus > Dryoscopus gambensis. Next base: position 61,056 of record WEIT01015595.1, on the reverse strand, counting down.
GCTCTTGAATGGTCTCACAATTGCCTAATGAATGACTTAGTACAGGAATAAATTCAGGTAGTGCATCACTTAATTAACTGGCTCATAAAATAACTACCTTCAGAGAAGTAATACTTCATTTTAAGGGATTTTAGTTGCATTGCAGAATGATAGTAAAATAGACATTCTAAAAAGTAACTATTTGGGATCAGTGTCACCAAAAGTAAACCCAAAGAACAAGATGAAATTTGGTTTTAATATGGTTGCTACTCAAATATTGCTTTGATTAATTAAGGGATACAAATTTGTTTAGGTAAACAGACTTTTTTCTCCTGTTCCTCCTTATAACAATCTGTGTCGTTCACCATGATCCACTTGTATTATTCTGATGAACTGATACTTATGGAAATAATTAGAAGATCCCAGCTGTACTACCAATTACCAAATATCCTTGAAGTCAATATGCACTGTGTGTTTCCCTTTTTAATGTCGTTCAGAAAAGCTTTTAAGGAATTGCAAGTAAATTCTTACCATATGTCTAAGAGAGCAGTCAGAAGGAGCTTTCAGCCAGTATCACTGTAAAAGCATTGGAAATTTTTTTTGCTGTTTATACTGGATGTTATCCTATAACCAGTAAGAAGACATAATTTGAACATTTATCACTTTTACACCTCCAAGGCATTTGTACTGTAATGTCATGGAATACAACATTCTGCAATGTTGCCCTAGCTATAAACCTGATAAAAATGAATAAGCTCAGAACCCAGCTATTTCTCCTGAGGACTTGGAGATTTATGTCTTTTTTAATCAAGAAAACTATTATTGTGACTTTTCCAGCCAAAGACCCCAGAATAACCTATCACAGCCTTAACCAGAATCCAACAGGGAATAATCCCTCCCTTTCCAAAGGCACATAAAAGTTCATCCGTGGAACAAGACAAAGCCAAAATTTACTGAAGTGCTAAAAACAATCAAGAGTGAGGGCAAGAAGCTCTTATCTGCCAGCAGCTCAGCATTCTGTGGGATGCACAATATTTAAATTGCTGCTCTGCTGGATGTGGGTCACGAGTGTGCCTCTGAGTCTCCCAGAGGAAAAGGGTGCCCCAGTACCAGGATGCAAGTCCCACTGCTGCAGGAGAGAGGAGATGCAGTCATGCTGGTGTGATGTCCAATATGTGGTGGGGCACTTTGAGTCCTGGTTTTGGTCCAGTTAATTTTATCGAATTATGTACACAGCATGGAGAGATTTTACAGGCAAGATTCGACACCTGGTGATAAGCAAATTCTCCTTGCTAGTGAGGGATAATTAAGATCCTCTCCGTAAAATTGGCTCTTCCCTACACTGGGAATGGAATTCATCTGACAGACTCAGATACATTTATGTGACCACATGTCAATGCCTGCCTCTGAACTGTATGTCCAAATTCCCATTATAGTCAATAATGCCGACATCTATTTTAGAGTGATCTGACCAGTTCCCTGCACTCTGGGTATCTCACTCGATAAACTACATCTTCATTGACAGTAGTGGGAGTAGGACATCTCTACAAGAAGACATCCGAAATGATGTGTCTGAAGGTGGGAACGGTGTCCAACACTAAATGTAAGCCAACATCACTGTGATTTTGCAAATGTTAACACATTTTTCCCCGGGGGAAAGCCTGGAACAGTGATGGTTCAGGATGGTCAAAACTTTCAGTAAATATGTTTTTTTTTTAAATAAGCCAAGTCCATAATACATCCAGCTCTACCATCCCCCTGAAATGTTACACTTGAGGAATCACAGTAGTCTTTGTTGTCATTCTCTTGGAGAGCAAAAAATTCGGTTGAGCTTAGGATAACTCAGTCTCTTGCTGTCTGAGACTCAATACATAAGGCTCACTCTCTCAGAAGAAAAAGAGCATCTGACATGGTTAAACCTTGCATTATGAAAAGCTGTGCATGTGGATGTTTCCTTCTGATGATTTTCATCTTATGTGCCAACGTGTTTTGAAAGTAATATGAGTTTAAAGTAACCAACAACATTGAAAAAGACTTGTGACATTGGTAAATATTATGGACTTGCATTCAATGATTTGAGTGTTTATATGCAGAAAAATAATGTGGCTTGTTGTGAGAATGGTCATAGACAGGAAAAGAGATTAGCTAAATACACAGTTTTTAAAAAAATATGTTAAATTCTCCTGCTTTGATGGCCTCTTTTATAAAAAGCCAGAAAGGTTTCTGGTTTGGATAAAATTTGCTGTTACTGATGTCTTCAATAAAATATCCTCATTGAAAAAGAAAGACTGCAGTATTACAGTCAAGACTTACCCTATCCATTAAGGTAGATTTAACATAAGAAATAAAATATTGAAATTTATCTACTCCAATATAGCATAATATTACCACTGTAACTGCCAAAAAAGAGTTACTAGTTGAGTAGAGAGTCAGGGAGAGTGGTATATCTTGCTTTTCTTCTCTTTATTTCTAAGTATCACAGGGACAATATAAAGCAGGACGTAACTTTAAAATTCCATACAGGTGAATGGTAGGAGTGAGAATCCATGAAGTGTTTCTAAAATGATGCTGTCATGACAAGTTCAATATTTCTATGGCATTGAATAGTGTTCAGGTTATTTCCTGATGGTTGTCACTTTTTGAAGAAGGAATCTCTTCCTGTGGATTTTGATCGGAAGAGCACCCTGCACTAAATGCAGAATTCAGGGAAGTTTTCAAAATGTATTTAAAATTATTTTGTGGGCAAGTTATTTTTTTGTATAGTTACAAAAGGCAATCATTTTAAAATATTTTTTTAAAAAATAATATTCTCCAAGTGGTTAGATTGTTTTCATGCTCTTCAAATTACCCCATCCCAAGAGCTTTCCTAAAATTATTGCGAAACAAAGGTTCAAAGTAGCTTCCTTAAGATAGTATTTTAAACTTTGGGTACCGAGGATACACAAACATGGAAATTAAGAAGTGTTAGTTTATTACCAGCCATCTGCTTTTATGTGCATATCCTGAATTAAATTAAAGTTCTTTCACCATGAAGCCAGAAGGTTCACAGGAGAGGCAAATCAGACACTGAAGTGGTTGATCGAGCCTTGATTCAAGAAAGCTAATGTGGGGAATTAAACTGGAACTCCACACAAAATTTTCCTTATGCTATATCCCTTATTCCTGCAATGATATAACTCCCCTGGCCTTCTAAAAATAAGAACATTGCTCTAAATATTTAAGAAAATTATTTTTAGCACTGAGATAGTCCAGAAAGTTGTGACTTGTTTGCTTTTTTAGCTCTTCAAACTCTAATTTGTGTGATCTTGGGCAGATAATTTTCTCCTATTTACTAAAAAAAAAAAAAAAGAGGATTTTACTGAAGTTTTTAAATATTTATCTATTTATGAACTACACCTTTCCTGATCCACAGGAGTGCTGTGAGAATACAAAGAAAGGGTGAAATGCCCAGATTCTACAGACAGGATAGTCGGATATGTACAGAGCATTAAACATCAGCCAGCAAATGAAAAACAAAATCCAATAAAATTTTATTTTCTCCTGAGAAGATGAACGGTGTGGGCTAGAGCTCAGAAATACAAGCTTTTAACTGGGAATGGCAGTTGCCTACAAAAGAGGGGCTAGAATTTCTGTGATGTTAGCAGATGCGTTAAAGCCAAGGTTCCCATTTTGCAGAAGAGCTTATTAATATGAGTCACGCCTGTTCAGATTTTGATTAATGTTATGGTGTATGAAAGAAACTGTTGACCTTTCTAGAGGAAGCACAGAACTGTACCAGGCTGGTCAGGAAATCTTGGCAAATCTGGAAGGCTACAGCAGGACATACCTTCTATTTAAAGTTCGGATATTTTGTAAAGCATTGTGTAGGTTGTAAACTGCAGAGGAGCTACTACTGCATTTTATGAAAACATCACCTTCTGTCTTCCATTTACTCTCCTACACGATTTATTTGAGAAAGAGGAAAAATATCTCAGTAGCTGAAGCTGTTTCTTAGCTCGATAACAACCCGAACAGTAAGGACACAGCAGCAGGAAGATTGTGAGAAAAAGCTGAAGAAGTTGGTGAATTATCAGTATGCAGGGTCATGCACATGTACAAGCCTGCTCAGCCAGCATTTGCAGGCTGGGCTCTTGCTGAAACACGTGATAAAAAAGTGAAGGGCAAGCTAATTAAAAACTTGAAATGCTGCACTGAGGCCATTCCTGTTTACCTCCCACTACAAAAGACGTGCCCTCTGTTGCATGCTACATAGTAATAAACAACCCTATAGAAAGGCACTGTGGCAAACAGGATACCTCCTGGTCCAATTCCTGGGGCTGTTCTTTTTCCCCTCTGTCCTCGACCTCAAATAACTCCTCCTTTCCTCCACCACTGGCCTCACCAGCCCTCCTGGGCACCCCTGTCCAGGCTCAGCTGTGCTCGTCCCTGCCGCGTGCCTTCCAAAGGTCCCCAAGGACAGGTGCCCTGCTGCTGCTCTGTGTGCTGCCAGTGAGTAAAGGCAGTCGGAGTCCCAGTCCTGGCTCTGTAAGAGCTTGCAGAACAGAATGAAGAATCCCTGGGCATCAAAGGAAAACCCAGATGTTCCCCATCTTTGGTCATGTTTAGGATTCACCCATTACCACCTCACAGCAGGAACAATTTCATTCTTGAGCAGTTACTACAGCCCTAAATTAGTAATACCTTGAGTTTGATAATGACTGTCATCTGAGATTAAGGGTGTTTTACAACAATATTACAGTATTGAGTGGATTTCAGCATCCTAGTGAAACAGCAAAACCTTTTATCTCCCTTATTTTTGATTAAAAAAATGGGAAACGTATTTGAGTAAATGATCAGTTAAGTTAGTCATAGTAAAGTAAACCTAGCCACAACAGGCTGAGTGTTAGCACTGAGCTCCAGCTACAAAACCAGGCATTAAAATCTGAAACATTATGGTAAAAGCATAATTTCTAAGAGACGAGTGAAATGTTGGGACGTGGTGTCCCTCCCACCACAAGGCCTTTGAGAGCATTATAGATGAGATATAATCAGTGACCAGTTTAACCAATTCGTAGTTTGAACTTTGCTACTAAATCTGGTCCATTTAATGTGATGGTTATCAGAATCAAATTGCACTTAAAACTTTTGGGAACAAATGACTAGCAAATAGACCAGAGATTTATGCAGTGGGAAGCAGATAACTGAATATAACCACAATCAGAGAGAGATAAAATGCCTTCACTTACCAAAGGGTCCATAAATAGACAGGAAGTACTACCGATTTGTTGGATGGGTCAGAAAATGCTGAAAGCAAAACACCAGTTCCTGTTACTTCTTATCACTTAGGATTTGCAATTATTCAAGAGCAGTAATACCCTCCCACCTTCAGTTGGTTACTGTTGTTCTCTACCCCAGAGACTGATTTTGTATGGAGGGAGCAGAAAGTTCCCTTGAGCCAGAGGGGAAACTTTAAGTCAAGTTTCTTAACTGCCTTATCTGTTTTACAACTCCTTTACAAAATGCACTATCACTGCTTATCAGAGGGTGGTTTATGTTTAATATTTTCAAAGAGATGAAAGGTTATGAACCAGGAACCTGGCCCTGACATTCATGCAAGGTGACAGAAACAGGGAGTGAGGTTCATTTCGGCTTACCTTTAAGTACAGAAAAGCCGCCTCTCACCATGCACATCACTGTGACGAGTAGGACACCTCGCTTTGTCCTGTTAACTAATTAATTCAGACAAACGTCACTGGCAGAGGGCAATCTGCTCAGCTGCTTTGCTGTGCAGAAGGTAAGAGTTGCCCTGGTGCAAAAGATCAATATTTAGAAAGCAGTCATTGCTGGGTACAGCTCTGTAGATCTTTTATTATACCAGGTTAATGTATGAGGGCAGGCAGAGAGCAAAAAGAACAATCTCCACATTGTGTTGGATTTTTCTGTATGGTAAGTCAGCCCAGGGAAAGTCCAGTTCCCACCTTGTGAGCAGAAGGGAGTCTGTAACGTCGCAGCAGGGTCATGTAAGGATGCAAGAGGTGACAGAGGGATATGAGAAATTTACAGGTGTATGCTTTTCTATTGTCTCAATCGTTTTCTTTCCAAGAAGAATTTTTAGACACTTTTCTAAATTTGTGCCCATCAGACCCCAAGGTCTTAGCTGTCACAGACACAGTCTTGTCCAGCAACAGGCAAAGGGACATGCTTCAGGGGGGTGGGGAGATCAACATTTTGCTTTTAACTTTTGGAAATTGGTATTATTTGTCAAAAATAAATCAAAAACTCTAAAGCTATCAGTGAAAAACGATGGGTTTTTTTCTTACCAAAATCATGTTTTATTCAGGAAGGTTATACATGATATTGGAAAGTTGCCATCCATCTCATATGAAAAAAATTAATTTTCTGTATAATATGGAATATTTCCAGCTCTAGTAATAGTGTGTGAGTGGTTTTTCAGGCAGAAATATCATGAAGGTTGTAAATTACTTTCTGATAAAAAGACCTGCCACAGAAGTTAAGTTGTTGTTGTATAATTTACTATCTGTGAGGAAAAGGATTATTGTTCACTTCTTTATGATCAAATCTTCCAGATATTCATGTTTATTCCAGATATACATGTTTAAGAAATCAGAGCCTGAAATACATAGTAAAAATGAATTTTCTATCATTTCCGCCAGCACTTGGGAAAACAACTCCCAGGAAAGTAGGAATTGTTTCATGTTTCCCTGGAAAAGATCCAGAAATCTGTATCTTCCATGCTAAAAAAAAAAAAAAAAAAAAAAAAAAAAAAAAAAAAAAATCAGTTCCAACTTGTCCTTCTGACCTATCTTCTCTGAACAAGATTGTGGTCAAATTTGACATCTGCTATGTAACACTTGAAACATTTTTCCTACCAGAGTGGCACTTCCTCTGGCATTTTCCAAAAGACATTTACTTGTTTTAAATTCCTACCTCAAATTATCCCCATGGCTAATTTCCTTGATATTTCCAGTGTCTGGGCTGGCAAGATCTTACCTCTAAGGCAGTAAAGTTTACTTTAGTTTCAGAACAACTTTAAAATGACAGGACTTCTAGACATAGGATTTCTGAAATGCATGTGATTTCCTGAAAAAAAATTAATNTATTACCTGTATTTCAGATCTTTCTTCAGAGGCATGCAAGAACCCATCCTTTAATATTTGCTTTTTATAGAATATGTAATGGGGAAAGACAAAAAGAAGAGGAAGACAGCTGAAGGCTGTGAAGGATTTTGCACAAGTCTCACATACAAATGTTTGTTAGAATCAGTTTTTACTGTGGAGTTATATGAACTTTCAATACAACAAATACTTCGGCAAAGGGAAAGTAGAAAAAAATGCAATGAGATATTTCTAAAGTTAATGACTTTTATTTATTAGACCGCTGATATCTTATGTGAGGGAGATGTATTTGTTCCAGTGTACCTGCTATTCCTTAATGCATTTGCTCACTACATGGAGAAATGAAAGTAAAACTGAAGCAAGTTTGCACAAATATTATGAAGCAAACAGAGGCCAAGCACAGGGGATCAGTATGAAGCTTTGTCCAAAGGAAAATATTCTAATGTGAAGTGAAAATTTTCTCCAGGATTTGTTTTGCTTTGTGGAGGTGGCTGTTCCCCAAAACTGTTATCCTGCCCTAAACAGAGCAAGTTTGCAAACTGACTTTACATATGGTTGACTTTAAATCACACAAAGTTTGGGTGAATATTTCCCTGCTGGTCAGAAACTTTCTTATGCTTCAAGATCCTTTTCCAGGTGGGTCTTTATGCTCCAAAGCAAAATTCTTACAGATAACTGTGACTGTAGCTGTAGCTCGTAGCAATAGTTATTGGATGCACTGTGACAGATCTGAACATAAGTGCTGCTTAGAAATTCAAGCACCTCCTGATCCAGTTTACTGCATTAATGGAGGTGGCCTTTATATGTAAATGAAATAGAATGGTCCAGCTTTTTAGGCAAGCTTGAAACTCATGTAGTTGACTTTAAGTAGAGGAGGACTGTATGCCTTTTTCTCTCCCACATATGTAGTTTACTTAATTTTTGTCCATAAGCTGTAATCAGTAATTGGCATTAGTGTATTTATCAGTTTCAATATATCAACCAAAAATAATAAAATATTAATTTACCCTCAGGGAAACAAAGCAGAACCAAACATTCATATAAAGCATTAAGCCATGATTTGCTTCATTTACTGTGTGCAGTTCCTGTCTTGTGGAACATTTGTTTCTTAGTATTTCATGCTCTACTCGGCAGGTTAATCACATGAGACCTCACTGGCACTGCAAAAATCATAAGGCTCTCTAACTATGTATTTATTATATGTTTAACACCTGAAAGAAGATAAAAAATGTGGAAAACAGACTCCATGGTGTAAGTCACATGATGGGAAGATGGCCAATTCAGAGAACTTGCAGACACACTGCACATTTTCAGGAAACTAATTAAAAACATTCATCTCTAAGGAATGGGAAAAAAACCCAACCCCAAACAAATCAAAACCAATGGCCAAGAAATGTTAAAGCAGATAGTGCTTTTCCTGAAAGTAAGCTATTTACTACTGTTACCTTCACAGAAATGCTGATTTCCTTCTGATGCACCAATCAAATATTAGATAATGGAACTGGATGACACAAAAGAATGTATTTGGGTTTATCCCAAACTCACTATGCAGTGTTTTTTGAGGTTTGCTCAAGTTGTCTCTGTTTTCAGCAAAGTTTATTTTTTTGTATCTGCCTATCTCAAATCTGAAGGATCCAGCTGGGACTGCAAGTAGAAAAGCCAAAATACTGTTGGAAAAATTTCGCTTATAGTATTTCTAAATCACTGAGCAGTTAACTCGCTGAAGGAAGATTGTTTTGGAAAAGTGTAGCCTCTGTTGTCAACCTGATGATGTCCATTTACAAGTGTTTTCCAGCTTTCACCATAGCTTGGGGTAAATTTTGGAAATATTATTTCAGAGAGATTTTTCCTTATGGCGACATTAATTAAAGTGGAACAGAAAAGTATAGAATATTCTAAAGGGAAAAAAAAGGTCTTCCTTCATAATTTAAGTTATCCAAGATTCTAAAGCCCATTGAATAGTACATTTCAGCCAAATCCCAATGTCTCCTACAATACTGGAGAAAAAACTGTTAAACCTAACTGGAACCTACTTGCACCTGCAGAGTGGTCCAGCTGACAGAAGTCGAGGTATTAGGGGATACTGTGCTCTATGTGATTAATTGATGAGGCTGAGGTTATTAATACAGTGGAAAACATTTTATTAGGTAATTTGCATATATGAAAATTTCATAAGTAGTTTGTCATATTTGGACTGATGCTTCTGTAAATGATACTTTGGGGCTGTTTTTAAAAAGGCAGAACATGTAATCCAGAAATCCTATAGACAGGTAGTACCAGGAAGAGGTGGGCATTACAGCTCATTACAGAAGGAGGAGTGGAGCACTGATGGTGTGCAGAGAGTAGAGCTGCAGAACTTCAGGGGTGGTGGCTGGTGGTTGGTGTGGCAGCTCTGTTGGCAGCTCTGCCTTTTCATACGAGTAGTTTTGTCAGGTTATGCATTTCCCATTGCAGGCAAAGAATTCTTGGGGTGCTTCACTTCATTTTTGTGTAATTTGAGCAGTTCCAAATACACATTTCATTTATTTTTTGTTACACTTCTGAAAGTCCACTGAAATGACAAATAAGAACCCCAACCAAAACCAGTGTCTGACGGCTTTCATACCTTGCATAGATTGAGATAATATTTACTCCATGTTATCTGATCTGATAAGCACTAAATGAGGAAAAAAAGTACAGACTGCTTTTAATTAGGCATTACAGTATAAAAGTATTTAAATAAAGAAGGCATCATTTGGTCAAAGTAGTTTGTCTAATACCAACTTAAAGGCCTCCAAAGGGATCCTCAGAAGTAAAAGGGGAGAAAGAAGGTTTTCCATAATAAAAGCCTTGTCTTTCCATGTTGAGTTAAGAATTCCGGATAGGCAGATGAATTATTAGTTAAGCCCTAGTTTTTCACATTGATTCAATTCTGGCCTGAAAAAAATTGATAAAATAACTGAAAAATTGTATAGAGTATATGCAGAAATAGTCTGGCTTTTGTTGGATAAGTAAAATGGAAAAAAAAGTGGAAGGTCTAAGAGGGGAAAATTGTCCAAATATTGGGGAAAGTATAGAAAACAAACTCATTTTCAATCAGAATTTCTAGCCCTGTATGGATAAGCCTATTCCAATAAATAGAGACAGTGAACTGAAAATATGAATGAGATTACAGAATCAAATTAAATTTATCACTCATCCTGATGATTTATACTTCTGTCCTGAATAAGTGGCCTGTATTTGAAGCTTGGAATTTTCCCAAAGCCTTCCAGTGCCTCCAGACCACGACAGGACTTGCCCTCTTTGATGAAGCTGGTTAGAAAGCAAATTATGCAGCTGAGCAGCAAGAGGACCAAGCCTTGTGCTGTCTTTCTGAGGTTTGGACTCTTGCTGTGGAGCACTGACGTCTTAGAGCCCCATCATTGCTCTGGACTCTTCTCTGCTGATTGAACTTAAAATACAAATGCAGAAGTTGGAAGTAAAGGATAGCCTGTAGGACTGTGCCTTCCTGTACTGGTAGGGCACAGCTGGAGATACTGGTACTGGAGAGGAGCAGTGAGGTGTAGTTCACATGCTCCCCTTACTGGCAGGGATGGCTGGGGCAGCTCCCACAACTGAGAGTGGATTTCCATATCGAGAACAACCCTTCTCTTACACATAAAAATGCAGCTTCCTACTGGCCAAACTGGTTTGTAGGCTTTTAGCAAATCTTACACCTACTTCTGAGCGAAGATGTTCAAATGGAAAGAAGGACTTCCATCACTGGCATTATATACTGGCATCTATAACACCTTATCAAAAAACATCTATAATACCTTATTATATACTGGCATCTATAATACCTTATCAAAAACCTGATCACTCATTCTGGAGAGCAAGGCTGGGAGCCAATTCATTGTTGAATAAGGCACCCGGTGAGTAAGAAGAACTCTTAATGAAAACAGATTGTTGTGTTTTGGGGTTTTTTTCCAAGTGCGCATTCACTAATGGCTTCTGGGTGGTGATTTTAAAATGTCACCTTATACTTGGGAGTAGATACATTTTCAACATTGCCTCTGGTACCTTCAAGTGCATTTTGTACAGGCACAGCAGACTGTACCATCTGGTATCAATGCCTGGATTTTCCTTTAGTGCTCATAAATTCACTGACAGCAGGAAGGAGAACTTCTTGCAGAGCAGGTCTTCCAGTCCTGCTACAAAGCAAACTACCTTCAACTGTGGAAATATCTGCAATAAGAAGCAGAAATTATGTGAGAATAAGCTGCACATCTGCTTGCTCTCAGCATTTAATCCACCCTGAGGCAGGTAGGAACATATCTACTCCCTGCCAGCAAAGCCACGTCCCCACAGCTGCCCTTAGACAAGTGCTTGTTCCTGGGACCTGCCTCTCACAACTCCATTGCTGTCTTGCCCTAATTTCCTTATTTTCTCTCCCTAAAATTAATCACTTTCTTTTCCTACCCTGCGTTAACAGATTTATTTTATACGGCTTCACCTATTACATCTGACAGAAAAAGTCTACATGTTGGTCAGATCATCCTTGTGCCTCTTTAATAGAAGTAAAGAAAATTTAGTAACACAAAGCCATTGTGCCCTGCAAAAGAAAACTGGAAGGAGCAGCATTCAGTCTGGTGCTGCTGGTTCCCAGATCCTACCAACAAACACTCAGCAAAAACCTTTGCTTTAGTTTTTAGAAAGAAATTAACACAACACATTAAAGGATAATAAAAAAGTAAATGAATAACCAATTAAGTCACCACAAGTTCTCAAGTCTTTGGTTTTAGCTCAGAAAAAATCTGGCAGGGGCTCTGTGCCTATTTTATTTTACAAAAGGTGTTTTGAATTAAAAACTCCCTCAGAACTTGCACAGTCAAAATTCACAGGGAGCAAAGTTCTGTTCAACCTGTTTCTGCACATGCACTACCTGATAGTGACACAACAGCAGGTCCAAGAGACCATAGACAAACTGAGCCTGTAATGCTGCTCTGCCCTCAAGCTTTGCTCTGCACTGCTCATGTGATGGTCAAGTCTAGCAAATTTACTGAGACCTATTAGAATTTACAGCATCAGGGTGAAATATCCAGGCAGAGGAGCTCCCAATGATTTGTAAGGGAATGGCAAGAGAGAGGACTGCATAGCTGTGTGATGGTGATATCTGCCTTTCATTCAATACTTTATCTTTTTCAAAACATTTATTCAAAACTGTATTCAAATGTTTTTCAAAACATTTATCTTAATTCACCTCATTATTGGTAAAAATTAATTCCATTAGGAATTCCTACAGTGAGGTGTGCTAAACAGGTATGCTAAAATTTTTATTAACTTTACTCCTTTGTGCCCTTTGTGTTTCTCTTTCTGTTTGGTAGAACTCATCTCGAAAAAGCTTCATTTTTTGCCCTTCGGATTGTATAATTGTATGACACCCAGTGTTTTGTACTAATCCAAACCAAAGCACTCTGGTGCCTTAAAGCATACCTACACAAAAAGGCCTAGTTTTCAACTTGCTCTGCCACTGCCCTGACACAGCCTTAGCATTCTGTGTGTGTTGTGACAGAATTTGCAGAGTGCAGGGTTTCTCCTTCCCGCTCTACACACAGCGGTATGTGCTGGCACACATCAGCCCCACAGCTGGGCTCTTCCTGGGTGACCATAGCAGCCCTGCCCTCACCTTACTTGTCTGAGCACGGGGACCTTGTGGTGAGTCATGCCCAAACAGAACAAAGGTATTTCCATAAACTTTTCTCATAAAAGCTGTATGAAATGATGTTCTGGTTTAAGGGTGGTATTCCCCAATTTAGTGTTGCCACCAAGCTGCTCCAAACCATGTGCTGCTCACTCACATTACCATCCCTTAGTGTATACCATCTATATCTTGCCCTGATCCTACACCTCCCATAAATATATATATATATATATATATATGTACAAGCACATGCACAATTTCCATAGTTTGTGGCAGCCCCTCCAAGATTTCTGCTGAGTTCATTTAGTCCTAACTGGGTGTTTAATCCATCCTAGCTGTCTTCCACTGCAGTAGTGCTGGTGTGCTGTCAGGTGGATGCAAGCCACGTACAGACCTCATGGGTGGTGTATCTGGAGAAGTCCATACACAGTGTCTGTGGTAGTTACAGCACACAGTGGCAGTGTCATTCAGCAACCAATACTATGCAATTCAACACTGCAAGTTTTTTCACCCAAAAAATCAAATTACCTAGAGGTAAACAGTGCATTTCCCCATCCTTCTGCATTACCCACCAAATGCACCCAGGTCCTTGAACAAAAACAATTTCACAGATGTGTTTGTCTTTGCTTGAGGTAGGAATAATCCAAACTGTCTTCCCTAACACATTCTTCATATGCACTCCAGGGACTATATCCCCTTCTGTGGTATATGGAGGCTTTCACTGGGCAGGGCCTGCTAGGTTGGTGGAGACAGGATGGCCCTCACTAAATGTAGATCCCAGTGTTTGAAGGTGCACCACTCATTGCTTTCAATGTAGTTTTTAACAGTCCATGGCACCGTTCAACTTTCCCAGAGTCTGGTGCATGGTAGGCAACATTATACACCCACTCTAAACCTGGCCCAGGTGCTCTCAGCCCCAGGTGTCTGTGAGGCTATTTTAGCAATGAGTCCTGTTGTCTGACTCAGCTCTTTCGGAGGCACCATGTTGCCACAGGACTTGCTTTTCAAAGCCCAGGATGGTGTTCCGGGCTGTGGTGTGAGGCTTGGGGTGCATCTCCAGTCATCCAATGGTTGCTTCTACCATTGTAACCTCGCAGCACTTGCCTTGGTGGATTTGGGAATGTGATGTCATCAATCTGCCAAGCCTCCCAGTATTTGTATTTCAGTCATTGTCCACCACAGAGGCTTTACCCATTCCAAATAAGGCTGTTGTGGTTTAGGAATGGTATTCCCCAATTTAGTGTTCCCACCAAAACCCTCCAAACCACGCGCCACTCATTCAATCCCCTGTCTCCCCTCCCCCTCCCCTGTGGTGGGATAGAGAGGAGAACTGGAGGCATAAGAGGTAAAGATTACTGGTTGAGATATGAACAATTTACTGGAAACAGCAGTGAAAGAAAACAAACAGTACCAGTGACAATATTGATACCAGAGAGCACAAGAGGGGAACGACTCACATGTGAGTGCTCACCACACGTGATCCCCAACAATATATGACTACACAATGCTACCAGATCTGAAAGAGACCCCTTCCCCCACTCCCTGCAATGACATGAGGTGGTATAAAATAACCTCTGGGTCCTGGCCATGCCCCTCCTGGCTATGGCAAAAAATTAACCCTCTCTTGGCCAGAACCAGGAAAAATGGTATCAAATTCCCTAAAAACAGATGAAAAGTCAAACCCACCAAAGCCAATGACTTTTCATCAAATCAGCCAAAATTGGTCAGAAATGAAGACTGGGAGCTTTCAACAGGAGAAACTTTTTCAGAAGTCATGAAAGCTACAGCAGTGCTGTGTGGTAGTGCGGATTCTTATGTTAAGTTTATAAGTGGTATGTTCCAAGTCTCCCCCATTGAGTTTACAATAAAGGTTCAACCCAGTTGTCCCCCTCCTCCGCCCCTACCCCAAATAAAG